>JBAMHV010000010.1:25370346-25390620 GCA_037177535.1 Pseudomugil gertrudae
TCTGAATACTGGTGTGGTTTCTGGTCTGGATTCTGGTGTGGATACTGGTTTGGTTTCTGGTCTGGACTCTGGTCTGGTTTCTGGTCTGGACTCTGGTCTGGATACTGGTCTGGTTTCTGGTCTGGACTCTGGTCTGGATACTGGTCTGGTTTCTGGTCTGGACTCTGGTCTGGACTAGCTGACTGGAGTCTTAGAGCTCTGCTTGGTTTCTATTCTCTGAACAGATGCATTGTGGGCCTGAACCAGTCTGGGATTTATAAACCATTCTGAAATCCACCTTGTGGCTGACTGGGAAACTTCAGACCTGGTGTGAAGCGTTCAGTCCTCTTAGCTCCAGAAAAGCTCCAGCAGCAGCATCTGGATGAGCTGCAGATGTTTAAAGCTTTAGGAAGTCGTGTTAAAAACCATCACAGTAAACCAGTCTACTGGAGATGGATGCATGAGGAGATTCTCCTGGTCTTTCTGTTGATGTTTCTGATGGTTAAAAGCTTCTTAGTGAAGCTTTGATGAGGTTGCTGAAAGTCTCATCAACTCTCTAAGGTTACAGACTTGGTTGGTGGCTTTCAGAGCCAGAGTCTCCTGATGTTTACCTCTTCTCTTTGCTACCAAACAGAATTATCTCATATTCATCTTCACTTGAAATTTTTCCTCATCCAGGTGTTTATTTGCTCCCATGACACAGTAACTCTGTTGGACTGCCGTTGTCTGGTGATTAAAACAAATCAGGTTGGATGTAGTCAGGACAGGAAGCTAACTGCATCAACCAGATCGTTTTATCTTCATTTCTCTGAAACAAGCAACACATTTACAAAATGATCATTAGTACAATCACGATTCAACAATGGCCAGCTTCTTGTGATACCACACAAAATTCAAAGCACCCTGCTTTCTTTCTTTCTATCTTTTCCACACTACCAACCAGTTTTCCACAGTATCACCCCCTCCGCTCTGCCTTGTTGCCTCTTGTTGTGCAGGCGTAGTTTATATGTAATGGTTGACAGACGTAATCTTTGCAGTATTATTTTGTTGGCCTAGATGCTGGCAGCATGCAGAGACACATCAGGGGGGCCTTTCATTGCTGCTGGTTCTTTGCATTTGTTTGGTCACAAGGAGCCTAAATGGCCCAGACTGCAGCGTTTCAGGTGATAAATAAAAAAAAAAAGATGGCTTGCAGAGAAGTGTGTCAAGTCAGTGTAAATATGTTACATGGTGTCTGTCTCTGTTATCAACGGGCGAGAGGTAAGGTACACTCTGACCTGTCGACAGTCTGTCAACTCACTTATCATTTTTATTTTCAGATTTAGGTGTAATGGAGAAGAAGCATGCACGTAATTTCTCCCTGGATGTTCATCCGTATATGCTGACAATTCGTAAGCCGAAGGTGGAGGCCACAACCTCAGAGCCGATCCCGTCGGAGCACAACATGGACACAGTTTACCTAGAAGGCACACACACTATTGTCCATGTGTCTGGTGCAATTACAGGTAATAAGCAGGTTAATAAGCTTTAGTCTTCACTTTGCACTTGTTAGATTTTGATCTTATCCCCCTTTTCTTTGCTTGTGTTTCAGAAACTAAGGTTTGCTCCCCAGAATCGATCAACACTGCCTTTAACACAGTGACTCTTCCCACCACCACTTATGTAAACGGTGTGAGTCCAAACCCTCCATCTAGTGAGGATGCACTCAGTCCCAAGACCTCCCCTGCGCAAGCAGAGCCGCTCGTTCAAACAGAAAACCTGGAGACTCAACCTCCACCCCTGACCAAAGCCGCCACACACCAACTGCTAAGCATACGTCATACTCTCTTTGAGGAAGAGGAGGATGAACAAAACAGGAGGGACAGGCTGGCAGAACGAGCTGGGGAGCTAATTGCTGCTGGAGAATGTTGAAGAAGAAGGAGGCTGAGGCTTTCTTTACTAACATTGAACACTATGATCATTGTTACAAAGTCAATCAACTCCCACCAACAGCCAGTCCTTCTTCTTCTCTGAAATAACGCATTTACTTCTGTGATGGAGGAGGAAGAGAGAGAAAACAAACACATGAAAAAAAACCACTAAACCAAACTGACATTGTGGAGCAGATAAAGAGACGTGTATTTGCTAAAATGGAGCGTTGTGTTACTGTAGGAATTGATGTCACATTTATGTCTCAGGATGACTGTGTTCAGCTGATCACCCACCAATGAAACCAGCAGTGATATAATTCAACAGGGTGCTACGGTGCAGGGTCAAACAGGTACAATGAAAAGGCAAAGAAAGAAAAATGAATGAGCTTTCAAATTTGTTTAGAAAATGACAGTCACCTTATAAATGCATTATTGCAAAAGCAAACATCAAAGCAGCTTTATGACTTCAAACAGATGTATTTTAAAACACATGATAGCGCTTTCTCCCTTTATCCCAATAGCCAAGTAGAAAGGTAGCTCATGCAATACAGTTGTAGAGATCTGCACAATTATTATGCAAAAGATCACAATATATTTGTGGCAATAATGTATGCGCTTAGAGCATTTTCACAAAACGCTACACATGTATAGACACTGTGTATGACTCAGTGTTTTTAGGGTGTATACCACATTTAATGCTTGTCATTACCATTTCAACATCGCTACTGTGCACACAATCGCTAGCTGGAACGGCAACACTTCTGAGATAAACTTTCAGATGTGCTTTTGAAATCAAGCAGCTCATTGTGGTGAAGGATGCTGGACTCCTGGGCTAATAACAGTTTGGTTTCTGCTGTCTACTTGCAGGAATGGTGCGATGTGTGGTGAATGAATCGATGGGTAGATATTGATTCGTTCCTCATTATAGCGTTTATTACACAATGAGTACGCTTTTTGGTTATCTGTGGGTTTGACACACTACATTTCATTCTGTAAATGTAATCTCAACAGAATTTGTAGTTACAATAGTTTCACTGATATTTGTAGGAAAACCTAGCACATGTATTGCAGGTATTATAGCCTTTTTTACAGGAAAAGAGTCAGTAAACAAGGGGATTGGTGCCTACCATAACTCTCACATGCATTTTTATTTATTTATGTTTTTTACAGCTTCACACATGATTACAAGAACTTCAGTAAAGGAACTTCCTGTACGTAAAGACACATCAACATGACATTTACTGTAGAAAATATAACCATGTACACGCCTATGCACTGTAAATGCAACTTTTTTTTAGCAGGGCGTTAAAGCAAACATGGCTTACAAAGCGGCAAAGCTTCTATCCACTCATTAGTTTTGCTGATAATCTGTCTGTTAAGGCTGCCTCCAAATCCCCTTGTTAAACTACTCAAGCACAATAAATGCATCCACAAGCACTTTAAGACTAGTAGCACTAGTGAGTGTGAGAGCATGTTATAACACAGTTCTGTGTAAAACTCATCGTCAGTTGTCACATTGAACCTGTTGCAGAGATAAGCCTCTGATACTTGGAGTCCAGACTTTGATTGTAATCCATGAAATGTTATAATGAAAGAAAAAATAAAACGATTTTCTATGTAAAAGTAAATGTGAGTGTCCTGGCGGTTAAACACTACATGTACCAGAATGCACCGCGCCTGTCAGTTTCGACTGAGTGTAGCTCTGCTGTAGTATCAGTGAGCAGTGTGACAGACCGGCTGGCTTTGTAAGTAACAGCTATTTATCTTTGGACAACTATCGTGTTCAAAACTTGATACGTTGTTTTAGAGAATGGCTGCATGTTTTCTGTAATTATGTTGTTTTAACTAATACAATTTTGTTAAATTCCTGTCGGACTTACGAGCTAACATTAGCCTGAGTTAGCTGTTACGGTATCAGCCGGGAGCTAGCGAAACCTAGACTCCTTAGTAACTACATTTCTATAGTGTGCTACAGCTTAAAGTAATCTTTCAATGATTTGTTGTCATTTCTTCGACAAACACACTTCTTCTTTAGGTGTCAAGTTTCCTAATTTTTACATGGAGTGTTATGGCATAGACACTTATTAAGCTACATGTTTTATTTATTCTATAAAACATTATTAATCTCAACTGAACGCAATAAAGTTTCAGGTTTTTTTTATTGTAAGATACTTTGGAGGATTTAGCAGCTGTTACTGTTACACATAAAGCAACGTCAGCATTTCTTACCACAGGCTGTTTGGTGAGAAGCAGGCTTCACTCTTTTCTTTCACACACAGCTTTCTGTTCTCCAAACATGGATCAAGACAACAATGCAGAGGTAAGAAGAAGAGAAACATCCTCATATTTGTGTTCAAAGAAACCGTGAGTAATTATTTCAGAGTGGTGCAATCTGCTGTTCTGTTGCTAACCTGCTCAAGTTTTGACTCACTTGCAAATTATGAGCAATTGCCCCATCTTCCTCAAGCCAGGATTAATCTACTAATCATTTTCAGGGGTAAATATGCCTTAAGTGTTTGCTTTTGTGTGTTGTGATGTTTTTCAGGATGAGTCAGTCGGGCCATCGGAGGATCCTTTACAGGAGGATCTGCCTTGTATACCTCCAGGACTTGGTAAGTTTCCCTTTCTTTTTGAGAAAAATTCAATTAAAAGGTTGGAAAGGTAGATGAACACAGTTTTCTAGATGTCTTAGAAGCTAAAAACAGAAATCTTTTCCCCAGGTTCAAGAACAAATGTTTATTTCTGAAGTGAATAATCATGTTTAAAAATGTTTATTTTGAATAAAATAATCATGAATACCACTTTGGCTGTTATACAAGATGACATCTATCCATCCATTGTGTGTACAGTTTATTCCAACAGAGGGTAGCTGGAATCTGGTGGTACTTAATATTTTGACTCACCTAAATTTATCATTGGGCAAGAGGTGGGGTACACCCACCCGTCAATCACTGGGCGAGAGGTGGGGTACACCCACCCAACAATCACTGGGCGAGAGGTGGGGTACACCCACCCATCAATCACTGGGCGAGAGGTGGTGTACACCCACCCAGCAATCACTGGGCGAGAGGTGGTGTACACCCACCCAGCAATCACTGGGCGAGAGGTAGCAGATACATTTCTTGCATTATGTGTAAAATGGAAATAAATGCTTAATTCAGAACATGATGGTGGATATAAAAAGTTACATTTGTTTATTAACTGTTTCTACAAACTCTGTTTAGCCGATGGGGAAGCAATGGAGATGCTCTGGCAGCTCCGAGCACAACGCCGCCAGACCTCTCCTGACCTCCCAGAGACGGTGACCCGTCTTACTGGCCCTGATGGCAGCCTCCTGTACCTGGTGGGAACTGCCCATTTCAGTGACAGCAGCAAAAAGGACGTGGCCACGGTGAGCCAGTGAAGTGAATGGGAGAAAAAAATGATGTGCAGAGATCTTTTCACACACTCTTAAAACATGCAGTGAACTGTCTGCATAAAGATCTGTGTAATTTAATGAAAGTGGAGTAGAGCTATAAAGACTTGGTCTGTCTGAATAAATGGTAATTAGATTGGTAAATCTAATTTTATCAAGCATAATCGGGTCTTCTTTGATTTCTTTTGTCTTTACTTCCTTTTTTTGACTCACTTATTCCCTGCTACTCTTACACTCTGTGCCTTATTTTATGACACCCATTCTCTCTCTCCCAGACGATTCGTGCTGTGCAGCCAGACGTTGTAGTGGTGGAACTGTGCCAGTACAGGGTGTCGATGTTGAGGATGGATGAGAATACGCTGCTGAGGGAAGCCAAAGACATAAACCTGGATAAGGTTCAGCAAGCTATCAAACAGGTTAGGCATTCATAATCATGGGAATAAACCGTGGTGGTGTGGAAAACAAAGATGGGGAGTCTACTATAAACTACATTAAAGAGTAATGGTGGTGTTATTTTACTGACCAGAACTGCAGCTTGAAGTTTTTAATGGAAAAAGTCATACAAAAGTGAGGTTAAGTGTTAGGCAACCACCTTTTGTCACATTTTGCTTAATTGGTTTTCAAACCATCGCTGCACATGTATAAAGATACAGAGTCTGTACAAAAAGGGATGAATCAGCAGGAAATGTGTGGCAGATGGTTAAAGATAGCAGCAGCTCACTTTAAGACATTTTAATGATCATAACACATAAACATTGTGTTATGATGAGGACATTGATGGGATGTCATAGCTGCTGTGTGAGTTCACACACATGATATGTGCACGCACACACAGGTACAGCCGACAGAGAGCGTGTCACAAATCTTATCATCCAGCTGAAAATCAGCCAAAGATTGAATCATTTTTTTAACTCTCCCAGGAAGCTGAATATGGAAACATTTGTGTTTTAAGGAGGAGCAGCCAGGGTCTTTCTTCAGTCCTAACATCATGTCCATTACGAGAACACGCATAGATAAACTGGCGTACTTTACCGCCATTGTTGTAGTTTTTGAGTCGTGGCTGGATTCAGTATTTCCTGTTGCTCAGATACAGGATATTAGATAACACGTATGATGAAATGTTACCATATTGCTTGTTTTACAATCAATTCTCTTCATCATATGCTATGTCTGATGTGCAATGTTTTTTTCTCCAAGCCCGGGTAAGGATGGAATGAAAACAGACATGCAGAGGCAGATTATAGTCCTTCATCTTGACCTGTGAAATGTTGTTGCACTGGTGCGACTAAGAAAAAACTTTTTGGTCGCACTCCAGAGTCGTGGCTATTTCTTTGATAAGCAGTGACTGTGGCTGCAGCATTAGCAGATGTTTACATGTACAGATGTCTGAAAACTAAAAGGCATCTGAGAGGTTTTACACAGCAATAAAATGCTGTTTTCTGTGGGAGGATATAAATGTTTATTCATGCCATTAGAGAGCGTAGTTACTCAATGTTGTGTTGTAACTAGCCAGGATGTGCGTGTGTGTTAAAGAAATGTAGATGGAGTAAAACACTTCGTGTAGAGCTTGCTTTAGTTTGAGTTTGTTTTGGTTTGAGATTTTGCATCTGTCATGGATCGCCCTGTAGTTTTGTATTAAAGAGTGACCACTGAAGGCCTTCTGTTTGTTTCCTCGGTTGCTCAGAATGGCCTGATGTCTGGCCTGATGCAGATCCTCCTGCTCAAAGTATCGGCTCACATCACACAACAGCTGGGAATGGCTCCCGGAGGAGAGTTTAGGGAAGCCTTTAAGGAGGTAAACCATTCATTATCACTTGATATGTGTCTTATTTTCTCTCTCTCTCCTCAGTATTTAAGTATTTCTTTTCTACAGGCTGGACGAGTGCCATTTTGTAAATTCCAGCTTGGAGACAGGCCAATCCCAGTGACGTTCAAAAGGGCCATAGCTGCTCTCAGTCTGTGGCAGAAGGCTCGGCTGGCCTGGGGCCTTTGCTTTTTGTCAGATCCAATCAGGTATAAACATGCAGATTTAGCTTTTTGTTACTGTCGCATAACAAAGTGATTACTGATTGATGCTGCAGTATTTTATGTTACAGCTGGATTACAATGTTGTGACGTTCCACCTCGTCTCATTGACATTCCCACTCTACACAAAAACAGGAAAAATTAAACATTTGTATTAAAAAAAACTTTATTTTTGGAATATTTTTAGAAAGAGGGCTTAATGCTTAGTGGGCTTAATGAAATGGATATGAAAAGGAAGTTAAATTGACAATAGTTTCCAGAGGTGTCAGGAAGCGGGAGCATATCCCAGCAGGACACATCGCCAGTCCTTTGCAGGATGTCATATGCATCTTCCTGCTTAAAACACCGTATTTTATTATGTTATTAAAGCTTAAAATGATGAGACTGATGTGTAAAAGTCTGTTTCTTTGGGGATCTTAACTGGTTATATGATTAAAAGCAACTTTCATTTAATGCTCTTAACTTTTTTTTGTATTTTTAACAATATAAATCTTTTAAGAAAGATTAAATTGTGACATTAGTGTTAGAAGTGTTTTTCTTTTGTCTCTGAAAATAGATGCTAAAACCTCTCCTCCACTCTGCGTGCGTTGACTTTGATGAAAATGTTTGTGTCGTTTCAGTAAAGAGGACGTAGAGAAGTGCAAACAGAAGGACCTGCTGGAACAAACCATGTCGGAGATGATCGGCGAGTTTCCTGCTCTGCACCAAACCATCGTGGCTGAAAGAGACATCTACCTCACGCACACGCTCCGCCAGGCTACACACTGTGTGGAGTCCCCCTCTAATGCCGACAGTGCGTTTTCCATCTTCCTAAAAGCAGGAATCTCATTTGGTGTAGCTTTATTATAATGGATATATAGATACTGTAAATTCTTCTCAGATCCACGTGAAGGAAAACCTTTTGCTCCATGAATGATTAACTGGTGGAAAATGTGAGATTGTGGATTATTTATCTGATTATTTTCGGTTCATTCTGTAGAAGTGCCTGCTGTGGTGGTGGGAGTTGTAGGGATGGGTCATGTCCCTGGCATTGAAAGAAACTGGGATAAGGAGCTCAACATCAGTGAAATTATGAGGTATGTTTCCCATATTATTTAGATACTACGAGCAATGGCTATAAACAATGTCTAACTTTCCTTAATTCTCTTCCCCAGGGTTGCACCCCCATCCCGTTTCAGCTGGGTGTTGCGCACGGTCATAAAGGGTGTCATGATGGGAATGCTGGGATATGCCTGCTACCGTGCTGGAGGTGGTTTAGGTAGAACCTTGCTGTCTTTACCTGCAGTGCAATCATTACTGGAGACACTGCATCCACCTCCTGCTTGACCCAGCCGGTCTTCTCAAAGCCATCTCTGACCTTTTAATCTATTAAAACATGCATTTATCACCAAGGGCCTTAAAAACATGAGGGAAGGCTGGAGTAACCAGTTCACCAGCCCACACTTTGAACTAAGAAGGACTTCACAGGGGTCACGAGCCCCTCGCCTCGTACAGACGTCTCTGTACGAGGCTGTACTGCCAAAGAAACCACGACAGTACTCCTGCATATTTTGTTCAAATCCTTTAATTTTTGTAACATTTTCAGATTAAATGATTTAATGCTATGATTTCCCCCATCATTCCTAAGGAAGGTTTTCATTTCATCAGTTACCTGCTCTGATATGATGGAGCTTATTTCCTGGAGGATGTTTTTTTAGATACTTTTTTCTCTTTGGTCTCAATCAGATTGTTGGTGATTGGCCCATTTAAGTCCAGCACTTTAAAAGAGACTGTTAGTCTTGTTTCATGCGTACATCCTGTGGACGTGACAAGAACGTAACATGTTAGTCGCTAACAAATTTCACTAATGTTAGTGAATGCATAGACTGACCCATGTGGTGTGGGCTACAGACCCTCCCCCAGATAAAGGCTGCACTGGAAGGTTGATCATCATTCTGTAATTCCTGATTTATTCATCATCATAATGTGCATGTTTCTCTAAATTCTAACAGCTCTGATGTAGAAATCTGACTGAATGCTCTTCCCTGCGTATTGACACATTCTGACCTAAAACCTGAATGTGGTGCAAAACAACAAAAGTTTCCCCTGATGTTTACTAATATATTTATAAAAAGATATAAATCAGTGTTACAAATTTGAATGCAATGTAAACACCACATAAAACTGGAAAGTTATTGATTAGGTAGGTCCTAATGGGTTATTAGCCAAGTGCCTCAGACTCTTTAAGCTGGATGCTGTCATGTTAAACTCTGGCCTTTAAAGGCAGATATCATGCAGGATTTTGTTGCTTCCATCACAGCTGGTGGAAATAAATGGGTCATTCTGAAGATGTTTATCTGTTGGATCTACTTGAATTAAATCCAGTGGGTTGAAGCAGGAAAACAACATAAACTTGCAGGGTGACTGTTGACTGCTGGGAACAGTTTGCATCATTATTCATCTTACAAATACTAAAGATCAGCGCAAAGTTCGTGAATATGTATATTATTACATGTGAGGCCTATTTTATAAGGTCAGTTTCTTTAGATTCAATTAAAAAAGCAAAACTTTGTCTATCTCTAAGATTTGGACAACAGTTTCACACTCAGTAATGTCTATCACTAATAGACAATAAATTCTGATGCATTTAGAGATTTAGTTTGTGTTTTTATTTATTTTTATCGTATTGAAGCCTCTCCATTTATGGGAACTTTTGCATGTTACAGATGTATGCTACAGGGCCGGTCTAAATGTGCCTCAGAAACAGCATTGCAAAATCTTTTATTTGATTGTACTTCCAGTTTAAGGCAGCCTTATTAACTTTTAAGGGTTAATTGTCTTTATGTTGAAGGAAAAGTTTCTGCTTGACACAAATGCATGCATTACAAAAGCATTGTACGACAGCTGGCTTTTTGTCAATGCACTAGCTGTTTGTACATTCATAATATATGCTTTATGTCCAGTCTGGTTGTAAAATTACATCATATGATGGGAAGGAAGTAATTATTTGTCTCTTGATTTAAAGAATTTCAACCCCACCTGATCATGATGAGCTCTTATGCCTGCACTCAAACAGAAATGCGTGGGAGAAAAAGCCTTACTTTGATAACGCTGCTGCCTTTAATCCTCAGATTGCTTCCTCTGCTTAAGTGTGATCCCAGCTCAAGCTATTACCCATAGTTTTATTTATATGTTTAAAAATAATTGAGGAGGTAGCATCCCTGGATGTTACATCATAATAAAGATGTCAAAGTTAAAGTCATTGCCAAAGCATGATTTTAAGTTATGGCAGGTACAAATATTCTTATGTTGTGTACATCACTGTTCACTGTGGATGCATTAATGGGTGATTTCTTGTTTGAAAAAAAAAGCAATTACTATATATGGTGTTTGATTCATCTTACAAACATAAACAAACCATGTGTTTATGTTAGTTATTTTTTATCTGTTGTTCAACTGATAAATATATTTTCTTGAATACATGAAAGATAAAGATGACCAGATGTAGTTCAGATTGTTCCTCTGTTGCATGAAGCAAACTTCATTATTTTATATTTTTCCATATATAATTTAAAATTTGTCATATGCTTGAGAAACAAAGAAAACAGTGGATGTTTGTTGTTGATTACTCTTCCTTTTCGTTTTATTTTCATTGTAAAGACATTTAACACCTAGTCAGTTATTGGTTAAAAACATTCCAAGTTTGTGTATTTTTACATTAAAATACACAATCTTGTTATTTGGTTGTGTCAAAACTGAGTCTGGCTGAATAATGACTGGAAATAATTTTTGTTTATTTATTTTTTTCGTTCCGCCTTTGCGTTTGTTTCCAGTCGAACACCTCATAGTGTTACTCAACGCGGTCTCGAAAACATCCGCTGTGCGGGATTATGAAAGCATGATTAGAGCCTGAACTCTTTCTATCTGCGCCACTGGACAGCAACACACGGATGGCCTAGTTTGGATGGCTCACTTTGGACCTCTTCTGGGACCGTCACGCAGCTTTCTTCCCCGCGTGACCCTCCTCAGACTCCTCGGGTCTGTGGGGATGGAGGACATGGGTTTGGCAATAAGTCGTTCTCCTCTGGAGCGGCTCGACTTTGACAATGTAGTTCTCAAGAGACTTCCTCTGGACCCGTGTGAGGAGCCGGGGGTTCGGCAGGTGAAAGGAGCGTGTTTCTCCCGGGTCAAGCCGCAGCCGCTGACCAGGCCCCGGTTCGTGGCTGTGTCTCGTGAAGCCCTGGTGCTGCTCGGGCTCCACGGACAGGAGGTCGTGAACGATCCTCTCGGACCGGAGTATCTAAGCGGATCCAGAGTTATGCCTGGATCCGAGCCAGCGGCTCACTGCTACTGCGGTCACCAGTTCGGCCAGTTCGCCGGACAGCTGGGGGACGGGGCCGCCTGCTACCTCGGAGAGGTGAAGGTGCCACCCGGGCAAGATCCCGAGCTGCTCCGGGAAAACCCGAGCGGCCGATGGGAGATTCAGGTGAAAGGAGCTGGTCTTACTCCCTATTCTAGGTACCATATTTGCTGCCAGTCCAATGTAAACTACATTGTTTTATTCTGGATTTGATTAATATGCTCTATTTTTTAATCTAATTAGTGCATTATATTTTCTGCCTTGCTCTTCTCCAGACAAGCTGATGGCCGTAAGGTCCTGCGCTCCAGCATCAGAGAGTTCCTGTGCAGTGAGGCAATGTTCTTCTTGGGTGTACCCACCACCAGAGCAGGCTCTGTAGTCACCTCTGACAGCAGGGTCGTGCGGGATGTGTATTACAGTGGGCATCCCCGTCATGAGAAATGCTCAGTGGTCCTCCGCATCGCTCCCACCTTCCTCAGGTGACTACAGATGGCTCCGCTTTGTATCTATTAATGATTTATTACCTGTCTTCTTGAGATGATTCATTGGGTGAATGCTTGCACTCAAGCATTCACCCTTTGTGTTCCTGTTTTTATTATATTTTATTGTGTTTTGCTTTTCCATGAAGGTTTGGGTCCTTTGAGATCTTCAAGCAGGCCGATGAATCCACAGGCCGTCAGGGTCCCAGCTATGGACGTGATGAGATCCGAAGTCAGATGATGGATTATGTCATTGAGATGTTTTACCCCAATATCCAACAGAACTACCTGGACAGGGTGGAGAGGAACGTGGCTTTCTTTAGGGAGGTCAGACCCCATGAGTCACACACCTGGAAATCTAAGATTTCACCTCAAATGACCTAAGAGATATTAGGTCATTTGAGAGATTATTTAAAGAATGAATAATTAAAGGCTTTCTTCATCTACCATGAAAGAACCGCTGTCTCCTCCTGTCTGCAGGTGATGCTTCGTACGGCTCGGCTTGTGGCTCAGTGGCAGTGTGTAGGATTCTGTCATGGAGTCCTGAACACAGACAACATGAGCATCTTGGGACTCACACTGGACTACGGCCCATATGGCTTCATGGACAGGTCAGAAATATGATTGCTGATGTTTAAGTGGGCTGATTTACTTTGATTATTTCAAAGGTTTGTTGGTGAAATGACACAACAGCTATATTTGATGTGAACTTTCCCCATCCATCTCAGGTTTGATCCAGATTTCATTTGTAATGCGTCCGACAACTCCGGCCGATACTCCTACCAGGCCCAGCCGGCTATCTGCAGGTGGAACCTGATGAAGCTAGCGGAGGCTCTTGCTCCGGAGTTGCCTCCAGAGCGCGCTGAGGCTGTTATGGACGAGTATCTGGATTTATTCAACGGCTTCTACCTGCAGAATATGAGGAAGAAGCTGGGTTTGTTGAAGAAGGAGGAGCCTGAGGATGAGATGCTGATCACCGAACTGCTGCAGACCATGCACAACACAGGTGGGATAGGAGAGCATGACCGGAGATGGTCTGCTTTGCATTGCACTAGAGCCTCGTGTGAAATGAGTAGACATTAAAGCAACGTTTTCTGTTCCTCTTCTGCAGGTGCTGACTTCACCAATACCTTCCGTAGCTTAAGTCACATTTCCTGTCCCACTGAAGGAGGACCTGAGGGAGAAGAGGAACTGATCACAAAAGCAACAGACCTTCTCCTTGAGCAGTGTGCCTCCTTAGAGGAGCTCAAAGCTGCCAACCAGCCCACCATGGATCCACGGTGAGCTGCTCATCTGCTCCATGCTGTCCATGATGTAAAACAGTGTGAGATCCCTTTGTGCAAAATGTGGTGCCAGATTATTTGAATTAGTCTGTTTTGTTTCTTTTAGTGCCACCCTGACTAAATGTTTGAGTATTACCAGGTACAAAACATTAATAAGAATGAGAAAGTTGCTGTTACTATGACTGTTTAAAACCTTTGCTGCAAAGCTAATTGTTGCCACCAGGTGGCACTAGTGGAGCTTCTATCAATAAACAGGAAACAAAGTGAATGCATCACAATGTTTGAGTTTATTTGCCTGAACACAACTTTGATTGTTTATTTAAACAAGTAAATCAATAATTATTATTAAAATGATCAGATAAATAATAACATACCAAAAAGAGAAACTCTGATATGTTGGAGATGTCAAAGCAGCTGTATGCTACTTAAGTATTTGCCTCTTAAATAGAAAATAGAGACTGGAAGTGAATGTGTTTAACAGATACATGTATGTAATGTATTATATGATTTCTGAAAATATGCCATCAAGTTCTTCACTATTGTGTTTCCAGTGAGCTGGCAATGCTGCTCTCTATGGCTCAGAGCAACCCAACATTGTTCCAGATGATCTCGGACAGGGCGACGATAGCGAGGCAGCTGGACAGGCTCAGCAAACTGAAAGACTTGATGGAAAAAAACCAGGAGGAGCTGAAAACTAAGCAGGCCGAAGAGTGGATGTCGTGGATTAAACGCTATGGGTGAGACTTTATTAGCAGGAGAAAAACGGATGGATAGTCCAGAGAAGAGATTCTGTCTTTCCTTTTTGTGATGGATGGAAGTGTAAATGATAAACAGGGCTGACTGGGAGAAGTGGGAGGAAATTGTGTGTTGCGGCAGATATTGTTCCTTTACTGTAAGTGTGACTGTTTTGTTTTATCGCTACAGGAAACGCCTGGCTCGAGAACTGGAGGGGGAGAGCGACGTACAGGCTGCGCAGGAAGAGAGGGTGAGGGTGATGGACAGCACTAACCCTCGTGTGGTGCTCAGGAACTACATCGCCCAGAATGCAATAGAGGCTGCTGAGAGTGGGGACTTCTCTGAGGTCAGTTTCGGCTTTATTCCACCGTTTATTCCCCCGCAGGTCTTAGGAAAGCAAAATGAGAATTAGAATAGTTTCACTTCCTTACTGCAGGTCCAGCGGGTCCTCAAGGTTCTGGAGAAACCCTTCTCCTGTCAGCCAGGTCTGGAGCTTCCTGCGTGGGTGGGTGCACATAGGACCACTGCACAGGCAGAAAGGGATGAAGGTGAAGAGCAACAGCAAGATGCATCCACATCAACGACCAGAGACCATGTGCCCTACGACAGCAAGCCCCCAGCCTGGGCTCTCAAAATCTGCGTCACATGATCCTCGTAATAGCTTCTTTGATTGTTTGCTTTCCTGCCTAAAGGAACAAGACGCTTTGACAGTGTTTTTATACATCTACTTTTTACTCACTGTCCAACTTTGTTTGTTTTTGGCCAGCAGCATCAAAGAAGCTAATACTGGAAGCAACTTCTCATAGGATAGCAAAATGACACAGACAGAAGATGTTGAGCTGACTGGTTTCTTCCTGGGCTTGAGAAAGGGTTAAATTGTGCTGAGTCATCACATCTGAGGGATTTCAGTGCATGACCCTGAATGTGAGGTCTGTTCATGGGATCGCATGTCTTATGAAATATAAGCAGTAGAACATGTCACTTTCCTTCAGCTCAACGTATTCTCCTTCTGATCTGTGCTGCTTTTAGCTGTTAATGATGAGTCAGTCAACAAGTCCTGCAGGAACCTGTCTGACTCTGACAAGCTGTGAGGCATTGCTTCAATATAATAATGAGATAATGATATGGGTGGGATATCACATGACTTTACCAAAGCCGCAGAACATAAACACGCACAATTAATTCTTTGTGAGCATCTTGACACTGTTGTACCTCTGGAGGCAGAACCACGTTTCCTCCTGCTCTACATTAAAACCAGTTCACTTAGACTAAATTAGATCTGGTTATTGTTTACTCATAGGTTTCATTAGGTCATTATTACTGATCATAACTAATCTGGATTCAGGAGTAGTCTTCCTTATTGACAAAGTTCTGTCAAATAAGTATGAAAATGGGAATATTATAAATGTTATTTTTACTTTTGAACATACATATGACTCTATACTCAGCTGTAGCGTTTTTAAAATAAACTGAGCTTTCAATAAAATCTGTGTCCTCATTTTAAGGAGAGAAAATGAGAAAAAAAACACGTTTGTCTTGAAAGGTGATTTTTTTATGTGCGGGTATTTTAGTGGTTTTGCGTGTTTTTCTCATAACTCTGCGTACTGACGCATCACGCTTTCAGCTCGCGATCCTCAGGTTTTAGGTGTATTCTTCACCTTTAATTGCAGGACTCCGGCAGCTCTCGGGAGTGGCTTTTTGCGACCTGAGGGTGCGCCAAGAGCTGCGCAACTATCGCGGGTTAGCGCATAGGTGGGATCTGGGACAATGGGTGCGTAGCACCGGAAGAGAAAGGGGTCAAATAGAAGCTTCTTTTATATATCCCGGTCGGTATTTAATAAATAAGATGTTTGGCAGAGTCAGACCCGGCTATTACTGCCAGGAAGTAAACAAAACTAAGTGGGAAGTACCGGAGCGGTACCGGGACCTGAAGCAGGTGGGGACCGGAGCGTACGGGACGGTGTGGTAAGTCTGACCTGGAAAACACTGCAGCGCCCATTTCACTGAGTGTGTGTGCAACGCTTTAACAAAGAAATGGCGTGAACAGATGGTACAACGAGCCAGACAAAAGGAGCCGTGTGTGCGCTTCGCTGAACACATGCTGCTCCACTTCCTCATACGATGGAGAGGCTCGCTCCAGCGCCTCCGGTGCGCATTCTCCGCAATCATCCTCGCGACTCAAACTAACTCTAATGTTATTGGGCGCATTGGTGGGTGAAATAAGTCTTGTTTCATTCAACCAAGTTTAGTGAAACACACTGAAAAGCAGCACCTTTGTGCGCCTGGCAGCATATACGGAGCCTTTGTTTTCAATGATTAACTGTGTGGGTGTTCTCTGAACTGCTCCGGCTCAATATCACTTAGTAACACACGAACAGCGTTCACACAAAATGTGGTCAAACCATAGATTGTATAAAAGGGTCAAATAGAAGCAGTAAAAGTAGCTGCAGATTAGCACGCGCCAGCAGGTGCGACTTAACCGCTTCAGTTGCACAAACACCGCAGAGAGGAGTGTTTGGTGGTTATCTTGTTCCCTGATCAGAGGGAAGTCCTACACTCACTTACTATTTCCTCATACGGGTCTTGTTACACTTTATCAGCTAATGAGGCCGATTTTATTCCACTTTCCCTTCCAGCTCAGCCAAAGACTGCAGAACAGGAACCAAGGTGGCCATCAAGAAGCTCTACAGACCTTTCCAGTCTGAGATCTTTGCTAAGCGGGCCTTCAGGGAGCTGAGGCTTCTCAAACACATGAAACATGAGAACGTGAGGCTCCACATCAGCTTGTGTTTATGGATGATTAAACCAGAACATGCAGGGAAAAGACGGCTTTAACAAATGTTTCCTGTGTTCTCTGCTCCTCACACAGGTTATCGGCCTGTTGGATGTGTTTACTGCAAATCTGTCTGTGGACAGATTAGAGGATTTGTAAGTCTTTTCTCTGTCTGAATGCAGCACACAGGGATGTATCTGAAAGCAAGCTGTAGCGTCTTAATATCTACAACAATTTCCTGTTTGTAAAGTTATCTGGTGATGCCGTTCATGGGGACAGATCTGGGAAAGCTGATGAAGATGCAGAGGCTGTCGGAAGAAAAAATTCAGTACCTGGTTTATCAGATGCTCAAAGGGCTGAAGGTGAAGGGCTCTGCTGTGAGCGTAGATGGTGTTTAATACTTCTCTGTTACTGTTAATCTGTTTTGTTTCATTTCTGTGTTGCAGTATATTCATTCTGCTGGGATAATACACAGAGTACGTTTCTTTTATTTCATTTACAACATGCATAAATATGCATTTTGGTCTATGATTAAAGGATTTTGCTATTAACCTTTCCAGGACCTCAAACCGGGGAATCTCGCAATCAACCAAGACTGTGAGCTCAAGGTACACACCCTTATGACCCAAACAAACTCATCCCAGCAGTGTCTTCACCTTAATACGTTACATTTACACCCAGTTTATGTGTACAATATAGAACGATACTAGCTCTCCAGGATTTTTACTGTGTTTAACTCAACGATCTTCATGCTCTCTCAGATTTTGGACTTTGGTTTAGCACGGCATGCAGACAGTGAGATGACGGGGTACGTGGTCACTCGCTGGTACAGAGCACCGGAGGTCATCCTCAGCTGGATGCACTACACACAGACCGGTAATCAGAGAGGGAGCTCTCCGATGTGTCGTACTGTGTCTTAAACCAGCTTTTTATTTTATTTCTTCTGTTGCTTTTATAAAAACTGCCAAAGTGTGAAATACCCATTGGTATTTCCAGGATCCTTCCCAGAGCGCTGCGAGTTGGAAAAACGAACACGTCTCAGCCTGTTCTGCAACGTGTCCTTAGAAAAGTCTGCTGAAGCGGAAGGCATCTAAAAGCAATGTCTGCTAGATACACAGCAAAGATAGACAGCAAAGAGCTGACATGGAAGCTGAGAGATGCATCTGCTTCTCCAGTTTGGATAAAATCTCCTTAGAGGTGGTCTCGGTTAAAGTCCTTCTGAAGGATGGGACTGACAGTGACGTGCAGATCGATGCTGAAATATCAATACCTCTCATACCAGATGTTCTAGAATGGATTTTCATGTTAGAATATCAATATTTGAGTCATTTGGTGTAAATCACAGGAACTGAAATGCTGTGCAAATTAACTATATCAGCATCTTTATGTTCCTTTACTAGGCTATTTATTATCAGTTGTCTCAGATTGTGCCTGTAAATTACCCTGAGGCGACATTGTTGTGAAGTGGCGCATACAGATAAAGCTGAAGTGAACTATTAGGTGCTTTCTGGTACTATCTCCCAGGTAAAGATGGAGAAAACATGGATTTTGAGGAAATGTTTTTCATCTGCTCAGTTCAGGTTTTTTAACTAATGTTCAAACAGCATTTTTAATGCAAAAATTATTAAAGATATGACTGAAATATATTTATTATATAGAATAGCTAGATAATGACATCAGTTATTGTCATTTGTTGGAATAATATGTAATTATTTAGGCATTTATATGTTTATTTAGGTACCTAAATGTACCTATCGGAACCATTCCCTGTTTACTTGATCAAATAACAAGAAGCAATGAGTGTGTTACAGCTTTTGCACAGCACTGTACATCATCCATGCGCCATTTTCAGCGATCCCTTTAAAGCAAAGACTCCTCCGCTGATTCTTTCATGTTCATGCTCACCTGTAACTCCAAGCCTCTGCTTCAGCTGCATTTCAGTGACATTTACTACATGCAGAGAACACGACCAGACATGTTGCTTTAGACCAGGGATGTCCAAAGTCTGTCCTCGAGGGCCACAATCCTTTTGCACTGCGGTCCGTGTTAGAAACGTATCAATGAGACATTTCGATGGGATGAAGAATGATGGCGTTTATACACGTGTATTTAAAGTAAATAGATTTAAAACATTAAACTGCAGATAAAGTTTAGAACAAAACAATGGGTCCGATGAGCATTATTCAGCAGGTGGGGCTCTCTGAACATGTCACCCAACAGCTTTACTATAATTAGCTTCGTGTTTTTCTTCTTCTCAGTTGACATTTGGTCTGTGGGCTGCATCATGGCGGAGATGCTGCAAGGAAAACCTCTTCTGAAAGGCAGCGATCGTATCCTTCCACCTCTCAGGTTTTAACCATACAAACATCAGACAGGAATACACATTTCATGTCATGTTTGAGCCTTGACTCATGTTCCTCAGACCTGGATCAGCTGAATCAAATTTTGAAAGTCACAGGAACACCAACACAGGAATTTCTATCAAAGCTGGAATCAGAAGATGTGAGTTCAAAGCAAACACTATAAAACGCACAGGAAATATGCTTGCTTGTTATAGAAGTTTAGATAAGTGAAAATGGTAGAAACTGATGGTGTATTCGAGCTGTTTATAAAAACCAGACAGTGTGCTTCAGGTTCGGGAACTAACACTTATTTTTCTGCATGTCGGTCTTCGTGGGTTGTTTCTAGGCTAAAAACTACATCAAAAGTCTTCCGAAAGTTGAAAAGAAAGACCTTCATCAGTTGTTTTCCTCAAGTAATCCACAAGGTAGGACAACTTTTTTGTTTGTCAAACTTTGCTTCTGTTCTATTCTATTCTATTCTATTCTATTCTATTCTATTCTATTCTACAGTCATTTAGCAGATGCTTTTCTCCAAAGAGACGTACATCAGAGAATAAGAACAAGCAGGAACTCAAGCAGGGGACAGTATAGATAAGTGCCAGTCAGATTGGTGCAAGTCTGGTTGGGCACAGGTGTTGTCCTGTAATGGTAAAAGCAGCAATTATTTTTTTAAACCATCTGTTCCCAATATCATCAGTGCTGAGTTGTCGCAAAGAGCCGGATAGATCTCTTCAAGTCAAATAGAAGAGTTAAACTAAGTGCAGAAATGCACCTTGAACAGCCGAGTATTTATCTTGCTCTTAAAAGTAGATCAGGACTCGTCAGACCGGACAGAGTTTGGCAGTTACCAACATGAACTCTAAAGGTCAACTGGTTGTCCATCGTGACACCAAGATACCGGGCCGCAGACGTTGGCACCAGTGTGATAGAGTCAAAGTTCACACTTATTGGTGGAGGTAAGGAAGGATTGGCTGGACAGACTATGAGCTCAGTT
>JBAMHV010000010.1:25390720-25408570 GCA_037177535.1 Pseudomugil gertrudae
TGGAGGAACTGTGAGACCTGACTGAAGACAGCACGCTCTAGTAGCTTAGACATGAATGGAACCAGTGAAACTGGCCGATAGTAGGCTTAATAGTAGTTTAAGGGCATCATCCTCTTTCACAGGGTGGAAGGAGCTGAGAGAGAGTCGGTCAGGCTTTAAGTTTTCATTTTCTACCCTTCCTCTGTGTGTTTTCCTCCTTCCTCAGCCGTGTCCGTGCTGGAGCGCATGTTACTGTTGGAACCGGAGAATCGGGTAACTGCCGCCGAGGCTCTGTTGCTGCCTTACTTTGCTGAGTTTAGGGAGCCAGATGAGGAGATGGAGGTACAGGTCTACGACCACTCGGTTGACAACGCAGAGCACAGCCTGGACCAGTGGAAACGTAAGTACTGGGATGGGAAAGAGGGACTAATGAGGTCTTTGACCAATCAATATCTAAGGACGCCAATAGAATCAGTATTGAGGATGTAAGTTCAGACTACTGGAGAGGAAAAGAGAATTTTTATTGATTCAAATCTGTTTTTCTGCAGGTCACACGTTCTTAGAGATCTTGACCTTCACGCCTGTTTTGCCGGATTCCAAAGAAACACAGCTATGAAGCACAAACACGACCTCAGGGAGGAACCAGAACAAACGAACTCACCTTTTTGTGTCTCAATCAGGAAGTCTTTCAACACAAGCCTGCTGAAAATGTTTTTCAAGATCACTTAGAATCCAGAGTAAATGAGCACTAACCTTTTTTTATCTTTCTAAAATAAATGAGGTAACATTTAGCTGCAAACTATTTACATCAAAACAGAGTGCTGTGTGGCCAAAATTGTCTATTTAATGCAAAAACTTCAATAAATATGAAGTGTGGTGATATTTTGCCTGAAGGCATGAGCTCACACTTCCCTGCTGATGCTTCTACTCGCCTTCAGCTTCAGCTTGCTGTGTGATCTTAAGAAAATTAGTTGTGATGAAGTGGAATGCTGCTTGGTGAGACTGATAGCACATGAGTGACTTCAGTTTGTGAGCTTTTTCAGAGAGTCGACCCTGCTCTTTCCAGCCGCTCTTGCTCTACTTCATACCTGTTTGGCAGATGTTTGGAGTTGTAATTTACCTCTTAGTCCTGCTGCATTTCAAGGCCACATGTGAACTTTGAATGACCCAGCTGCCCAAAAAACTCCTGTAAGGGAGGTTTTGACGATGTTTCACACACCACTTCCAACAATATGTAGAAGCACAAAACTTAGAAAACAACAAAGGAGGGTTTCTGTTCTGGTATTTATGGTTGGGACTATTTTTTATCAGCTTTCATTCGGGATTTATTTGTTCTGTGTTTGTTATTTAAGGGAGATGGGAGCAGATCCAATAGAAATTGAATAATTATTTAAATTTATTTAATTGTATTTTGTAAAAAGTCCCTATCAGTGTCAGCTGTATGTGACTGTCCCCAACAAGCATTTAAATAGGTTTATAGAAACTTAACGGTGTGTGTCATGTGCTTAGTCTACATGTCAGCTGACCATAACTCCTCCACTGGCCTTTAAATATGTGCACATCTGAAATCTGTTGGATTGCAAAAGAGAAATGTTCTACACTGATTTTTAATTAAAAAAATGCTTTTTAAACATTTTTGTTGGCTGTAAAGATGTAAAGATGCAATTATAAGTGTTTGAGGATTCAGTGGTAAATTTAGGCTCTTCTGCATCTGAAGTGAAGGTTGGAGTGTTTCATATGTGAAGTTCCCTCGTTTTTAGTCTGGTTTTACACCTAAGCTGTCCCAACAAATACTGTTAAATACAGAAAATGGGAAAAAGATGAAAAACAATGATATACTTCAGTTAAATGTTTAATCCTTATGAAAGTAGCATTCTTCCACACTTTCCCTGCAAAGACATTTATCATAAACAAGCTGAATTTCCTGTAATGCATCCAACAATGAAAACCTGATGACCTCTCGTAAAGGAATTTCACAGTTTTGCTACTTGAACACTAGATGGCAGCATGAAAACAAGCCTGAACCAGCTTCCATCCATCATCTACCGATTGTTCCCCAAACGGAGCTACGGGGGGGCTGGAGCCAATCCCAGCAGACCTCGGGCGAGAGGCGGGGTACACCCTGGAGAGGTCACCAGTCCATTACTGGGCCAACACACATAGACAACCATGAACACACACTCACTCCTACAGGCAGAACCAGCTTGTTTCTGCTGTTTCTACATGAATTGATCCACCTTGTTGCTTCACACTAGAATACCTCTACAAATGTGGGATTCATTTCCTTTAAATCCACCACAAATACTTCTGGTCTCCAGAGAGTAAGTCGCACTAACGTTGGCGATTCCCAACTGTTTGCAGCACCATCAGGCTTCTCATTTTTGAGGGGATACATAGAAACCTGATGGCATTCCCATCTGCCTCGGCTGCATTTTGGTCTAATAGTAATCTGAATGTTTTCATGCCAGTGCTCTAAAGTTGGTGAGGATGATATACACGTAACATCTGCTAAGCATCTGCATCTTAGCACTGCCAGTTTGAGCATGGTAGCATGCCTTGTTATTCTATTTTGGGTGATTAAACCTGTCAGAGATGAGCTGTCATGCTACTTGTTGCAGTGATTTTTTGTGCTGCTGTTACCCCTGACAACTTTGTTTTTGCTCTGAATATGATTGATGACCTCAAAAAGCAAATGTTTAAACATTCTCATCGAGTGGTTGATACATTCAGATTCTGCTTGCTCATTTTTCTTCTCTGCTGAGGGTTGAACTTAACAATCATGTCTCAAGTGACCTCCAGATCTTTGCCTCCCAAAGGCGACTCCCCCCAGCGGATGAGCTTCCTTCCCGGGCCTGAGCGCTTCCAAACCAAACTATGGGTGTTGTGTCCTCTCTACGTGCATGCACAATCCCACGAATACATCGTGGAGTTGCTGCTGGATAGTTCACAGAGAAGTCACAGCGTTCTGTTCCTGCAGCAGACAGACAAACAAAGGAAAAAGTACATTTTCCTTGCTCCTAATCCCAGCCTTCCTTCTCCAGCAGCATCAGCTGACTGTCTCAGTTGTTTGTGAATCTTGTGGTTTATTTTGAGAACATGCTGGACTGAAGCAGAATTTCAAAAGATTTTAGTCCACGTGTGCATTCATACATAAGCACCTGGGATAGTTAGCTGCAGAAAGCAGCCTTATTTACACTTCAGATTGACACTGTGTCAAGAAAGAGTTCATGTGGAATGACAGCAATGCTTAAACAGTGATCTGACCCGGGTCGCTCTCATTTTGCAGAGAGGAATGTCACTTTTAACTGTGTTTATTTTATGTGTATGGGGGAGGCGCATCACTGGGAATCTCACTACGGTGAGAGGGTCTGCAGAGTCTTTATCCAGATAACTCGTTAAACAACATGCCTCCTTACAGTTAACTGTATGGTGCATGAAACATTTACCATTGATGAGACTGGAACCCTCACTCATTTGTCTCAGCCAATCGTTCCTCACAGCTGAAAATGTGTGGAAAAAAACAGCTAATGCTAAACAAAATGAGCTCTTCCTTTCCACTGGAGCTCATCAGATTGTAATGAAATGGATCTCAACACTATCAGTGACATTGTTTACTCCCCAGATCATTTGCATTATCATGTCCTTGCTGGAGATAAAATATACAAATTCAAGAGCTCAGCATGGATGGATTAATTGGAATCACATCAAGAGGCAAAGCAAACGTTTGTGTCCTTGTGTTTGTTTATTTTGGCTCTATACCATTTTATTCTTACTTGTTAGTGTAATTATGTTCCTGAAGTAAACAGCAGGAAAATGCAGCTCTCAGTTTTGGCTTGGCTTCATTCTTCCGCATATTAAACAGGATATTTTTCCACATTTAATAAAGAGGAAATTGTGTTTAATCAATTCTCAAGTGTGGCGTATTAGTTCGTTTTTCTATTTGTTTGTTTTAGTGAACAAACACTTGAGTTTATAGCCTTCAGCTTCACTTTATTTTCTTTGTGTGTGTGTGTGTGTGTGTGTGTGTGTGTGTGTGTGTGTGTGTGCTAAGTGGTCATATGGAGGCCAATGAGAAATCCCAATAAAAGCCAGTCACGCGGCTCACCATACAGCAGATGGAGGATTTCTGTCTTTATTTCTGTCCATCTACCACACCCCTCTGTTCACAAACCCTCTGCTGTCTTTCCACGTGCACTATCCCAGCCATGATCACTGTAAGATGTGTGCACGTGGACTGCTGTAGGAGGAGAGTGAGAACTGCTGGGCAAACTATGGAGGAAATTCCAGGAGCTCACAGGGAGATGATGAACCTTCTGTTAACACCGAGGAGCATATTATCTAATCCAATGGTTTTCAAACTGGGGGCCGGGACCCCCATGATGGTCACAAACTCATTTCAGAGAGTCGCCCCTCTTGCTTTTACCAAAGATGTTAAAATGTGATATTATTAATATTATTATTATTGGTCAATAATATATGATTGTATATTATTAAATCATAACATACACAGTTAATGGTGTGTATGTGAGGATGGGATTGAATAAGCTTTGGCTTCTTGCATGTCCCTTTTGTTTCTCTTGCATAATATTTTTTGTTTTTTTGGTTTAAATAAAATACAAAACATTAATGAAAAAGTAATGAATTAAAATGACATAACTGCATTACATAACTGTAAAGCATTCAAACAAGTTAAAACCGTTTCATTTTAAACTTCTAAATTTGACATTATCTCTGTGGGAAAAGCTGATTTTATTCATGTAGGTGACTTTTCACAGCGACAAAGCTCCTGCAAACATTTAGGTTTAGTTTACAGCTCATTCATTAGCCACTTGTTTCAGTACTCCTGTGGACCAAGCAACCCAACGAGTGCATACCAAAGACGGTGATCCTTCTCCCCATCCAGCTGGGATGTGTTGGGGTTTTGTGATGTATACGCAGAGAGGTTACGTGTGTGATGTTTGAATGATGGGAGCTGGCTGCTGAACTCAGACAAATTATCACAGTTGTATAAACAAAGGACGAGGTGTCAAATCCAGCCTGTCCTGCCAGTTCCAGCACATCTGAGAGTCATTAAAACCTTTTTTATTTTCTTTCTCTAAAAAGACATCATCCGTGGTGACGATGCTGCCTCAAAACCAGTTTCAGAGATGCAGTTACAGAAACATGTTTATTTGATTTGAATCAATCTAATAATTATAATGATTTAATGTAGTTTTGTCATTAAAACCTGATTTCTTAGAATAATCTTAACTTTGTCTTTAAAGAACATTTAACACTTGGCTGACATTAAATGGTTTTTAATTGAAAGATTAACATCAATTATTAAAAAAAGAAAAATAAACTATTATATTTATAGTTTAATAATAATATTTTAACCTGGGAATTCTTGTGACTTGTTTGTCTGCATAGTTATACTGAATGTGTGTTTTCTTACTGTTACCTGTCAAATAAACCTGGCAGTAGTTCCCTCCTGCTTTTAAAGGTTAGTTTATTTAATTAAACTCACCTGACTGAATGCAAAGGTGTCACGTATCATGGTAAACACACCTTCACACACCTAGGTATTGTTCCAAAGAGCTACAAGCTGTAAAACATGATTAATACACATACATCATCCAGGCAGCAGAGTCATCCTGAGGAACCAGTTTCTCCTCAGGTCACCCAGATTTAGCTCCATTTTGCACACAAATGAATGTGAAACTCCACAAAGACAGAACAATGCAGGGACACATGTAAATGAGACATTAATTTAGGAAATAAAGTCTAATTAAACAGCTAATAACAGGAAAGGTTAATCTGTTAAACACAACAACTCTTCTGATGAAGAGAAATGGAAAAGTGGAGCTGAAAATGTTGATTTTATTTACCTCCATTTTATTTTATTCCTCTAAAGACCAACCATATAACATTTCTCTAACTAATGAAATCTATTTTCTTATTTGTGATGTCCGTCCTGAGGTTATGCTCCATTTATTGTCTCTAGCAGTTGAAACACAGAAGGGCTGAAGGTGTCAGGGGGAGGCCAATAAAACAAAACCAACACCCCAAACCAAAAATACAGAGACGACATACCTAACCCCTGAAAACAAAAGAATACAAACCTACTTTTAATCTGCCCTAATTTCAACACAGACGGGAGAAAATAACCCAAAGAAAAACAAGCTGGCTGCGCTTCCCTACAAGGCTGTCTGGAAAACTAAAGATAAGAAAAATAAATGTTACCAAACAGACACAACTAAAACATAAGCACGCACAGCAAAGACACGGTGAGCTGGTAAGTGGTCAAAAGAGGATGTTCAGGCCCTTTACAGGTCCCTCCTGGGCACTGATTGGCTGAAGAGGAAACCAGTTAACGGGAGATTAGTTTTTACAGCAGATCAATCATCGTTGATCAGAGAAATGTCAGTCACTTATTCAGTGTAAAGGTCAAGGGTCAAAGTAGCTTTAAATATACGGGAAGGTAGATTTGATTTGCAATAATAAGAAGAGGCCATCCGCACAAACACCCATCCATCCATTTTCCATCCCACTTCATCCAATTCATGGTTGCGGGTAGCTGGAGCCCATCAACAGGCGAGAGGCGGGATACACCCTGGACTGGTCGCCAGTCCATCACAAATCCATCTGCACAAACACAGTGTGTGTTCATCTCTTCTTAGGCAGCAATATTAATAAGTGCAGAACAGAACGTGAAGTTATGATAAATAAAGGAATAAATAAAACACCAACAGAAGGGGTGAGACGGTGATAAACAGAAACAATGAACTGGAGTATGACTGGAAAGTGTGTGCAGTCTTACACAGCTACTGGCCTGAGATCATACTTTAAAATACTCATTTTAGCAGTCCTTATATATCCCCTTTCAGGCACCACACTGCTCCAGTTTTACCACTCCCCTGCTTTTTAGCCCTGTTTGTGTCACCAGCTTTAAATAAAACAAGTTGCTGCTGCCCACACCACTCCGGAGGAATCAAACACGCACAGTAACGGGTAGCGTGCTTAACCCATATCTCTGTTTTCGAGTATCAGGCTCTTCTTATGGGCTTGAAAGTCAGCTGTTCCGCGTTTGCAGTTGCCTAACAGACAGAAATAATCCTGCTGTGCTGACAATCTTTCATTGTGGAAAAAGAAAAGAAACAAAACAATGGAAAAAACTTGAGGAATTTCTCAGACTTGTTGTATTATCCACTTCTCGGTGGGATTCCTTTTGCTCGGCTCTCCTTCGTGAGATCACTAAATTTCAGCTTTTGTTATCTTAAGAAAAACCAGAAGCCAATTCTATGTGGATAGATGTATGATCCCCTGCAGCTGAGCTCGCCATACGGTTCAAACTAAGTGTTACAACAGATCACTTACATAACAGAGTGACTCAGTCGTGCTGATACTGATACGTCTTGATAGATTTTTTTGGTCAAGCGGTATTTGACCTCAGCGGTGACCTTGGCGTTGGCTTTCTGAGTGTTTTTCTTCACCAAGAAGGAGAAAGATTCTTGGTGAATCATGAGTAAGGCCTAGCTGATATGCAAGAGGCCAAAGTATATCACATAACATGTACTGAAGCAGCTTCCAGGACTGTGTCAGGGTCAGAGAAGTTCTGGAATATTCTGCAGAAGACGCAGAAACAGGTAAGATACAGTAAATAAGCAACTGTTTGCTGTCATGTTGGCTGCTCCTGAGTTGGCATCCAGATTGTGATTGCTTCTTTGAGCTGTGTTGATGCACAAACATCTGCACTGCTGTGGGTTTTTCTCTCTTTTTGGGAAAATCAAACTGTTTTTGATGATCTTTGGCATGAGCGAGGTGAAACGAGCAGCCTGGAGGCTGAAAAATAACCGGCCATTATCGCAGACTGGTGGATGAAAATGCACCCAGACGTCAAAGTCCTTAAAGTTGGTTATATAAGCCTCTGAAATCTTGTGAGTCTGCCCAGCTTGATGTGTTTAAGCACTGATGATTGCTTTCAGTTGTTGGGTCTTTCACGTCCCCCCCCATCGTTGCTGGAGTGGGGAAACACATGCATCAGCAGTGGGACTGAGCAGAGCCTTTTTTCTGAGGGGGGTGATGGCGGTGGGGAGGAATGTCATCTGTCTTGGGGATATTTTCTGTTTTATTGCTGCTTTCTCGGAGATGCCAGTGAGCACTGTGGTGAAAACACGGGGCAGCAGTCCCAGTCTCTCTACCTCACGTCTGGCCACTTGGGGCTGGAGACTCCAAACCAGACATAGTTTCTGAATCTAATCACCACAAGTTCATGCAACACAACATGTTTTTCCTTTTTAAATTCTGCTTCTTCATGTTGATGGTGGCTTTTGTTTAAAGATCAGCTCTCATGACAGGAAGCTAAGTATCTAGTTGCATTATAAATAAACAAAGCATGTTTTTCTACGGTATAAGAAGCGTAAAGGATATCGTTGCTCATTATGTAATTGATTTTTAGGAAACTTTAATGACTCGATCCAAAGGGAAAGTCATCAGAGAAGATGATGTGAATATAAAGTTGTTTGATATAAACATGCCGGTGTGACTGCTTGCTGGTGTGAGGGCCAGTTTTTGGCAGGACCAACCCATGTTTCACCCGGTGGAAAGGATGTGCTTGTGTTTTAAAGCCAAGTTGATGGATGGGGAGGAAACAGTGTGAGGCAGATGTGCGGGGTAATATATATACGGGATGTTTATCGGGAATGCTGCACGGTGACCCTTTGGCCATATAATAAAAGAAGAGTAATACAGTGGTTGAGATATGATAAATAATACTCTTATGGCCTCTGATTTTCATTCATGTAAAGGTTATGGATAACTACGTTTTTATTGTGTTCCCTCTTGCAGAGAGTTGTATTTGCAAAGAATCCACATACATTGTTATTTATGCAACCATTTACCAAGAGATAAGCTTGGCTTCTGTTAGTTTAATACAAAATCAGCTCTTTCATTTCTGTAATGGAAGAAAATCCAACCCTTGTGCATTGGGTCAAAGGTGAAGGCTTATAATAAATACATTAATGGTACAGTGATTTATTCCTGCTGCATTTTTCTGATAAATAACATGAAAAAAGGAACTGGAGAAACTGGGAAAATATCAAGGCCTTAAAGAAGAACTGGAAGGTGAGAACAACAGTCGTACCAGTAGTCAGGTTGTGTCCCCCTTGCTGGAGAAGTGGCTCCAACACATAGAGAAGCAGCAGACATCTCCACCCACAAGAGAGCAGTCCTAGGAACAGCTAGGAGACTGTGTAGGAGCTTCAAACTCCCAGGACTCTGGCAGAAGACCCGAGCTGGAGATGAACAGCCCCCCAGCAACATGCTGCTGATGATGATGATGGTAATAGCTTCATACGCAATAAAAGTATCCCGGGTAACTTTTCCTTTTTATATCTTTGGAATAAATTATTTTCATCATACAGACCTCTAGGTTTTCCTCAGTTAACATGTTTTCATCACAAATCATTCTTATTTTAGTTTCACTTTTTTAGTTTCTAAATAAAAACATGGTTTAATAACCATCCCTCTAATGCACATGGGTCAAAAATACCCACTTTATATGTCATTTAATGTGTTAAAGCAAAATATTTTTAAAATAAACTTATTTATGATTTAATATTCTCATTGTGCAGCAAATATCTTGTTCTTATTAAACACAAATCACCTTCATTTTATTTTCTTGCTGAACAAATAAAACGGCTGTATTTCTACATTTACTGCATCAGACTCATAAACTCTGAGCTCAGCTGATCTAATGTCACTTTCTTAAATTATTTGATGACAATTTTAAAAGATAACAGCAGATAATAATTGATTAGGTTTAGATTACCTTGATAATGAGTGTCATACATTTTATTAGCTCGTTTTAATTTAAATTATTTCTCTGAGCTTAATCTGTTGCAGTGCGTTTCCTCATCAGATGAGTCTCTTCATGTAGGAAGAAGCTAGTTAGTCTCACCAATCATGAGGTATGTGTGGGGATTACATTATTGTTATGTAATATTATTAGTGGATTAAATTGATATAACTCTTTAAATTGAATCATGGTACATTCACATGCATGTGTTGCCTCAGCTCATTTGGTTCAGGCTAATGTAAACTGAGCAACCTCTCCGACCACAGAAACATTCATATAACAGCAGAAAGGGAGGCAAGGAGGGAAAAGTGTCTTGCTCAGAGACACAATGACAGATTGATAGGCGGAGCAGGACTCAAACCACCAACCCTCGGGTCATGGGACGATCTGCTCAACTTTCTGAGCCACTTTTTTATTCAACATTGTTAATTAGTTTGTTTGTTATTTAATTTGAGTTATATTTCTTCTGCATTTTATTTATTACAATAGTTTAAAGTGATGTCTGATGTTGTGATTTCTGTAGAAATAAAGGAAATGAACCTTCACTTTAGTTCCATATGGTTCTGTATAACAGTCATATAATAAGGAGGCTATTCTTTAAACAATCCAGTAATGTGTGCAGATGAATCTTATTTTCTTTGGTCATATTTCACCAGCACACACTTATTAAATTACACGTACAGTTCAGTTCTGTTTGTGTAACAACATAACTAAAAAACACATTTGGTCCCACTCACTATGACTTCAACACATTATTATCACAGTAAGTTGTTTCACGCTGAATCAGGTGTGCATGAGTGTTGGGTAATTGATCAGGGTGAGTGGTTGTTTTACTCTGCGTTGGCCCGGCGATTCCAGCCCCACAAAGCCACCCGGATTGGGACGAAGAAGGACGAAGAATGAATGATTGCATAAACAGGTCAGTTTCCACTCACGTGTGGAAACTTTATGTAGTAAGATAAAAATCTTTCATTCAGGGTATAAAGTGTAAATAATGATCTGTGGTGGAATCAGAATTTAATCCGAATAATCAGATTTCAAAAGATAAAATGAAGAAAAACTCAACCAGCAGCTGGGAAATGAATGCATGTCATCAGTGTGTATGTGCTGTGCATCAAAGGGTTAATGATGATGATGATGATGGATATCTTGCATCCCTTCTAACACACTGTCTTTATTTGCTTTTCCAAAAAGCTCCTGCTGGAAAATTCCTGTTAATACATATAATAAAACTGAGTCAGCAATCTTTGACCTAACTAACATTAATGCAGTTTATACTGCGGCAAAATGCAAAAGCTCCACTTCCTGCCTGGCATTTTTTATATATAATCAATAAATCATCAATCTTATAGTGGTTTATGGAAAAGAATCAATAGTTTTGTTCTGGAATTAGATATGTTTAAATCATTTTGGATGGAAAATAAAACAATATGCACGTATAAAAGTACGTTGTGTTGGTAAACTTTAAGTTCAGACTAAAACACAACACAGATATTGATTACACCCATCAATATGAAATAAATATCAAAGAGGAAGATGTTGTGTCCCATTTATGTTCACTGAGCTGCATGATGTGCATTTATTTCCCTTTTTTAGAATCAGAAATCTGAGTTTCAGATATTGTTACTAGATTTTTAAAAAGCCTTATCTTGTTTATGTTTTTTGTGTAAAACATTTCATTGTCTTTTACATGAAAGGTGATATTCTAAAAAACCTGTCTTGCTTTTGTTGTTTATTTATACATCGCATGTGTTCACCTGGGCAGGTGGAAGGAGTAGAAATGTACACTCATCATTCTCTGAACATCTTATCTTATACACACGTACATATGTATATATATATATATATGTGTGTGTGTGTGTGTGTAAAGTATTGCTTTTACAGTTTAATATGGTTAATAAAAACGGTTTGAGGAATAAGAGGAAAATAGTTTCAGAGTGCCTTTTTTTCCCTGCAATGTTTTTCTGTTTTATTTGCTAAAATTAATGTTTTTTTTTCTTTTAAAAAGATAGATTAAATTAATATTATTAATCATATCAAGACATTTTAGAAAAGAATTCTGTTTTCAGTCATGTACTCTGTTATAGGTGTTGATGGATGAACCAGTGCGTAATGGGGTGATAATGGGCCACAGGCTCCTGCGTCCTGAGGTAAAGTTGGGACAAAGGAGCGGCGCTAATGAGCAGAAGCAGACTCGTGCCTTCATACATGTAAAAGCAGGAAAATCCTGCTTTATAAGGCAGAGAAGAGAAGGGTTTCACTTTTGTTGTCGTGGTGAAAGGGGGGTGTTCTTTCTTGTCCCCTCCTCCTTGTCCAGCCCCCTTTCCATTCCCATGGATCGTGTTACGGGAGCCTCCAGCACCGAGACAACGGAGCGCGTCCCCGCGTCTCCTACACCGACCCGTCTCCTCCTCCTCAGACTTGTGCGCTCTCTCTGCGTTATTTGTGCAAAACGCGGTGGGACATGAGGAGCCACCGTGCACGTGCCCTCCACGTTTCCCGGTTGTAGTCCGCGCTGCCGCGCCTGCTCCATCCCACCCGAGCCACGGAGAGGCGAGCGAGCAGCACCCCTTCTTTTTGTTTGTGCGCTCCGCGAGCTGGCGCTGGAGGAGGGGGGAGCTGAGGAGGGGGGAGCTGAGCAGCTTCGCATCCTCGCGGCTGCTGGCGGTGTTGTTGGTGGAGAGGACAACGAAGGGCGGATGCGCAAAACATTCACAAGTGTCTTGTTTGAGCAAACTTGAACTGGAGGATATTCTGCCTGATTTTTTCTCTTTTCACAAGCTTTTGTTGTTTTTTTAGTTAGTTAGTTTTGGGCACCATGGAGTCTGTGGAGAAGGAGTGTGGAGCGCTGGGTGGATTATTCCAGGCCATCGTGAATGACTTGAAGGTAACGCACACTGGTATGAAAGTATCTGACCTCTGTGGTTGCGTGGTGGCTGATCAGACGCATATCTTTTTACTGCCTTTGTCTCTTTCACCGGGTCCCCCCCACCCCCCCCACCTCGCTGCGGGACAAACTGAGAGATGAAACATGTTTCCCTTTGTGTTATTTGCATATTGTGCAGCAGGTCCGTCAGTGGTTGCAACAACACTGAAGTCAACCTGCTTACAACACCATAAATACACGAATGGAGGCGTCATCAGGGGATGATTTTAATAGTTTTATCTGATAAAATAAAGAATAACAGCACAGCCACGCATTAAACACCTCCAAGTAGTTAATAAAGAAGAACAGAATATATGAGTAGGAGATGATGTGCAGTTATTATAACATGATTATGACCCATTTGACCCAGACAACTGTTCTCTCTTTATCCTGAAGGAAGGATGCTCTGAAAGAAAATAATAGTTTCATCATCTAAGCCTCCTAAATAGAAACAGGCAGGAAAGATTATCGATCCTGCTTTGTGATGTTCGGCCTTCTTGGCAGGAAATCGCTTCTTTTACGATATGTTGCCAAGTTCACATGTCAAGCTTGACCTCAGTCATTTAATTGACTTGCCTTGCAGCTTCTACTAAGATTCTCTTTTCAGGAAGGTTCAACAGAATAGTTTTAGCAGGAATTCGATGGCTCTCTCCATCCATCACTTACATTTAAATGTGTGTGTTTGTGTGTGTGGGCAGGGGGTCAAGTCAAGGAAGTTGTACGAGGGTGGTCTGTTGTTGGTGACAACAGATGGAAAGTGTGAACACATCCATCAGGCCTGGCAGCTCCCAGTCTTCACATTGTATGGGACCCTCGTGATGCCTACAAAGTTTGCATAACTGCAAACAAGTCAAGCGTGAGACTGTTCATTCAACCCTACAGATTTCTGATCGATTAGATGGCCATGGTGCTTCTCCCACAGATTACTTATGGATCCTTCTCATTTATATTGCTCCAGTGAAATCAGATATTAGCAGCTCTGGTTTGGGTTCTTTCCCCTTTATGCTAGGACCACAATGAGACGGGGGCTCTCAGAGACAGTCTGTGTATTGATAAGCAGTGCAGCTGAGCGAGGCCGAACCCCCTAGTCAGCACAGTATCAGTGTCCACTGTCTGAGATGCAGATCTGGCCTCATTCCTGCCGCTTTGTTGGGCAGTGAAAGCCTGTTAACCAGCCTTACCCCCTCTGGGTACGCAGCAGCATAGCTGACTGTGAAAACGGATGCATGTATACATGATGCACGTATGAAGAACTTGTCTCTGGTTTGGAGACGTGATGCACTGGTAGAAGACCTGTTGGTTGTGTAACTCGGCCGAAACTACAGGAAAATAATTGAGTAGGAGTTTTTAGCGCAGAAGGCAGAGAAATGATTCATCTGGATTAGATCAGGAATCAGTGGTTGGAGCAGATCTGAGTCATACACAGTGCTTTAAAGCCTCTAAGCAACACTGCCTGCTAAGCATCCTCTCCTTAACCTCTTCCACAGTAACTTCTGTCTTTCCATTCCCCCTTACCTCCCCGACGTGTGCCGGGTATGGATGAGGATAGAAACCGTGTTCCCCACTCCCTCTAACATGCTGTGCACGCAGCCCTCTTTGCCTCCTTCTTCACCCCTCTCTTCCTCTGCTGTCTTGGCAGCGCATCTCCCTCCTGCCTGAGGGAGTCTCCGAACACACAAGCTAATTAGACACCTGTTAGAGTCAAGCGCAAACAGCGTGCCTGTGACGCTCCTGGCTAATTTTTTGAGAGGATGTCTTTTAGATAGTTGCCTAAAGCAGAGGCTTTACCCAACAGAACCTGGGTTTTAACCTCTGTCATTGGAGACTAAAGGAATAATGATGAGGAGAAACTCATTCCTGGTTTCACTTTAGCTATATATAGCCTGAATGCGTGACTTTTGGCTTGTATCCATCAGAAGAGGCACACGGAGGCTATGCCTTTCCTCTCCTTACTCCAGGGCTGAAGTTCTTGGTTTAATGGAATCTGTGTTTTATGTTTCTGCAGTTATAGCTGAAGGCAGAGGGTGATGATCTGGAGGTAAATCAAATCCAGATTTTGTACAGACATGTGCCACCTGCACACAAACAGCCGTAATATGAACGTTTTCATCCATCTTTCCGGCTGGTTTGCAAACTTGTGTGCACATTTGAGAGATGATGGTCCTCAGGCAGATTGTTAATGATATGAAATATGCACGATGCACCTTTTAAAGGCAAGTCAGAGCACAATCAGCTGATTTTAAACTTCAAGGTAAGAAGTCGAGGTGTCTTTAGTCTTTTGCAGCTTTATTTGGAGGAATGTCTTTTCATCGAGTCACATCAGACACTGGCCCGTTTAGAGAACACGTGTTGGTATGCATACCCTGTGTGTGTGTGTGTGTGTGTGTGTGCTCTTGTACCTGTCACTGCTGAAATATTTCTTTGACACAGTGCTTTTCCTTTCTCTTATCAGGGGTCTTACCCTGTGTGGGAGGACTTTAGTGCCAAGGCCACAAAGCTGCACTCTCAGCTCAGGTGAGTGCTGGTTCATGTGAAAGGCAATCTTCAGTAAGGAAAGTTCTGGTGCAATGTTTACAGTCAGAGTGCAGTGAACACAAACCCATGTATTTGCAGGACCACAATTCTGGCAGCCGTGGCCTTTTTAGATGCCTTTCAGAAGGTGGCGGACCTGGCTACGAACTCCAGAGGTAATCAAACTGAACGAACACACTCTGGCCTCAGAAACGGCTTGTGGGAGAGAAAATTTATTTAATCACTTTTTTTTCACAATTTTAAATTTGCTTGTGTCTTGGCGTAAAGTTTTATTCACTTTCTGTGTATGGATGCCTCTGTTTCGTATCTGCTCACTCACAGACGTTTCTCCTTTTACCCACCTGTTTAAGCTGAAAAGAGGTTTACAACAAATAAGCAACGATCATTTTCAGCTCTGTTTTTTTCTTGTATTTTCTACATAAAGCTGTGCATGTAGCTCACCAGGCTGACTGCACATTAACTGATATTCCACATTGTTCAGAAAGTGGACAGTTGGTGCAGCACTCTTGGCTGCCTCTCAATCATTTTGCAACACTAATACAGTGGGAGCAGCTATAGGAGGGGGGGGGTATCTCAAAGAAAATAAAATCAGGGCTTATTGTTTCTCCGTCTTAATGAGGTCTGCTGATCTGCTTTCTCACCCTGCTAACATCAGCAGGGCGGCTGGCCAGAGGGGCAACCGATTAACACAGATTTCTTTGGAGTTGATCGTCGAGAGCAGTATGTAGGTCAAAAAATCCTGCTAACTCGGACGAGCGTGCAAAGGCTCAAAAGCAATCGCACAGACGTTGAAGTAGACACAAGGAAGCACATGCATATATTCAAAGGGTGACAGCTGGTAGCCAGCCAGCTGACCTTACAGGTCACATACCAGCATGGTTTTAAAGATTTTTCTACCAGCCCCGCTCCTTATTGACCAATCACTGAGAGAGAAATAGCCAGTGGTATTCCTTCAGTGGCAGTGGAGTTTATTACCACGCGATATATCAAGCTACCTTAAAGAATTCCTGATGAGAACGCACGTGAGTTATCTAAGATGAGGCTCAGCAGACGCGGAGCTCGGGTCAAATCGCAGCCTGCCTCTATAAAACAGGGGAGCCCAGACTTCAAAGGAGAAGTGTAGTAAAAGAAGTACAGAGCAGAATGATGGATGACCCAGAGAGAGATGAGCAAACTCGCTTGTGCAGCTATAGGCTCGTAACATCCCTATAACTGTGTCACTCACACACCCACTCCCTCTGAAGGATTAATCTCATCCGTCTCATGCTACAGACAGCGATGAGATGTTTTCAGAGCAATTAAACAGGAACATGTTCATTTTTCTGATGGACAAACGACAGAGATGTTATTCAAAATCAAAACTTAGATGTTTATGCCACATCTGTTTCACATGAAGTGGAATGAAATTGTGTAGATAGAAGTTTGGATGCAGCAGACATTTATGGCTGCATACATACAATAAAAAGTAAGATAATGAGAAATAAAGTAAGTAAGAGAGCAAAACATAATATGTAAATGTAAATACAGCTTAATAAAAGAGTTGCTGTGTATCTATGGGGTCACCGCAGGAACCCAGCAGAGTTCAGTTCTAAAGCTTTTGGGTTGTAATCTGGTGGTTCTGCTTATTATTCTTCTCCGCCGCCCGCCTGAGGGCAGTGGAGCAAAGGATGAGGGGTGTTTCATCGTGTTTCAGGGTATTTCGCTAAAGGTCTGGAACCAGGGGTCACGCTGAATATGGCTTTCACTATGCTGAGGTCATGAGGCAGTGGAAGTTAAATTAGCATGTTTAAATCAAGGCTGTGAATATACCAAGGTGGTTCATGATTCAGGAGACTCGGATTAAAGCAGATATCAAAATATATCTTTAGAGCTGAGCTCCATCCGACATTTAAAGGGGACGTATCATGCTAAATCCACTTTTTTAACCCTTAAATCCATGTTTTTGTGCACTTCTAAGTGTTTAAGAATACAGAAAGTGTAAATGTATTCAATCCTGATGCTGCACATATATCTTTATATTCTTTGTGCTCATATTTTTCACTCTGTGTAATTTTCTCTATTATGTTTTTTTTTATCTAATACATTACAGTATTTGCTGTGGGTCTGCCAAATAAGGTCGTGGACTCAATGTGGTGAATCTGATACGTTGACATTTCTAGTAAACTTATCAATAAAATGTTTCTCTGCCGGGAGATTATCGCATCACTGCTATCAAGCTACAAACATGGTGGAACAGGGTAGAACTTCCTGTGACCTGGAGGGGGCGGGGCATGACGCATTTGAAGAGATGGCACCAAAATTAGTCGCTCTGAAGACACACCTCAGAACAGGGTTATAATTCAATTAAATTCAATTAAACTTTATTTATATAACGCCACTTCATGACAGGGTCATCTCAGGATGCTTCACATCTTATTTGAGCCAATTCATCAAAAAAGCCTCGATAAGGGAAACCATAAGATTGCATTGAATATTGACTTGGATGCAATCCCCAGCCTGATCAAGCATTAGGCGACAGTGGGAAGGAAAACTCCCTTATAAGAGGAAGACAAAACCTCCGGCAGAACCCGGCTCAGGG
>JBAMHV010000010.1:25423865-25445870 GCA_037177535.1 Pseudomugil gertrudae
CACACCTCAGAACAGGGTTATAAGGTGTGTGTGGAGCGAGATACACCTCAGAACAGGGTTATAAGGTGTGTGTGGAGAGAGACACACCTCAGAACAGGGTTGTAAGGTGTTTGTGGAGTGAGACACACCTCAGAACCGGGTTATAAGGTGTGTGGAGTGAGACACACCTCAGAACCGGGTTATAAGGTGTGTGGAGTGAGACACACCTCAGAACAGGGTTATAAGGTGTTTGTGGAGCGAGATACACCTCAGAACAGGGTTATAAGGTGTTTGTGGAGCGAGATACACCTCAGAACAGGGTTATAAGGTGTGTGTGGAGCGAGACACACCTAAGAACAGAGTTGTAAGGTGTTTGTGGAGCGAGACACACCTCAGAACAGGGTTATAAGGTGTTTGTGGAGTGAGACACACCTCAGAACAGGGTTATAAGGTGTGTGTGGAGCGAGCCGCACCTCAGAACATGGTTATAAGGTGTGTGTGGAGCGAGACACACCTCAGAACCGAGTTGTAAGGTGTGTGTGGAGCGAGACACACCTCAGAACCGGGTTGTAAGGTGTGTGTGGAGCGATACACACCTCTGAACAGGGTTGTAAAATGTGTGTGTGGAGCGAGACGCACCTCAGAACAGGATTATAAGGTGTGTGTGGAGCGAGATGCACCTCAGAACAGGGTTGTAAAATGTGTGTTTGGAGCGAGAAGAAGCAGGAATTCAGACCAAAGCATTGCAGTTCTGCTTTATACAGACAATAAATTAATGATTTACATGTTAAAAGGATTTAACACATCATATGTCTGTTTTAAGCTTCTGTTTAAGTTTGTCTCTCTAATTTGTTGTTATGTGTTATTCTAGAATAACATGTTTGTTTCTAATGCTGCAGTGTCCTCATGGAAGGCTTGGTTATGCCACTCCAAGACAGGATGGAGGAATGGAAGAAGACCGCTAATCAGCTGGACAAAGACCATGCCAAAGGTAAATGACCAGAAACAATAACAGAATCTGTTCATGCACATCATGTTTTTATGTTCTCTGCAGAATACAAGAGATCACGTCAGGAAATCAAAAGGAAGTCGCTAGATACCATAAAGCTCCAGAAGAAAGCTAGAAAAGGTAAGGAAAGCATAGAAGGCATGCTTGACACTCACTGGTTTTCTACTGGTTTATGTTCTGTGCCAGTGCTTAATAGAGAAACAGCGCCATCTGCAGTGCAGAATGTGAAATGATAACTGGTTCAAATCTGACTGTGCGGCCCAATATAAGACCTTCTCTCAGCTTTTGATGATTTACTTTATAAATCAGAGAAATGAACCTTTTCTTGGCTGTGCTAACGTTAGGCTTGTACCACTGGTTTAAGTTCATCTCCTTCCTTACTGCACTGGAGATTAAAGCCAGACATAAACATGCAATTTGCTGCAGTTTGATACAGTTAACACTGCCTGTTCTGTCTCTCCACTCCCTGCCTGTTACTGCAACCCTCCTCTGTCTCTTTCTGGCTTCTTACCCTGGCTGTAGAGCTTCTAGGTATGTCTGCTGTTCTTTGAGCTGAATCAGCACTTCTCATGCCAGTTTCCATTAAAACCATCATTAGATCAACCTGCCAGTTACTGTGCTGTCTTAGCATTTCTGGTTTAAGAGTGGAATAGTGTGACATGATGCTTATTTGCTTTATATGAGAGCTGGAATATTCTGTCTGTGTGGTAGCTAAATTATTAGCTAACATTTACTTGGGATAAGCATAAAACCTACTTGAGCCTGACTGTAAAAGAAGCTAAATCTAAGTAAAAGCCTTCCAATGTGCCAATCAGCACAATATATTGAGTTTTTTTCATGAAAAACATTATACATGGTATGTGTGCTGAGCTTCTTCATACAGAGAACCCTTCTAAAAGATTAGAATATTATGGAAACATTTATTAATTTCCATTATTATATTAAAAAAATTATAGATGATAGATTCAGGGCCCACAATTAAAATAATTTCAAGCATTTATTTGTTATTTTTTTACATAATTTGGGCTTACAGCTCATAAAACCCACAAAAACAGGAATGAAATAAATCAGAATACATAAAGAAATCACCATTTACTTCTCATTTTTAACAGAAATAAATTAAAATCACATCATAATTATGGTAGATATGGTAAACAATGTTTTTCCTTTGGTTGGGAATTCCTGTGCCGTGATCACTGCCTCAGTGCATCGAGGCATTGAGGCAGTCGGCCTGTGGAATTGCATAAGAGCTCAGAAAACCCAGATTTCATTGATGCTTGCTGTCGGTGCTTCTTTGCTTTTGGTCTGGTGCTCTTTATTTTGCCCCATAGATTCTTATCAGGGTTCAGGTCTGGCGAGTCGGTTGGTCAGTCCAGCACCGTGATGGTCATTTAGCCAGGCTTTGGTGCTGATGGTGGTATGGGCAGGAACCAGGCCCAACATTCCCTCCTTGGCACAGTTGAGACGCTTCCTATGTTAGCTTGAACTGGCTTGTCCTGAGGAGCCCAACAGTTGTAACTCATCTCTCAGATGCATCTGAATGTGGTTTATGAAGACTCCACTCTTTCTGCATCTGTGCCAGATCCTTGAATCGTCTTTGTCTGTTATGCTTGAACAGAGCACTCAGTGAACAGCCAGCCTCCTTATGAAGCTTTGTGGCTTATCCATCCTATGGAAGGTATCCGTGAAGGTCTTCTGGCCAGTTGTCATGTCTGCAGTCGTCCTTATATTGAACCAAACTGAGACAGCTGAAATAAACCGAAGCAATTCACTGACACCTGGGAAAAACTAAGAAAGTGCTTTAAGTTTAGTAGATAATAAGTGTGTGTCACTCAGTTACTTGTCAAACCTTATGTACCTTATGTCAAAAATAACATTTAAACACTTGAAATTGTTGAATCGTGGGCTCTAAATCTGTAATCTATGAAATTTAAATGTTTTAATGGAACTGAAGCCACTTTTCCATGATATTTGGAAAGGGTCTGTAGGAAAGGATACCTGTGGAAAAAACTTTAATGACTTTTTCATGATGGTGAATTCTCCCAATTTTTTACACCTTTCATTTCACTGGTTTTAAATACCAGGGCGAATAATGCATAGCTCGCCCATTAAGCGCGGACAGCTTCATAAAGCAGCACAGCAGCTGAATGCTAGATTCACACATCATAATCGGACCTTTATGACTTTGGATTCGCTGCTGCGACATCCCAAAAAGTAAAGATAAAAAACAAACAAACCATGTTCTGCATATTTTGGTCACATTTTTTAGCTTCCTGTAACTTTTTCATGCTTACAGTCTAACAAGCTCGTTTCATCTGTGACGCATCATCTGTCAGATAAACAGTCATTACTCTGATAACAGCGTCTGTGTGCTGATGGCATTTATCTGCAATATGACGGCTGAACTCTTGTTTTCAAGGCAAATGATCACATTTTTTTTATTTCTAAGGTTTTTCTCTTAATTAGGTCATTATTAGGATTCAAGGATTCAAGGATTCAAGGAACTTTATTGTCATACCAGCTCACATTTACATGTTTATGGTACGAAATTAGAACTGAGGTCCCGGTTCAAATAAAATAGGACATGAGAGAAATAAAATAGAAATATAGGCTAAATATATATATTAATTAAATGCAGATGTTGTAAGTTGGAGCTGATTTGTGGTTTGAATAATTTTACTCAAGCATTTGCTGACATGCCGATGCACAGTTTGAATCTGCTCACATCAGAAATTCAGTTTCTACTATACATTCAGGGAGTCAACTAAAAATGCTAACAAGCAGAAGGGCATAATGACTGGCAGTGTGTGTCTGTGTAAGTCATCGGAGCAGGAATGTGGCATCTCATTGGTCATCTTCATCCCATCTTTCTCCGAGCATCTACTCTCGCTGTGCTATGCGGTCTTGTGTAACGGAACATTCTGCTCACATCCGTTTCAGGGTCTCCACATCAGTGTTGTTTGACAACATCCTCTCATTTCCATGTGCATGAACCATTTGAGTGTAAAGTCCGGCAGTGCGTTGACCTCTAAAACACAGCAGCTTATCATTATTTGTTCTGATAATCTCTCATTTTTACCCTTTCCTTCACCCTGACACTTCATATCACTTCTGTAATTACCTCCTCTCCTGCTTATTTACTCCCCTCCCCTCTCCTCCGTCCTCCCATCCTCCATTGCTCCTCTGTGTCTGCACCCTCTCTGCTCAGGCCGGGGAAACCTGCGCCCCCAGCTGGACAGCGCCATGCAGGACGTCAGCGACTTGTACCTGCTGATGGAGGAAACAGAGAAGCAGGCGGTGCGACGAGCGCTGTTGGAGGAGAGAGGCCGATACTGCTCCTTCATCAACTTGCTTCAGCCTGTGGTGGTGAGCAGCATGTAGCCTGTACATAACGCTGTACAGCTGCAGCGCACCAGTGTCTTCTCAGGTGAAGTTTTATATGATCCATTGTTGTTTTCCTTCCAGAATGTGGAAATAGCCATGTTGGGAGAGATCACGCATTTACAAGCCATCGTGGATGACCTCACTGTGTTAACTGAAGACCCTCATAAGCTGCCACCAGCCAGCGAGCAGGTAACAGGAGTGTATTAACTCTGCTGGTGCACACTTACCCACAGATGCACTGACAAAAAAAAGACTAAAATCAGTCTGATTAAATTCTGATGCAACTTTTTCATTCTCTAAATAGCCATTATTATTCCAGACAGCTTTTACTCTCCATCCTGCTGGTGTAAAGGCAAAAATACCCATCCATCTCCAGTCTGTAGGAGTTAGTGAATAACCTCAGATCAAACTGCAGCACCCTGCAGTTCTAGGAAACAATCTTGTCTACTTCTCAGTTTCGATCACATATAAAAGCAGAGGTTTCTGCGCCTATTGCCACTGTGTTATCATTGTTTTGTGATTTGTTCCTGCAGGTTATCCGAGACCTGAAAGGCTCTGATTATAGCTGGTCCTACCAGACCCCGCCTTCCTCCCCCAGCACCACCAGCTCCAGGAAAAGCAGCATGTGCAGGTATATCTGTTCACCTAGTTAAAAACCCTCTCCAGGGATGCTCAAAAATAGATTAAAAATACTCTACTTTCATAAACATCTGCCAGTATTCTATTTATGGTGCTTATACATGTCATTAATGATGGATTTAGTTGATGCTGGCACTGTTTTGAACACATACACATGCATGTTTTTTGTATCTTCCCACTCAATGACAAGGTGGCAAAGACGTGAAACTTTTGAAGATGTACACTTAGGTGTGGTACTTTCTGCACCGAGCTGCCGCCTGACTCCCAGACACAGTCAGCTTGCAGTACCTGAGGTTATCTTGCCAGCTCCTCAGCTCTCGCTTCTGGCAGATTTGTCATTCTCAAGCTTCTTACAGCCAGATTACGTCGAACGCTGTCAGACATCACAGCCTGGAAGCCACCAGCTATACAGGAACTGTAAAATCCACAAATTCGGAGGGCAAATGATGCTTCAACAGTTTATTTATAAATGTGTGATTCTAGGTCAAGAGAAAAATCGATCTTTAATTATAAACCCGTCTTATGAGGTGATATCCCTCGTGAGTTTAAGGGATATCACCCTTACTTTAGTGTCAGATTCACATCAGAGCGCTTTTAATTTGCTCCAATTAACACCATTTTTATTTCAGGGTCCATTGTTCATTCACATCACAAACCACTTACAAACGTGGGGCTTGATAAAGATAGTTAGTTAATTAATTTAAATCCTATTAGAACAGTTTACACCTCCAGAATGTCCTTTTCTTTCCAAACAGCTAAAACAGCTACATAATGGAATAAATGTTTTGATGTTTCTGTAAACTTATGTAGCAAAGGGGAGAAGTTTGCCATATTTCCTTTGGCATCCCCCCCTCCTCCAATCCTAGAGAATGAAGATTAATGAGAAATGATAACTGCAGATATATTCCAGAGGGAGACGGAGAGGAGGAGGTGTGGGAGAAAAGTGCACCGCGAAGGTGAGAAGCGCAAGTTGCACATTTAAAAAAATGTGTGGGTGACAAAGGGAAGCAACGCCGAGTGAGAAGCACAAAGCGGAAGACGGGAAAGCACAAAGGCAGCTCTTAATCTTCAGAGGGAAAGAGAAATCAAATAAGGGATAATGTTTTAATGCGCTTTGATGGACTTAAATTAGAAGAATGGCACCATTTAAACGGCCTTCGTGCTCTCAGCTTTTGTGATCAAATTTTCATTTAACCTGTTTTTACTGACGCTCACACACAAAATCCTCCCCTTATAAACAGAATTCACCATTTCTCAAAAACATAAAGGGATGACTGTGTAACAGTATTGATCCTAATGCTATTTAATATGCACGCTCAGTTTTGTACTCTTGTGATATCTTGCCAACAGCTTGCTGCAGATGCCCTCAGCAGGAGCCCATCGGCTCAGCAGCGTCTCCTCCCACGACTCAGGCTTCATTTCCCAGGACGCCAACACCCTTTCTAAGCCTCCGTCACCCATGCCCTCTGATATCACCAGCCAGGTAGCTGTCTCAGCTGTGACTCTAAACGTTCTCCTTTTATCAGGGAGAAGAAGGAGATACAGGGATTTTTATATTCCACTAAAAGCAGGAGCAAAGCAGTCTCTGGGGATTCCTCAGGCAGTAGTGCTGCCGGGCACGAGGACAAAGCAATAACCCCACTTTCTTTACAAAGTGCATGCACACTGCCTCCAATCTGTGTTTTCATGTTTGCATTTCATACATAAATCCCTCATCTCAGCAAGAGCCTGGTAGCCAAACGGGTCTTTTTGCTTTCGCTGTAATAGAGCCTTATCATTTGCAAATGCTTGGTTCATGTCCCACTGGGCTGCTGAAGTTATTCTGACTCTGCTGGTCTGCATAGATTGCAGTATGCAGAACACACTCAGCAGCACACTAACTGATGTAAAGTTCCTTTTTCTGAATAAATGCTTTACAGTTGACTTTATTTTTGATCTACTCAATGATCTATAGATTCCTAAAGAGGGAGAAGTAAGCACATTGGGACTCTCCACTCATCCTGTGACTCTCTCACGCCTACATCCTTTTCCCTATTTCCTCCTGAACTCCTCTGTTCATGACTCCATCTTCCCTTTCCTAGAAATCAACAAGCTCAGCCTCTTCTGAGGCTTCCGAAACCTGCCAGTCTGTCAGCGAGTGCAACTCTCCCACAGCGGTTAGTACTGCACGCATGTCTCACCAGTCTGCTTGCCTTGCTGGGCACACACACATGCAGACATTTTCCCATGCACGTCTTGTGTGCAGTGGTTATCTGTGGCTGTAAAAACCTGTGGGCTTCCGTGACAGCCGCAGTGCAGTTTTGTCGTGGACTATTCATGGATGTAGAGCACTCTGACTCAGACTTGTCTGTCCATTCCGCAGTTTGGCTCATGCTCATCCTTCGGTACCTTCCGCCCTGCTTTCTCACACACTGGCACCATCAGACCTCTATCTGTCATACTTCCTGCGTCCCCCACATTTAACCACTCCTCCGGATCCAACAATCCCTCACCCACATCAAAGGTTCCTAGCTGGAAGGTTTGTTTTTAATTTGCAATTTTTTGCTTTGGGTTTTTCTTTTACAACTTTTGTTGCTTCTTTGCTTTTTGTGTTTTATTGCTGATGTGGACGTTCTGTGTAGATTAACCTCACAATCGCCATTTTGCTGTTGCCCTTTTAGCACTAAATCATAGCCTATTCCTGCACATGCATCTAACCAGATCATGAGCCACATCAGCAGCTTCTGCGTTTTACTAAGAGAGAGGGGGGGGGGGATGCAAAGTTTGCGAGCGGTCCGGTTATTCTGATTGTGCTGCTGCAGGACTGGGCCAAGTCGAGTGCTTGTGAGCCGTCATTGGCCAGCTCTCTGCAGCGCAGGAGGGAGCCTGTGGATAAGATGAGAGAAATAGAGGCTCCACCCAGTCCTCAGGGATACTGCAGGGTGCAAGCAGATGATCCGCACAGAGCGAGAGGTGGCCCAGGAATTATTCCTGCAAAGGTAAGGGGTCTCCTGGGAGTGAAAATGTAAATGCAGTAAATTAATTCAGATGCCATGGGATTGTACTGTGGTGCATTACATTTTAAATGTGACCTCATCTGTGTGTGTGGGTGTGTGTGGGTGTGTGCTTCAGCTGGGAGAGCCTCTATCACCAGCAGCCAGCACTTTAGCTATGGTTCTGACCAGAGGCTTGAGTATGGAGCAGCAGAAGAGCAGCAGGGACTCTCTGCAGTACTCCAGTGGCTACAGCTCGCAGACCAACACCCCCTCTTGCTCTGAAGACACCATACCCTCACAAGGTAACACACTTCCTGCGCTGTCAAACCCTCCTACAGGGTGAAACGCATCTCATCATTTCTGAATATTGTTGCCTTTCTATTCCATACTCCTGAGTCAGCAGTTGTGTGATGTGAGGAGCGTAATACTGACTCCTCAGTGACTGCAAATTAAAGTACAATAAAGAAGCTGCAGTTTAACTTATGAAAACAATCATCACTATTTTTATCATGCAGTATGAGAAGGAAAAGTGTGATGATTCATTGTTACTTCCAGGTTCTGACTACGAGTGCTACTCTCTCAACGGGGATGCAGATAGTGAAGGGCAAGCTGACTTTGACAAGTCTTCCACCATCCCACGCCACAGTAACATTGCTCAGAGCTACCGCCGCATGATTCAAACCAAGAGGCCTGCGAGCACAGCCGGTATACCTGCAGGTAAGAGCCTGCAGGGAACTCCTAATGGTGCCAGTGGAGGCAGCTCTGGAGCCATTTCCTCTGGGACGGCGACCATTCGCAGGACGCCGTCCTCTAAAACGGGTGTGAGACGAACACCGTCCACATCAGGCCCCATTCCCATCCGGCCCCCCATTGTGCCGGTTAAAACCCCCACAGTGCCAGACTCTCCGGGGTATGCTAGTCCATCCCATCATCGCACAGGCTATGAGGAGTTTCAGTATGGAGATGACCCATTGTCTTGTGATTACACTAAGGCTTCTCCAAAGAGGATGAGTCTTCCTGACACAGCGTGGGGCTATGGAGGAGGAGGAGGAGGGGCAGACAGGACTGTTTACGCCCAGCAGGCCTTTGGCATGGCCGCCCATGGTGCAGAGGAGGACCCTCTGCTTGCTGCCAACCGTCACAGCCTGGTGGAAAAGATAGGAGAGCTGGCAGCAAGCGCCCACGCTCTCGGTGAGGGTCACTTCCCATTTTCCAGCTTGCTACCAGGGGATCCAGCTCAGTGTGCACTCCAGGAGCCGGCCTCTGCGACTCAGGGGGATGTGGATATGCTGGTGACTATACGGCGGGGGGTGAAGCTGCGGAAAACAGTAACTGATGACAGGTCAGCTCCCAGGATCCTTCGGTAGTTGATGAAGAGGAGTGGTTTGGGGGGGAAGAAGCTGCAGTGCTCTTACAAACAGAGCTTTGTAATGAAATAGAAAGCACTCGTCTAAAACATGAAGCACAAGTAACAAAGAGGATGTTACATGTGGTCAATAAATAATGGCCAAGTACAGACACTGCAGATGATGTCAAGTCCTCTTATGTTATGTATGTATTGCATTATTGATTGTACTAATTACGTACAAAGTATTCCTGTTTTGTTTTTTTTACTCTTCTGTTTTGTTCATTTGGTTGACTTTGTGCTCCTTCTCCCAGAGTGAGCAGTCACTTCAGTACTGCTTGGGCTCTGATTTAAGCACCACTCTGCTGGCGACTCAATGCTTCGTCTTTGTTCTTGCTCTTATCTTTATCATAATACTGTGCATTTCTCTCTTAACACAGCCACTTGTCGGTGGAGAGGGAAGGACGCAGTGCTCTGTGAGCCTGTCTGTATGTTGTGTTCCTCATCGTCACAGTTTCCTTTAATAAGCTGGACAGCAGCTGTGTAATTTCATGTAAAAATAGAAGCAATATGGCAGTGTTTATATTGCTGTACTGTACTGTCAATATATTCTGCAATTAAACTGGCTTTTTCTGTAAAACATCTTCTTTGATTGTATTCTTAACAAGAAAAGTTTACATTTGAGTTGAGATGGTCTCAGAATATGTCTTATTCTCTGTGTTTGCAATATGTTTGCACTGGTTATTACTTGTTCAAGCTACATGAATTAATTGGGGTATTTTTAAATGTGAACTAGATGCCAGCTATTTTTCTCAGCCTTTTGAAGTTCTGTAGTTTTCCCTTACGTTAGACTTTTTGTAATTAAATTAGCAAAGTTTATTAGCAAAGTTATGTAACTTTTTTGTTCTTTGTTGTTAATTGATCAATATTTTTGTCAAGTTCACAAAAAACATATCCAACCATTTCGCTGTGACAGCTGGGCTGTTTATGGCGCTGCAGTACTCTGAACAGCCAGGTGGGGGCGCTGGAGCTCCTCACTGTGCTGAGCGTGTTGTCAAATGGACAGTGAAGGAGAATTTCTGAACTTATTGGCTTAATGAGGTTATTTGGCAGATCGAGTTAATGGTTTAAATTCAATGAAAGGGGAGAAAAAGATTTTTCATAGAGTAAGTAAGCTTTGTAGGTTGGTTGTGCGTTTACTCAGCCGAGATGAAACCAGGGGAGCTAATCAACTGTGCCCTCCTTTTTAAACGTATTTGTTTCACCAAAACTACAAATCCCACAAGTATGGCAAACAGAATTTACTCTATCTAAGTAAAAAAAAAACAACTTAACAATACTGAAAAACCAGGTTCAACTTTTAACCAACTAACAAGGAAACTGTGACCAAAATGGCTTGACAGTACAAAGCATCATAAATGTGAGTAGGCTTTATTTCCTTTACCTCACAGGTGTAGTGTCTGTTAGCACTAATGTTGTCAAACACACTCTCGGATATGTTGAGTTTGTATTTTAGGGAGTTGCTGAAAATTCGTCATTATTCAGTGAAATATTGGTCCTGCTGCAGAACTGACTGTATAAAATATTTTAGCCATGCAGAAGGGAGGATGAGGAGCAGTTCTTTTTCCAGGAATAAAAACTAAAAAAACTTAACCCACCGGTGTGTGTGATCTATGAGTAAAGTCCTTGAGAATCTTATTAATGGGAGGCACTTAACAGTGTATGCCTCTGAAAAATAAAACCTATATTAGTCATGAGTAAGTGGCTGGAATTAGTGTGTTATGGAGGCAGAGAGGGGTCTATTCAACTGTGGAACAAATAACAGATATGCTTGTTATTATACATGATTTTAGTATCAGAACTGAGGCTAGCATATACATTTTATGACTTGTTTTATTAAGGAATACAGTACAGTGTCAAAAAAGTGGATCCTGAATGAGTATTGTGTACAAAAAGCAGGTTTAAAGAGGACCTAAGGATGACGATGTGACAGCGAGATCTTTGCTTTGACTGTCTGGAGGCTGGAAGTCATTTAGAAGATGCTGCAGGATCCGCTTGTCTTTCCCGCTCTGCTCCTGATGCCTTCAGTGCTTTTCACACACTACCCCAATGGGTCCCTCATAATCCAGCCATACTCGTAAATAGCACATTATTGAATTTACACCATTAGCTTATTGCCTTGAACTGGTTGAGAAATGGAAACCTGCCTAATGGCTGAGGCTTGATGGGATAATTAACTCCGGAAAAAAAGAGCTGCAGGATTTTATTATGCATCCAAGGTTATGTTCTCACTGTCTAAACTGCCTTTCAAAATGTATACCAGCATTGCGTCTTACAAAATCCCACCCATCAATTAGGCAGAGTAACAGTAAGGAGCACATCATCGTACATGATCTCCAACGTCTTTTGATGGCATTTGAGATTATTTAAGCAACAAGAAGATACTTTTTGTTTCACTGTGTCAGTTCTTTATGCAGTAATCACAGAGTAAACTGTGGACATTACAAAATACAAAGCACTTCTCTCCTTCAAAGTGTCTGCTGTTGTTCTCATTTGATAAACTTACTGAGTCATCCCATGAAGAAGTCGGCTTTTACGAAGGTTCAGCTTAAGTTAAAAGGTTAACCAGATGCTCGGTAATGAGGTGGTTTAGTTTTTGTCAATATTATATTTGACTTTCTCACAGCTTCACAAAAGCTTCCTCTACAACATCATTAGTGAAGGTGATTTCTCAACCTGGTTGCTCGCGTTGCTCAATAATTAATAGATCTATTAATAAACAGTTATAGTTTGTGCAGCGTAGCTTGCATTAGGTGCTGGGCGCCTTGAGGGGTTCACAGATCAAATCTAATTAGCCGCTGTACCTAATGCACGAGGGGGATGTCTTTATATTTATCCAGCCCCTTCAACTGCTTTTTGGCTTCAGGTTTAGATGAGGTAAAATGTCCTGAGGGTCCCATCTACACAGGAACACTACAATGAACAGCAATGCAGAAGGACTCCTCCTGTCAGGTGTCATGGCGTTCCCAGAAACAGCGCTTCTCATCGGGGACACGGTTCCCGTGAACATTCATTCAAAGTGTTCACTGATGAATGGCAACCACAGCGTCGGATGCTTAGCCATCCATTTTAATTGTCCTGTCATTCTTTAATAAACCTGCCTGTCTCAGCCAATTATTCCACCGACTTCTGCTGAACAGTCTATTTTTAAGACTTTTTAAAACACTCTCTCCATAAACTGCCCATGAACTGATGTTAGTGCCAGGTCCTGTTAACACAACCTTCCATCATTTCCTGATGTTTTAGTCCCTTTTCCTGGAAGAATAATGGATGATGTGACTCTTACTGGACATACAAGTGACATCATGGAGCCTTTTTTCTCAGAAATCCTCATAGTGTTCGCAGAATCATAGGTAGATTGTTTTAAATGTTTCAAGGCTACAGTCTTTGCCTTTAGAAGCTGTGCAGGCCTCTGTTTGAGTGAAGGGAATGGATTTGGTCAATTATTCATTAAGTAAGCATGAAGCTTTCTAATGTTCCCTGACTGCTTTCTTCGGTGTGATTTTTTTCTCTGTTTAATGCCCTGCAGCTCCCAGTTATCTGTAAGAGAAGTGGGATGATGAGGCTGTTTCATAATGTTTTTTGAGAATTCATTACAGCTTTGTTGTTTTAGATGTGGTGCATGTTAGTGTTTCATCTCAGTAGATAACTGCAGCAGTTCTCCAGTAAACTATCCCTCACACTCTGGCCTGGTCCCTGTGATTGAGTTAGCCTCTGCTACAGCTATCTCCCACACTAGCAGTCACGCTGAATTTCACCATGTGAGACAACGTGATAAAAGACAGGAGTTGATTTGCATTCATGAAGCACTTAGGAAGTTCAAAGAAATGTTACAGAGTAGGCTAAAGCACACAGTCCTCTCAGACAGTGTCTCTTTTTGACATGCAAGTAATGCTGCATGGGGCCATTGCCTATCAAATCAATAGGTCCCTGCCATCCATAGGCATGAGGGGTGGAGGTATTTGGAAATGTGTTTCCTCTTCAGGTCAGACATGGAAGAAAACGGCAGCGAGTGTGCGGGATGGCTCATGTGTTTGGGTGACACAGCCTGGAGCTTGTGCCACATAAAAGAATGCAACGATCAACCAATATGAGATATGTGCTCCAGTTGCACGCTGTGATTCAGAATTGTCTGGAGGCTCGCTGCCAGTTCCCAGAGTTATTGCCTGAAATGAACAGTTTACTGCACTGAGTGGATCTGGCAAAAAAAAAACTGCTGTGATGGATTGTAGTTTCAGATTGATAAGAATCATTCAGGCGGCGCTTTGATGAATTTCTACAGATGTTTTCTGGGAGAAGATAAACATTGCATAACATACAACCTGTGGTGCATACATGTATTGATCCATGCATATCTGAAAGAGCTCGTGCTCAACGTACCCTGCTCTTTCACCTTTTCTGTCCTTATCCTGCAAATCAAAGTGAGCATTCAGCGTTCTGACTTATTCTCATATATGTGAAGGAAAAGGAAAGTTTTCAGTGTGTGGGAATTAGCAGCTGCTACATACAGATTAGGTTTTCTCTGGGTGCTTGGCACAGCGAAGTGAAAAAGGGAAGAAGAGCAGGAAGTATGACAATCATGTTTTGAACTCTATGTGCACATTCTGGCTGCAAAGACATATGGAGCTACTCAGCGTTGGCTGCCATAAATCATCATGTTTACACAGTTTAACAGCCCAGATCCTTGAATTTGCATTTATATTGAGGCTTCTTGCAGTTTTTCCTCGTTTCTTTAAGCTATAAATGAAATGTGTGATTGTGTAAACATGTGTGCATTGTGGTTTGGGAACAGTAACCTGAAATTCAAAGAAGGCTTGAGAGTATTAGGTCGAAGGTTCAGTACCTCGGGGAGAGGATGAGTGCTGTGCATGAGTAATTCTCCCCTCAGCAACTAATGCAGACTTGAGGCGCAAGCAGCATTTGGAGCCCGTTTTGGTAGAGCCAGAAAAAGAGCCATATGTGTTGGCTTCCGTTCACTTTCAGTGGATGCAAAGCATGAGTGATTCTCCCGTATCAACAATTCTTTATGCTGAGAGCGGATCTGCGCGCCACACAGCCGCGAAGGCGCAAGCTGCGTGTGCACGACGCGCGGAGTTGTGAGGCAGACACCCCCCTGACCATCGCACAGGGTGGGGTTCACAGATCCCCGCGCGCCGCCACGCCCCCGCGCTTGGCGCTGTCCGGTGCTGTGGTGCTGAAACGCTGGATGGGAAAACAGCAAACTGCCTGCAGCGACGCGGACCGCTCGCGTGCACGCTGCCGTGCTGCATGGAGCCACAACACCGATCGCCCAGGATGAAAAAGCTTAAAGTTCAGAGGCTTCTGCTGGAAGGATTGTGTCGTGGATAACTATGGAGGACATGTTTCCCAAGTGTTTTTCTCCCCTCTTTGAATGATTTTCCGCTTGGAGGTAATAACTTGCACCGATATGATTTGGGGTGTTCTTTTATTCTGGCTCCTAGTGCCGGCTGCTGGATATCAACCACACGGGCGATTGCCTTTCTTTCACGGGCACGTTTTTGAGAACTCACCACCGGCTTCCAAAGTCAACGGACTGAGCATTCCGGTGAAGCGCATTGACGCGCAAAAATGGTGCCCTTCCTCCGGGATGCACTTCAAACTGTACGGAAACGGCAGCGAGGATTTCCGCGTCTTCGCCCACCACAAGCGGGGGAATATTCTGTTGAAAACTTCCAGCGTTTTGGACAGGGAGGCTCGCTCAGAGTACCTGCTGAGCGTAGGTCTGTGTTGCCAGACCTGCGCGTCGGAAACCGCCGTCTTTGAGGTTGCGTCGGTCAAAGTGGACGTTTTGGATACGAACGATCACGCGCCGACTTTTCTCAGCGCGGACAGAATCCGCATAAGTTTAGATGACACTGCTGCTCTTCGGGGTGTAGTTTACAGACTGGAAGCTGTGGATGAAGACAGTGGGAAGAACGCAGAGTTGACGTACATCTCCATCCCCAGAAACGGTAGTTTCTATGTTGTCCCTAAAACTGGTGAAATCTTACTGGTTGACTCTATCTTGGGGCTTAACTCTACCATGAAACTCCATGTTTACGCCAGAGACCACGGATGGCCCTTTCTGACCAGTAAAGCTGTGTTGGTTCTGATTGCTCCACAACGCTGGGCGACGCGTCCGGCAGACATGAAGGGGTCAGCCAGGGCAGGGCGGTCACCCAGGGCGCTTCTAGAACCCGGCACTGTGCTCTACCTCAATGTGTCTGAAGATGCGGGCATCGGCTCAGTCATAATGACCCTGAATCCCACCAGGTTTCAGGCAGCAGCCTACGAGTTGATTTACCCGGAGCCAGAGAGCTCCCCAGTCACAGTGGGCCGCGACAGTGGAGATATCACCATAAGCCAAAGGTTGGATCGGGAGACAGAGCCTGTGGTGGAGCTCACTGTTAAGATTCAAGACAAACGAGGTGTGTTTCATATTCCTCTGCCAATCCTCAGCCCCCCCACTTCACCCACCCCTCCCACCTCCAAGCCCTTTCCCCTGCCATTATTTGCTTTGTGGTGATTATGCCCTGCTTATGAAATGCAGCACATTAAATGCACATGGCCATCTGGTCTTCATTTCTGGAGCCCTCCTTATCAGACCTGACATATCGATTACATGCATACCGGGGCAGTTAGTGCAGCTGCGGTATATCCTGGAGGCTCAATCCACAGGTGCCTCATTATCCCGCTTCCATCCACATGCCTGGAATATATTCACCAGCTACGATGCATTCACCTGAGAACATCTTTTAATGTCACACACTCTGATGTTTGCCCAATTTCTATTTGTTATATGCAACATGTTTAAAATGATTGAATAAGTAGGAGCTCATTTGCAGCAGAGAGATGAGTCATGAAGGGTCTTTTTTAAACTGACTGAATTATGTCCTTGATTGACATAGTTTGCCACTGTGAAGTTGTTTTCAGAGCTAATCCTTGCAGAGTGGCAAACCACTGTGACCCTCTTTCTCTCATCTACTGGCATTACCCCTCTAATCCTCCTCTCATTCACTCTCTAGTCCCAGGGATTTGAAGTTGCATTGCCACAGTCAGGAAAACCTCTCAAACACTTGGAGAAAAGGTGAAATCCACATCAGTGGAGTCTTTTGGTTTGCCTCTTGCTGAAGTTTGACTTCGAACTCAAAAACAAGAAGATGAAAAAAGAAAGATTAAATCAAAATGATTTGCTTTGTAATTGAGCGTCACGTTGTGCAGGAAGCGTGCGCTGTTTCCATTCAAATTGCCTGCTGATGCAATGTTTCACAGCATGTTCTGCATGTCTGATTGGGACATATTCTTGTAAAGGGATATGTTTGCAGGTATTTTGGAGAGTAGAAGAAAAAAATGTCAGAAATTTGACATTTTTCATTTTTACCCATCCCCTTCACATATGAGTAACACAATCCAACTGCTGTAGTTTGACAGATATTCAGATACTTTCCTCCATTTTACCTCGCTCACCTGCAAAACTCTCCTCCCCTGATCAAAGGCATGGCATGTCCTTTATCCTGCGACTCTGGCTTTGCAGACAGAATCCTGACGGGAGTCTGGGAGGACAGCCCTTTCTTCTGCTCGTCTCACTCCCAATCCATGCATACACGTCTCTGATAGAATGAGTCCATTTTATTGTTTTTTCTCATGATTCTTTGCAGACGTTAGAGCTAATCTCCTCTGTGATTTGCATGTGGGTTCTCTGGTGTGGCTGTAAATTTTTGCCTTGTCTTACAGAAAAAGTGGTGAGCTAATAAGGGACAGAAAATGTCCTAGGTGTGTTTGTATGCGTATCATATGGAAATTAACCCGGGGCACAATAACGGATTTAACAATGTCTCATTTGTTGGAACAGTTTGACTTATTTCACCACAGTGAACCGGTTGTGGCACAGACGTGTTCATGTTGCTGACAGTCACCTGCTGAATGCCAAGCATGTGCTGTGAGGCAGCAGCCAGTTCAAACTAACAAGTAACTTTAAAAATACTGTAGCAAGTGAGGTGGACAAAACAAAACTCTAACTGGTAGCACAACATGAACGGTATGGTCTCAGAAATTGCTCCAGAAAGTAGTTGTTTTTGCAGTATCAGTCACGTATTATTAACTTTGCCCACAACTGAGGACTACCAGGGTTATTTTATCATTCAGCTCTGATTCCCTTTAGCCTCTGATCCTTTGTATGATACCAGCCCTCCTGCACTGTGTTCAGCACAGCTGCAGCAGTTACCCACATAAGCTACGTTTTCCACTATAAAGTTATACTTTAATGTTTGTGAACCTTAGACTATGAAACATGCATTTATCTGTGCTATCACACGAGGGGAATTATGGTAAAGGCTGCTTTCATTGTGGGAGAGCACTAGTTGCAGTGTGCATGCACGCTAACAGAAAGCCCCTGCAGCATGGCAGGGGGGGTATCATGGTGGGGTTTTGTTGCTGTGACAGTTTGTCATGATTGAACAGTGAATTATTATTTACATCCTGTTTGTAAAGAGGATCAGGCTCTTTTAGTTGTTCTTGCACTCATAGATGTGTAATGTTGGATCACAATCCTTGATGAATAATTAGCAATTAGCAGCAATTGTAGGAATGTAATCATGTTTAAGGTTCAATACTTTCATACTTTCATACTTTCAGGCTCTACTGTGTGTGTTATTGTACATTTGTAATTTCCTTTTTTCTGCTTTAGCTGTTCATTTCCCTCAGTAACTCTAAGATTACACAGGCTACGCTTTGTTTGGAAAAGTACACATTGTCATTAACTGGCAAATGCAGATATGCTGTATGTATATTGAAAGCATTTATTAGGTGGTTAACGCGAGCATGAAAAGCTAATCACAGTGGTGTGAGGCTGCCTTGCGTTAATAAGTTTGCTGTGAGTACGGCGTTATGATTAGAGCCATCTGATGAGATGTAATTAGTGTTGTTCAAATGGAGATTAAAAGCCAAGTTTGACACTTAGAAATGCTGGCACACTGCACATGAAGGAGAGATGGAACAGCAGGTCTGGATTACTCTCAGTGTGACGTCTATCCTAGCTGAGTTACTTACCTAAAGAGGATGTGCTTTAGCAAAACTCAACATTTGTTCCACCTGTGGGTCTAAGATGTGGCATGTTGGAACATTTTAGACTTTATCTTAGCTGCTGCTGTTCTGCCAGGCTCATTTCCAGAGTCGTGCATCTGCTTAAACCAATTCACCGTAAATCTGATATCAGATGAAAGTCTCACATCATTAGACATCGTTTGATAATCGATCAGTTACTGTAATCATGCTGATATCTTCTGATATCTTCTCTTACCGGTTTGTTCCATATCACAGATCGCTACCACAATGCTTAAATTCATTACACCACTTATTTTTTAATTACAGCCCCTAAAGTTAAGCATTACTTTCTGTTTTTCAAACAAAACAAACATTTTCAGATGATTTATTTTCTCTTAATCTGTTTTTTTCCTCAAAGTTCTTGAAATTTGACATCCCATAGTGTCTAGAAGATCTTAGGTTATGTATTTATACCGTTTCAGAGGTCATAACGAGCATTTTAGGTTTTTTTAAAAAAAATAAAATAGACCTGGAACTCCTGGTTCTACCATTATGATGCATCAGATTTAGCACACAGTGTCATCACCTTGTTTGTTTTAAGAACTTCCTTAGAGCAAAATGAAGCATGGAAAAGATCTCCTGCTATTGCTGGAGAAATATTTAACTTCTATATTCAGAGCAGCAAAAATCCCCGAAAACAAAGATATTTTTCTGACATAGCCTCCATATCACCCCATCTATGTAAGGAAAAAAGGTAAAAGTAATAGAAGTAGGCCATGACTCATGACTCAAACAAACTGCCATGCAGGGTTATTTAGTGGCGAAGGAGTGAAGGACCACTTCAGCTCTCCCTCTAAAGGATTTGCACCGGCCCACCGAGGACGTCACTTTGAATTTGTGGTGGGGATTTTTCTTTTTTGCTGGTCCCACCTGAAGAAACCCTTTCTTTGTACCTGAGTGGGAAACTGTTAATGGTATTTGATAGCTTAGGAGAAGTATTGAACTTGCAGTGCTGTCCTAAGTGGGTTGGAGTGGAAGATATCGGAGCGCCTTCTCCCCCTCTCCTTTAGTTATCTGTGGGCAGACTGGTGGTAATCACCTCTTCGCAGCCTGTTTTGTCTGGGAACCCTCTCATTCTCTCCTCAGCCCTCATCTTTCCTCCTGCCTCTGTCTCACAGTCGGCATCTTGCCTCATGCATCCTTTAATCCAATTTCTCCTATCCCCCCTCCCCTCCAAACTGAATTTGCATATTCCCCCATGTGATGTGAAATGAATTGAGAAGAAACTCAATCTCATTTTTGTTTGTAATTTGTGACTGAGGGGCTGTTTGTTTAAGTAGAAAACAATTTCACAAAAAGCTATCTGCATTTATTAAATTTAGTTTTTAAAAAAGGCCTGGGGTGATTATGCTTCATTTTCTGGTGATTGTGAGCATGTGTGGGGTTGTGAGCATGTACATGAGTTTTGTTTTATCTACATATCTGTTTGAGTAAATGTGTTTGTGCATCAGTTGGTTTAATATTAAATTTGAGATTGGTATTTTTAAATCCAGACACCTGCAGCAGAGAATCTCAGATCTGCTGCCTCTGACGATGCAGCTTTTGAGCTGTAAAGCAACCTGCAGCAGTGGATTCCTGCTTTGTGTTCTCTTATATATCAAATGGATGTGTCTAACATCCTCACAGTCCTCTCCTTTCTACAGCTTTGGCATACAGCTGCTGCCATGTAGGAGGAAAGGGTGCGGGTCTTACTAGTTTCCTTTTTTATTTTTTGACAGATGGGATTATGCAGTAAGAACAAGGAGGAGGAAATGAGCTCTACATGTAGGAGAGATAGTTAAAGTTGATATGAGACAGTCAAAAAGGTCAGAACAAATGGTAAAGCTGAGGCCAAGAATGTTGCTATGAGATCAGGGAAGGTGAGGAAGACAGAGAAGCACACAGGCAGAAAAACACAGGAGTGTGTTAATACATGCCAATGCATGAACTTTTATTTTTTCCTTCCTACACTGCTGCAAGCTTCACTGAAAATAAGTAAAGGGCAGCCAGATGAGAGACAGGGTGTTGTAGACTGCTGATGAGAGGTCAGCTTGGTGAAAAGTAATTGTCAAATGGTTAGAGGGCAGAAGTGAGAAGCTGTTGAGGTGACGGGAGGAGAATGAGGTGTGCATGTACTTTAGCCTGTAGTGCAGAGTGGATGGTTACAGGGCACCACAGGGTTGGGGGAAAATATAGTACTGTACAAGTGAAAAAGGGCCAGTGTGCTGGTATTTGTCTGGAAATTGTTGCAGGGCAAATGGAGTGAAGATGAGAAGACAACTATCACCTGCCCTTGGGAATGGAGTGAAGAGAGACAACAAAACAGTGCAGGATGGAAGGACAAAGTGTGTGTTGTCTAGGAGAGATGCTTGGATTAGCTTTTCTGCCCTCAGAGAACAAGCACTTATCCTAAACTAGTCCACTGCCTGATGCACAATTAAAAGAAGGATTAAGTGAGATTGTTTTTGATGTAGGGAACACTGGTGATGACTACAACTCTCACAAGAATGCACTTAAGTTAAAAGTTCCTGAAAGATGCAATGGAGCGTGAGGAAAGTTCTGTGAAACAAGCTGAGTAGAAACACAAGTACCTCAAACTCATCATTACCTACAGCGGTGAGCAAATTTTCTCACTTTCCACCATTTACCTGGTTATGCATGCGGTATGTAACGCTGACTTGTACAGGACAGAAACAGAAAGGGAACATTAAAATCGGCTTTGACTCGCACGGGGAACATACTAATGATTGCAGAGTGCTGTACCGGTAGCAAAGTGGCTGCAGAATCACTAAAGTAGTCTATTCCCTTTACCATTTCTTATTTTTTAAAAGAAACGAGAAAAGAATGAGAAAATGTGCATGAGAAGGAAACTCCCAGCTTACATGCAAAAGCGTTTCTAGCCTCGCTTTAGGTGTTTGCTGGTCAGAGGAAGAGAAGGAGGATTTGCCAGTACTAATTCAGAGCTTGTTTTCCATCAGGGACAGTGTTTATGATCTTAGAGGGAACAGTATGTTTAGAAAACCTAAAACAAGAACAAACATAAACAACATTGTATTTCTTATGTTTGGAATAAATTAAACCTGGAGATAAAAGACTGTACAACATTAATACAATTTAAAAATGTATGTATGATAAAGGCAGCTATCTTCTTTTACTGTGTTAATGTAAATTGTTTGTTGGGGTGGGGGGGTATTAAAGCTTATTGCTTCTGTCTAAAGACCATTTTGGACTGTCTTTAAGTTTTTTCCTTTGATAAGGACATACATTGTATATGTATTTTCTTTGTTAAAAAAGACTTCTGAATAAAGAATAAAGATTTAGAAGTAACATTTAAAGGGAACATATCATGCAAAATCCCCCTTTTTAGCCCTAAATCCATGTTTTTTAAGTGTTTAGAAAGCAGAAAATGTAAATTATTCCCTCCTGATGCTGTGCATATATCTTTATATTATTTGTAGTCCATCCATCCATCCATTTTCAACCGCTTTATCCCAGAGCGGGGTCGCGGGGGGGCTGGAGCCAATCCCAGCTGC
>JBAMHV010000010.1:25469517-25486497 GCA_037177535.1 Pseudomugil gertrudae
ACAGCAGACTGGAGTGTCCTCTGTGGTCCTCATGGAGAGGACATCAACAGCTTGACTGAGTGTGTGACGGATTGTATGGACTCCTGTGTGGACGGCACCATCCCAACAAGAACAGTGAAGACCCTTCATTAACTTGTTTTTGTATTTAAACAACTGCTAAAGTTTAAATTTCCATCTGGGATCAATAAAGTATTTTAATTTCATTTCATGACATTATTCTAGAAGATGCACTGACGACAGGTAGGGATGTTATGATCTTTTAATGATGAATAAAAAGAACTCGGACCGCTTTCAGCATCACTTCATAATATCATGAAAAGTTTCAGAAAGTCTGGAAAAACTTAGCATGAAGGCCAAAGATGGACACTCCAGATGTGTGTGACCTTCAAGCCTTTGAACTGGAAACAAACATCATGGTCTTGTGATCAATATGGCCATATGAGCTAAAGAGTACCTCAGAAATATATAGTCGCTCATCAGAATCTGCGCCTGCATCCAAAGATAACCTGGACTATAAAGCCACACTGGATATTCACTCAAAGTTTTCCAGTGGGCAGAGAGATGGTGCATGCATCTGTTAAGACATTACACACATTTGGGGAGAAAATTATGTATTTTTATATTCCAAAGATTAAAAAGCAGGTACAAAAGACACACACAAGCCAGCCTGTGTCAGTATTGGGGTTCAGCAGCACACATGGCATGAGTATCACTCATTTGTGTGAAGTTACCACTGATGCAGAGGCTTTTTGATTGGCTGTAGCTCAGGAAGGAGGAACAAGTAGTTGTCGTTCAACAGGAGTTTGATTCCAGGCTTCCCATCACTACATGCTGAAGTGTCCTTTGGCAAAACACTGAACCCCAAGTTGCCCCCCGTTAGTGCCTATCGGGGTGAATGTGCTGTGTAGTTAAAGCACTGGGTCAATAAGACTGGCGTTGTATGTCTACGTGCACATTTACCATGTAAACGGCAAATTTGGATTCACACATGCAGCTATGAAGATGTACAGCATTTCCCCTCCGGCTTCTCGGGGAGCAGCTTTGTTCTATATATAACATACAAATGGATGCTGGCTTCTTCAACAGAAAATGTGTTTGACTTGGTGCTATAATCCCTGGTGTTTCAGCACTTTTCAAACCAAAGAACAGATGGTGTTGGGCTTGACACATTGACAGTTATCCACGTCAACCTTCACAAGTGTTTCTGTGGCAACCCACCACAGTGTGTATCAAGTGGTTGCCCCACCCAGTCACCACTGGACTGGATCCTTATGATCAGCTACAGCTGATGACTTGCTCTTTCTGCTGGATCAGCTGCTTGATACGAACGGGAGATTCAGACAAGAGCAACCGCTGGGCTTTTGGTGGCTGAACCCTAAACTCAGCATGTATGAACACAAATCTAATAAAAACTGTAGCAACTGTTTCCTCAGTTGTTAAGTGATTAAAAAGCGTAATTAAACAAAAGCGTGGTGAAACACAATCATGAGCATGCTGAGTTGTTTAAGTGCATTGTTGGCATGACTCCTTGTAACGTTTGTCAGTGAAATTAAGGCTGGAAAAGAAAAACACTCAGAGATTTAGTTGTTTTTCTGTATTTAGAACATTATCCAACCTTGCTGGAAATTGTGCTTTGCACATTGTTTTTTGCTCATTGACGTATGTCACCTTTAATTTTTTTCTTACCTGCAGCTCTGAGATGGGCCAGAATGATGTTGATACTCCTGCAATTTGCACACGTGCTAATGGTTTCTTTTATTAACAAATATGTGTAGTTCAAAGAAGCAAATTTCAATGGAAAAAAATGAACAGAACTTGACACCAGCTGTATATATTTCACTGTAATGAAAATGCCGGTGTGTGTGTGTGTGTGTGTGTGTGAGTCAAAGCTGTCCAGACTGGGTTCTTTCCAGAGTTAATAGATTTCAGTCCCCAGTGTTTTTAGTGTGTTGATCTCCTGCTGACGGCTTCACGCTTGGCTTTAAGTGCCGAGGTTGAGAGAGGCTTGGAACAGAGCCTCCTTAACACTGCAAACATTTGGTTAATGTACCTCATTACTCCCCCTTTGAGCTGATTTTCTCTTTCCATTCATTTGCTGCTAAAAAACACCCCTGAAATCCCACGTCTCACACGGGCCATTGATGTTTATGCTTGCTGATGCAGTTTGTTTAATTCCACAAAGACGTGTTTGTATCTTAATTTCTTCCCTCAGTGGAAGCAGAGGAAACGAGGGATGCATGAGACAAACCCTGTGTTATTAATTAAACTGCATGCTCTGTCTTAATTTTCTCCTCTCATGAACTACTACTGTGTGTTTCCTTTCCAATCAAGGACGCACTAAGTATCTTTTGTAGTGTTACACTGTGTTCTGTGTTCTTGCGTCCACTATGTTATTTTACACTCTCTGCTAAGCATCACACAATTCTTCTACCCGACTGCCCCCCCTCCTGAGCATCTTTCTCTCCTTAGATATTTGTGTTCCTGTATCTGTACTTCACTCTTTCACTGTTTCCTCTCATCCCCTTCCCACACACACTCAGTGTCCTTGTAGTGTGGGCACTGTATATGGGCACAGAAGCACTTGAAACAACTTTTTTTCTCTTTGTTATACTGGCAAGCCACTTAGCAGCTTTATATAGCAAGTTCCCAAGGAGAGGATTAACAGCAGGAAACATCAACAGAATGGCCTGCAGTGAGATAGAAAATTCACACACACTCATGTATAGCTCACACATGTGCAAACAAACCACAGTCATTGCACTCACTGTGCCTTGGCCAATCATATATTTCACCCTTATCGTCCAACTTTACACAATGCATTATTGTGTTAGTTGTCCAGCAGATGCTCTTACTCTTGTGGGATGGTACGGTACGGTATGAAGCAGCTTTTAATCACACTGAGTGCACAGGGTATATTTGACTTTGAAAAATCCACCGGAGCCCACGAGACGCGGCCTGTTATTTCATCACATCTTTTCATCCGGGTCAGGTGAGGCAGCGTGCGTCGGTTTGTTGCTCCCAGTGCATCGCTCACTGCTGTTCTCAACCTGACTCACCACATTAAACAGAGTTTGGACAAATTTGCATCCCCAGACCACGGGGTGCACATTCTCTATGGCCCATATGCACACACAGTCTCGCATCCCACATGCAGACACACACGCTACACACTCATACATTCTTCATTATCATTCCAGAGCTGATAGGCTCTAATTATCTGCCTTGGCTCTGATTAGTCTCTCTGTAACAAGCTAATTAGATGGAGCCTTGTAAAATCATCTCCACCATTACCGCAGAGACATGGCTGGGAAAGACACCAACAAGGCGGAAGCAAGAAATGTGTCTTACACCACTCCTGCAAAGATTTGATAGTTAACTAAAATGTTAAGAGCTAGAGCTCTGATTTCTTTTTGATTAAGTGCCTTTTAAACCCCCTCCACTTTGCCATAGAATCTTTATCCTTTCTCATTATTCATCACGAAAGGATTGTTCTGTCTTGCACGACAGGATGATCTGGTTTAAAGTGCATAAATTGCTGCTGTCAACATTTTCCTAGATAGCATCTAAGCATTGATTGGTTTCTCTGCCCCCATAATACACTGGCTATTTATCCAAAAGGAACTATTGTCACATCTTAGTCTGAACTTTTTCTCTCCAGCAGAGCAACTTTAAAGCCTGAGCTGAGAGCCAGATTAATTCTCTCCTCTAGCTTCTTCCTCCCTCTCTCATTATTCTTCTAACAATCCTTTTAGGAGCTGTCACACACTTTGTAGCTATTGTGTTAAAGTTGTGAGTGCTCCAGAGCTAGTGTCGTGTGCATCACATTGTATTTTCCATCAAGACTTCAGGGTAAGCTGGTGAAAAAATAGGAACTGTGATCTCTTCATGCATTCTCTGCTTTCCGACTCATTTAAGCAAACATAAGGTGCTGCAAAGGATTTACTACAGTAATTCATTCAAAAAGCTTTATACTATTAGCTGCATGTTGTTACCAGTCATTACATATAGTTTTATTTATCAGGTAGACTTTAGAGGGACTATGTGTTACAGAGTATTAGTGAAGCCAGTGAAGTAAAACTGTTTTGTAGATCACAGCCTTTCTGTTGAGTCAGTCTTGAGGTTGCTACAGGATACATCACAAGCTCATGCTGCTTTTGTTCAGGATTATAAAGCACATGCAGCTTGTGGTCATATCCTGGAGATCTGTTATGTAAGAGGATTTGAAAGCCATAGCCGCTTTGAGCTCTTAGGTAGTTCACCTTGTACTTAAGTGTTTGTCAGATGGAGATGGTGAGGAAGGTTTCTTTGCTGTCCAGTGTGCAAGCATCTTGTATGGGTGTGACACAACAACTTAGCAGTATGTCAAATCCATGTGCATGTGTTCATGTCTGTAAGAGCATGTGTTTGTCAGTGTGTTAGTCCTGGCAGGGATGTTTTCTTCCTCTCTGGGGCGAGGCAGATGGCCTCTAAGGATCACACCCCACTGAACTGGTTGGCAGCTCTTCTGACATTCCTTCATGCCACATTGACATGCGATCACAGCCCGTGTTTGCGGAAACAGGGTCTTAACTCACCATTCTGTTCCTCGCTCCACTTTCAGGCAATAGATCATGCAAAGCAAGTGTCCTATATTGTGGGTTATGACATTGTAAGGTATTCTTGTGAAAATTCCCCAGATTTAGTTCTTAATATGGATATCTATGCCCTACAACTGGTTCCTGCAAAGATAGTGCTACACTCCTGTCATGGAGATGCAGCTGTACGTGGTTGCTCCTTGTGTGATGCTGTGCTCTCCTGCAGTCTGCATCAGCTTATACTGGGTGAGTTGGTAATTGGATTCCTGGAATCTTCTTATTCACTTCAGTGAGGCACTGTGCAGGCGACAAAGTGCCTGCTGTCTTGAGGCGCCATCACAGCACCCCTGTGGGAAGATCAAGGTAGCTTTACCAGGCTTGGTAGATGAATCTGTGGCTGTGGCTCTCTCCCATGGGAACCTGGTTGCCTGGATGGAAGAGCTGATATGGAATGAATGGGCGTTGTCACACACACCAACTTCTGCAATGGACCATTTCAAAGCTCACAAACACACCAGTCAGTCAGATGTTGGGACTCTTTAGAGTTAGTTGCTTACTGTCCAGTGCCGGCTTGTGGTCACACTGAGTGGGAGGGCTAACATATATTATTGAGCCAAACGGACCACATTTTAACATAAAAGGGTCCCATTACAATATAGAAGATTTAGGTCACCCTATAAGATCAGTTCACCTTTAGTTTCTCTTTGCAGATCATTGGGAAATGTTCACATGCAACATCCAGTTGTTTTTTTAAGTATACTGGCCTTAAACTGTGAAAACAGCTCTGAATTTAGGTGTCAGGCTTTCTCAAAGCGAGCTTCTGACTGCTCGATCATGATGCTGCAGCACTGAGCGGCCACAGACGCGCAGTCAGACCTCTGCGTCCGGCCTGGATTTCCTGTTACAGCCATTGCTTTGAGTTAAGCTCCACAGAACTCTTTTCTCACGTCAAGTCATCCGTCACTGGTTGAAATTCTCCCGCTGGGGCTGCGCAGATCTAGCCCAAACAAGAAGCAAATGAAGGGGGCGTGTCACACTAGCTGTCAATCACGCAGAGTCCAATGAAACTGTGTTGATCTGCTTGGGCTGTAAATAATTAACCCATTTTTAAATGATTAAGCTCTGTGTTTGCTCTGTGTTATTATTAGTTTTACTTTAGGTATTGTTGGTTAATCAAGAATTAGAACAATCTTTTTACAGTTTTTAAAAAAATATTTTTTAATGAATTATTTTTTTCATCTTTCCTGAACAATCCTGGGAGAACTAAGCCCTGTTAGCCCACTCATACCAGCCGTCCCTGTTACTGACCCATCTAAGAGTACGACGACCCAGTCTGCCCGTATTAATCCACACATACTGTTGTTCAAGGTTGTAAATTGTATATCATGATTTATTGTGGTTGGGAATTAATATTGTGTATTATGGTTTGTTAGTGTGCTAAATATCTTTATGGTCATTATGGCAAACTTGTTAGGGTTAGATGAGGATTTTAATTCATTCTAAACAAAGCATCGATTTCATGTGTTAAATGGCATTTTTTTCATTTTTTGATTCCGAATAATAAAATAAAATAAATTAAATCAAATTTCCCTCATATCACATAACATACAGTGGATTTTATTACCATGGATGCTGCGTGTTTAAAATGATTTGCTCTCAAATTTTCAGCTTAAACAGAGATTCTCATTGGTTACCTGCAGCCAAAACAATCCATATTAACGTTGGTAGAACATATGGCCTCAGGTGACTGTGTGAAATGACACCCAGTGGAGTGATGATTGTGCCATGAAACAATTATGTTTTTAATCTAACCGTAATTGTTTTCAAACCTAAAACCACATGGTTTTGATTTCTCGCCCCAAACAAGCTAATTCATTTGCTAAAACTAACCATGAATGACAAAATTGCTTCATCACATGCCACCCATCTTTTTTCTTTTTTAATGAATTGAACAGAGAAGTGTAAAGAATTTGTCCTTTGTTGATCATGAACACAGGTCCTGAGTCATAAAGGATGATCTCCCCTCCAATGAAGAATTTATGGTTTCTTTTTAAAGGAAATACGTGAACAGTGGCTACCATGTGGAAACTTGTGTGTTCCTGGAGCTGCTTTATAGGGTGGTATTTTAATGTAAAGTAGCAGTCAGTGGTTTTGGAACAATTTCCCATTAAATCCAACTTTTGAATGGTAGTAGATAAATACATTTGTATAGCTTGCTTGTAGTTTATACTTGCTTTTTGCCTGTTTTGCTTTGCTGTTGACAGCAAATCATCACTGGCAGTTGCAAATTCAGCAACTTAAGAGGGAAATGCCCTGACAGTGCTTTTACTGCTACATGGTCTTATGCTTTATATCGCTACTAGAAAATCTGAATTGTTGTCAACATGTCATTTGTTTTTGTTTCCCAATCATAAACTGGAAATCTAGTGTTGCACTTTACATAATCGGACAAATAGCAACCCCACAAATGTATAAAAAAGCTCTGGCGGTCCGATCCTCGGTTGCAGAAACTGGTTTTAGGGATGTGGAACATCATCTTTAGCGGGAAAGGAGCCTGTGCTGGTGCGTGAGGTTGAGTGGTTCCGGCTAGATATAGTTGGATTGACCTGAACGCACTGCTTGGGCTCTGGAACCAGTTTTCTTGAGAAGGGTTGGACCTTCTTCCACTCTGGCATTGCCCCTTTGAGCAGGTGTGAGCATACTACTTGCTTGCATACATTGCATACATATAACTCGTACATTGGGGTTCACCCCAGTGGACAAGAGTGGATGAAGCCACAGATGAAGTGGCTCGGGAATTTGGTTAAGATGCCTCCTGGGTGCCTTCCTGGTTAGGTGTTTCAGGCATGTCACCGGCGGGGAACGGGGGACCCCAGGGGGAGACCCAGAACTGGCATGGGAATGCCACAGAATTCCCCTCGATGAGTTTGGCAAGTCTGGGCTTCCTTCCTTATTTTGCTTCTCCCAACCCTGGATAAGTGCTGGAAAATGGATATATGGATGGTATTTTTCAGACAGTTTTGTATGTCGTAATTTGAACTTTGTTTCCTGTCAGGCTGAACGCTCAGATTAACTCTAATTTTGGTGTATGGTTGCACAAAGCTTCAGAAATGCTGTCAAAAGATACGCACCCTGTAGAGGACAGGGCGCTGTACGGACCACTCCCTTAAACTGCCTGCTGTAAGCAAAGCTGTAAAGTCGTGGTTGAAAAGGTGCTGCTGTATTAAATGTCTTTGGTATTTTAACAAAAGGATAATCATGTTTTTTTAATAAGACTTCATGAATTTTGTCAGCCTGTGAAAAAGGGCATAATGAGTCTCCCGGGAGGATGCTTGACTTTGACCAGAGATGGGAGCTGAATCGAGAGCAGGATCAGTTTCACATTTGTTGTAACCTTTCTGCTTTATGTTTTCTCATTTACTTGGAAATAATTTATATCTGAAATGCTTATACCCTCGGTTGACCCAGTGTCTGTTGGGATTTCATGTTTCCCTGCTTGCTTGTCTTCCCTTTACACACACAGTTACATGACAGCTGTCAGTTTCAGTAACCAGAGCTCTGTCACTATCTCTGATATATCCCCAGGCCCAGACTGGTACCTGAATAAGGTGAAGCTGAAGATCACTGATGTCAACGACAATGTCCCTGAATGGAAAATGAAGCCGTACCCTTACTTGACTGTTGTGTCTCCTGAGGCCCCTCCAGGAACCTCTATCTACCAGCTCCAGGCCTATGATGGCGATGAGGGCAAAAGTGGAGAGGTTGAATACTTTCTGTCAGATGGTAAGCTTCCTGGCTTTCTGTTGCTTATATACATACAAATATAAACACACAAGTCTTATAGGAGGGAGGTAAAATGTGTCATGTATTCGATAAATAAACTGACAGGCTGTGGGTATAAATATAACCAGTCTGGCACCGGCACATTCACCCAGACACACAGCCACAGGCTTTCACATGTTCGTTCATGCATTTATATACTCTTTAGGTGTCCATTAGCTTCTCTGTCTTACGTTCACCCTGTTTCTCTCTACCTCTCTGGCTCTACCCCCTTTTCCTCTGATACATACAAACACAGACCTAAAATCACACAATCAGAAAGTCCCACACAGCCAGAGGCATTCACACATTTGTTTATGCACTTTTTATGCACTCTTGTCTGTCTGCTTCTCTCTCTTTCATGCACACAGAGAATCATGCAAGCACACTTTCGCTTACACACAAATACATGCAGAGGGCTGTTGGAAGCCAGCCAGGATAGTAGACCTCCTGGTGGTTGAAGGGATAGAGGGATGTGAGGGGGAGGTGTGTTTATGGTGCTGGTGGGGTTTACTAATTTCTCTTTGACTTAGGTAAGTAGATGTCACAGCATCCTGATTTGAGTTAAACCACAATAACCATGAGGTAATTGATTATATGACCATGCTAGGAACTCTTAAGCATTGCTTTCGCCATGTAAAATTTTACCCACAAGTTTGTCCTCTGTGTAATGTCAGCCTGCTGTTAGGATTTCACATGCTGCATGTGCAGCTCTCTTATGTGCTTAACTTTAAATGATGTGGGATAAAATGAGAGTAGTTTGCAAAGTGATGATCACAGTATGACCCTGTTTTGTACTTAGCAGGGGTGGAAAAAGTGAGGCGTGAACAACCATGATTTATAAATTAGATATAGAAGTGGTGATGATAACTACATGAGAAATAAAGAAATGTTTGGTTAGTAATTGAGAATATGGGTATATGTGTATATAATGTTATTGGTAATTTGATTTGGGCTGACCTTGTTCTGACCGCAGGTTTCGGGTATCTTGGACTTTTTGTAGAAGCTACTTTTCCTGTTTGACAAAAGAAAAAAAGAAACCAAATATTGTTTTAGGTTTTCTGTTTGTTTAATTAATGCCACCGAAGTGAGGTAATTTAATGAACAGTGATTATGGGTGGATTAATAGCATAGGATAGGATAGACTCTGAACCACCCATACCTACATCAGATTAGGAAGGTGAGGGAGAAGAGTTGGGAGCTGTTCCCATTGTGGTTGTGTGGCAGAGAGCAAGGCTTTACCGTGTAGTTTGACCAGAGGAGGCATGTTTTGCAATAACAGACAGAAAAAACATGAAAACTGGATCACCTGTACAACAAAGCTGGATTTTCTCTAACCCAGATAACTTCAGCGTTAACCCTGGGTTTACTGTGCTAAAAATCTGCCTCACTTCTTATGGGATCAGTCACCATGGTAACACCGTGGTAGCCTATGCTGAACAGCTAACCTGCTCCGGAGCAGGTTATGATTAAATTCTTTGTATATATTCTAGAAGATTCATTTCTGGACTTATTCAGATGCTGCAAAAATCACCTCTTTTTATATGAGCAGCACTGATTAAAATGGAAAGCTCTGGGTTGAATTACTGAGTTGATAACCAGCTTTGTTGTACCGCTTATCCAGCTCCTTAATGGATGAATTAACTCAGGTAACAGAGAGATATCTGGGGTATGTTAATCGTGCCTCTGGTGGCAACTTTTGAGACCGCCATCACTGCAGTGCAACGAGTAGAAAAGATTACCAGACTTTAATATTTAGGATCCAGAATAAACTGCTGCTCCATGTTTGATGTCAAAACTGATTTGTATTGTTTTTATCAGGTATCTATTCATAATTATAAAAATCCCCCAGATGTGTGTGAATGGCCTGTGGTTGACCATTCAGTACCACAGGTTCACAATAGTCCTGGAATTTACACTATTTCCAAAGTGAATTCTATTGGCTTTCAATAATTGTGCTGAAAATTTGCCTTTGCAACAGCCATTAATGCAACACTTCTTTTTTTTTTATCAGAATCCATTATTTATGTCTTTGTTGTCTAACAAGTATTTAAATACATGTCCCTCTAAATGTGGTATTTATGAGTTGTTTAAATATTCAAGACTGTATGTTACATTGTTTATGTGGTTGCTTTTATGCGAGCCATGGTGAATAACGCAATGATGCATTATAATACAACCGAAATGCCAATGAAGTCGGGATGTTGTGTAAAAGGACATTATACAAAGATGTACACATCTGTTTAATCTATATTCAGATGAATACAGATACAAAGAATATTTAATTTTTATATTGATAAACTTTATTGTTTTTTGCAAATATTCACTCATTTTAAATCTAAACATATTCTACTAAAGCTTGGACAGGTTCAAGATTAGCACTTTGTTGATCACCTTTCCTTTAAACAACACTCGATGTATAACTTCAGGGGGGTCTCCGTATTTTCGCTTCATAACGTGTCACTCCTTTTTAGTGGGAGACATGTCTGGCAGACCAGACCAGTCACCCTCTTTCACTACGAAGCTGGTGTAACAGCAGCAGAATGCGGCTTGACATTGTCTTGCTGAGATAAACAGGGACATCCCGAAAAAGATGCAGCATTTCTTGCTTTCAGCATTAATGATACCTCACAACATCACGGGCACTAACACACGGCATGGCAGAGTTTTATCCTGCACTAGATGTAGCTGCAAACTACGTTAACCATGGAAGGTTTTCTAAAGCGTTCCTGAGCCCATGTGGATTTTATTATTTATTTTTTACATTTTTTTAAAGGGTAAACATAACCTTACGTTTTATTTATGTAAATAAGCTTTACCTTCAATATTTTCCTTGTGTGGGCTTTAAAGGGATAAAAGGTTGGAGGTGGGGGGGTGGGGGGCAACTGATCATAAACTTAATCCGTTACCCAGAGGAAAAGAAATGCCAAAGAAACTAAATCAAAATAACATAAAACCTTGCAGCAAGGTGAATGCTTTTATTCCATGAAGTAGAAATTGAAGTCAAGGACAAGAAGCTCTTCACTGTACTTTACTCTGGTGATACGTCTTTCTTTTTTACATAAATCCCATCACATGAGTCTGTGACTGTTTATTCCTCCGTGAATAGGCCTTCACTGATCTTCTGAAGTAAATAGATAATAAAAATAACACTTCTGTGAGTCACAATTTTGCAGTATGTCACATGTTTTTTAGTTACTATAAACACTCACACAGTAGCTCATTCTGGGTCATTTCTGTATGTCCTACTACTCAGAGTACTCATCAGGTATGCATAATTATGCATCTGAAAATAGCAACGGACCAAAGCACCTTTCGTTTCTCAGAAAAATGTGAAAAGGATCTGAACCAAAAGGTGAGCTCACAATTTACCCACTGATCTATGTCTCTACCCTCATCTGTGGTCACAAGCTGTAGGTAGTGGCTGAAAGAACAAGATCGTGAATACAAGCGAGCAATTTGAGTTTCCTCTGCTTGGTGACTTACTGGGTTCTCCCTTAAAGATAGAGTGAGAACATCAGACATCCAGTAGGGACTCGGAGTAGAGCCGCTGCTCCTCCACATCCTTCTGGATGTTTCCATGAGAAATTCTTGGATTGATAGATAGATAGATGGATGGATGGATGGATGGATGGGTAGGTAGGTAGGTAGGTAGGTAGGTTTGTGGATGGATGAGTGGATGATTTATAGATGCATGAATGGATGGAGGATGGATGGATAGATTCATGGATGATAGATAGATGGATAGATGTTTGTTTTTACTTTGTGAAGTACCTTTCAGGCTCAGTGCAGTGTGTGACCTTTAATATTAAGAATGAAAGTTATAAGCTGGTATTTAGTGCGTGTCAGTTTGTGTGATTACAATCAGCAAAAGCAGCTGAATCGTGACTGATGATTTATTATGCCAGATGTCTATTTATCACCGTTTTAAACATCTATCATCTGAAAATAGATGGAAAGAGCAAAGACTAGCTCAATAAAACATCCTAGGAGTTATTTAGTTTTGTTTGGCCAACAGTTAACCTCATAATATACACGTTATGCCTACCTGTCAGTCGCTACAATGTGTAATATAAACTCATTTGGCTGAAATCACTTGTGTGCAGATGTCTTCTGAGCAGACTTTAAAAAGAGAATATCCCAACAAATTCCCTTTGAGCAAGCACTCGGTGACTGTAAACTCAAGGATTAAAACGATAACAAAGTAAAGCACATACCAACATCTTTCATGTGTTTGTTCAATAAATAATCTTTCACATAGAACTTCAGTAAATCCATATTTTTGGAGACCGTGTGTGTAAAATGTTTAATAGATTACAGACATAAGAGCATTATGTTTTCAGATTAATAACCATGAGTCAGTGTTGCTTTCTTTGCTGAAGAGATGTTCTGGATCAAATTGTGGGGTTTTGTATTGTTTGAGTTCAAACAGGTGAACATGATTTTCAGTCAGGCTGCCAACGTTTCCTCCTGGGACAAAGCTGCTACTGAGGACCACGGCTAAAATGTCCTCTTTACCTGCACTGCTGTTCTGAGAGCAGGTTACCTGAGGCTCAGTCATCCATTCTGTTCTTCACTGCGAAACAGCTACTGTATATGCAGCATATCCAAACCCGTTTTCTAAAGTAGCTTTTGGGCTTGTTCATACTCTGTATGGAATCTTCCAACTATCATTTCGATCATCTTTCTCTGTTAGAGAGCTCGGGGATGTGGAGCGAAACAGAGAAAATGGAGCAGTACCACTGGAAATCATGGGGGCGTGCCGTGCAGTAAAGCTTACTAGCTGAAGGAACAAAGCAGGAAGAAAAAGATGCTGTGTATTTATTGGCTTCACAGACCAATGCCATCTATGATGCTCAGTTCTGCCTCCTTTTATGTCTTTTCTGAGACTGTGCATTATCACAATCTCTTCCACTGTTACTATGTTTACTTTATTGCTATGGAAACTGAGCTTGGACCCTGAACGTGAACTCTGGACCCCATCTATGCCCTGTAGAGGATGTACTGCATATCAACCATGCTAACAGAACGTACAAATGGGAGTGTGTGTGTGTCATTATACGACAATTTCTCTCTTAAACAAAACTCTCTGGGTCAGGGGTTGTCATCAGAAATGGAGTCTTGGTTAGGACCATTGTCAGAGAGCAGGCTAAGAGCCATTACAGCCCCTCTGGTACAGCAAAGCACAGGGGAAGGAGTGGCAACAAGTGGTCCAGGATGAAGTTAAAGGAGCTGTGAGGAGAAGTCCAGGAGAACACTGTGGAGAAAACAGAAAGATGATTAAACCTTGATGGGAAACAGCTGTGAAGAGGAAGCTCATGTAGGCGGGAAGAGCCACACTGCATCGAGTGTCCTGTCTTGGCTGTTTATGATGTTCTCCCCTGGCTGTCCAATCTCCACAGCAAGGGTTTGTTACATTAATGTTCCCTTTGTCAGAAGAAGTGTTACCTGCTGACAGTCCGAACCCAGGAGGCATACCATCAGCTCCGTCAGAGATGGAGAGAAGCCAAGAAAAACATGTAGAGATGTACCAAGGTTTCTCAACACCACGCAGGACTGGCAGCTGGCATTGAACCTGCAGGCAACTCAAGTTCCCTCACATTATTTAGTGTCAGAGGCTATAAAAATGTCATGCTGGAGCTCACAGTGCCATGGGAGGAGAGGATGGAAGAGGCCTTTGAGCAGAAGAGGGACAAATACCAGGACCTGGTTAGTAACTGCTGCAGGCAAGGATGGAAGGGAGGTTAATTGCATATGGAGGTAGGGTGCACAGGCATTACAGGTCAGTCCCTTTGCAGGAGGAGGTTAAAAGAAAGGAAGAAAGCCATCTAAAACAGCACAGAGGTGGTAGAGAAAGCTTCTACGTAGCTCTGGATAAAGAGCTCAATGCACACAAAACAGGGATTTTAGGATAATTCACTGATGATGTGATGCAGCATCTCAACCAAGAGGCAAGGCAATGAATCCATGAATTCCTGCAAAGTGGAGCACCACAAGGATCTGTCGCTGGTCCTTGGATCCTTTACCCTGACCTTGCTTGGTCTCAGCAGGGAAGCCTGCAGGATACTGGCCCTTGAGGACCAGGAATCCCTAGTCTAATCAGACATCTGCCCAACAGCATCACTGTCTGGTTTTGTGTAACTTTTATTGAGACATGCGCACAAGGATAACCTGTTACTTTCTTTTTATCTGGTACTAATCTGTGCTCATAGGTGTTGATGACTGTACTATGCTAAGTCGATAAAATATGTCAGTGTTCCACTTCCCTTCTCCAAGCTGCCACTTGCTGCTAACATTAAACTTCAAATCACTGATTTCACTCAGTGTGATGTGGAAATATAAAAAAAGACTACTGCTGGGCAATTTGCTTTGGACAAAAACCTCTGTCTAATGAAGACGCACAATTATATTTTCAGCTATTGTTGAACATGTACAATAGAGCCTGAAAACAACAATTTAAGAAAAATACAGATTAATAGTGATTTTAAAAATCTAAATCCATCAGGTGGTCTGTTATTGTAGTTGTTGAATGAAAGCCTTGCTCCATCTGTGAGGATGCTTTAATAGTAGCCTACATGTTTCTGTTAGTGTTCTTCACAAAGCCAGCATTGTGTTTTAAATATGTAAACCTTTTGGAGTAGAACTGTATTTATGTATAAATGTTTAGAAGGATTTTCAGAAACTCAGTACATATTTTCAGCTTTCATTTATTAAACCCAGTGAGACAGACCTATTTATTTTCATTTCAGTAATATTTCTTACTTAGTATTCAAGCCAGCAGCTTTGCATTGGTTTGGATCCAGCGATAGGAAGTGATATGGTTGTATTTCCCCGTAGGCGGTGATGGCTGCTTTGCTGTGGACAAGACGACGGGCCAGGTGGTGACCACGGGGCTGGTGCTTCAGAGGGAGAGAGAGTACTTGTTAAGTGTGGTGGCCCTTGACGGCATGGGAAGTCGGAGTGCACCTGCCATGCTCTCTGTGGTTGCAGGGGCCCGAGCGCCACAGTTCACCAACGCCAGCTACGCCATCTCCATACCAGAGAACACGCCTGAAGGACAGCCGTAAGAGCTGCATATTTTAACGCTCATTTAGCAGATGTTTGTTTCAGCTTTGTGAAAAAGGCAAAGCATGATGAAATGTATATTTTACACCTTAAGTTTTCAGCTTTGTCTAATCCAGTTTAAACTAAATTACAGTAATGCTGCATCATATTTAGCACATTTATTCACAGGTGTTGATTGCCAAGCAGTTTCTGTTATGTTGCCACACATGTGATTTGCTAATGCAGGAGATTTTAGCCTATAACAAAACAACAAAAGATTACACCGCAGCACGCTGTCTGACAAACCCTGAAATGGAAACACTAAGTCATGCATGGAATCAGACAAACTCACAGCCTGACTCGTACAGAGACATGTCTAGCACTTATAAGCTCATAAAAACACGACTCCAACAGTAACTACTGCAGACATGAATGGAAACATACATCAGGTGTTTTAACTCCATCATTAAGACAATCATCATCACATGCTGTTAGGGATTAAAAATGCTCTTAACCAAAAAATACCCAAACATTTGTGTCTGCATAATGACATTAAATTATTACACAGAACTGACAAGTACTGATGGAACATGTTTGTAGCACGAAAGCAATGAGGCATAAAGTAATTGATTTCATTACAGCTTCGTGCTGATGTAGCAAAAGAGGATTTACACTCTAATTTGAATTGGATGCAGCTGAAATCAAAAAGCAAACGCTATTTTTTTTCTCTTTGGTTTAATTGCTTTCTCTTTGTTCACAGGTTCCTGGTTGTGTTTGCCAATTCTTTCCAGAATCAGCAAATCAGCTACAACCTCCTGATCAATCCCAGCAGCCTTTTCAGCATTCGGAAGGAGACTGGAGAGATCAGCCTGACAAGGCCGCTGGATTATGAGAGTGACCAAAGGCGTTACCTTCTGATGGTGCGAGCTAGCGAGGAGCCTGGCAGCCTCAGCACTGCCACAGAGGTTGGTTTGATCCCAAAGTGATGCAGCCAGAAATCACAAGGCGTGTAAGAGTGTGCATACACGTGCACACACCTGAGGTCCTCTGTGATGTTCCACACTTGCATCTGCTAAATGGTCATTACTATTACTGCAGAGAATGAAGCTATAAGAAAAAACATGACAACTTTTGGGTGTGCTTGAAAGCTCTCCGTAGCTGTATGATGACCCTGAGGCGAAGAAAGTTTTAGAAAAACAGAAAAAAGGTTAAAAATGAAGAAACTGAAATTACAATGTTTCTAATAACATTCACAAAACAAACTAAGTTTTTTCCATGTTGTTGTAGAGATAAACATGTTTTGTTTGTTTCATTGAATTTTGGGATTTTATTTTGTGTTTTTATTGTCTCCCTTTTCTTTAAAAGAGATACATGATGCTTTTAAATCCTTTTAACATGTAAATCATGAATTTATTGTCTGTATAAAGCAGAACCGCAATGCTTTGTTCTGAATTTCTGCTTATTCTCTTATAACCCTGTTCTGAGGTGTGTTTTCAGAGCGACTCGTTTTGGTGCCGTCTCTTTAAATGTGAACGAGGCATGT
>JBAMHV010000010.1:25499884-25509978 GCA_037177535.1 Pseudomugil gertrudae
GATAAGTTTACTAGAAATGTCAACGTATCAGATTCACCACATTGATTACAGGAAGTCCACGACCTTATTTGGCAGACACACAGCAAATACTGTGATGTAATAGATTAAAAAAAAAAACATAATAATGAAATTTAAACAGACTGGAAAATATGACCACAAAGAATATAAAGATATATGTGCAGCATCAGTAGGAAATACATTTACATTTTCTGCATTTAAACACTTAGAAGTGCACAAACACAATAAGGAGATTTTGCATGATATGTTCCTTTAACAGAATAACACAGTCCAGCATGATGTTGGCAGTATCATCCTGTGGAGGAGAAGTGCATTCTGGCAATATGGAGTAATCTGCACATTTCTAATCTAAGCGTGGTGATGACTTGATGCATGTTGTCATTGTCCTGAAAGTGACTAACATGATGTCTGGACCTGAACCTGGATCAGGTCTCTGCACAGATTCTCCCCATTCAAGTTGGTAAAGCTTAAACCCAATCAGAAAGAATCCCAATCAGGTGAATGGTGGAAAAAGTTTTTAAGCAAACACTTTTAACTTTTATGGAAACTTTCTTCTTTGCAGGTACCGGACTTTTGTTTCTGAGGATGCAGGTCCCAACACTCTCGTGGCCACAGTTCTGGCCAAAGACCCAGATGGAGATGGTATAATATATTTCATAACAGCCGGCAACGAGGAAGGAAACTTTGTCATTGACAGCCAGAAAGGTAATATTTCCTCATTTTCTGGTCAAACTTCATATTTGCACCTCTCACATTAATTGACAGGCTTTTCTTCAAATCTCCCACTCAATGCACTTCTGCTTCCAGGTGTGCATTCAATGCCCTCTACGTCCAAAGTCAATATGTGAAGAAAGCAAAAGTTGATATTAAAAGCTGTAATTTCTATCATTTCTGCTCTCTTTGTTATTGTGGTTGTAAATATCCTCTGCAGCACTATTTAGGAAATGTTCACACAAGCAGGTGGAAAAAGACTGCTCCACATGTTTCTCAGCTTTCTAGCATTGGTGACTGCACAGTTTATCTTTTTTATTTACCCTTTGATCCGAAACCAGTGGCAATCGCTGTGACATTTGTCACCCAACCCTTTCAATTCAATTTCACAACAACTGCTCTATCATAGCTCACAATCTGCGGGCTGTGCTCCGCCAGCTCCTCTTTCTTTTGTCATTTCTTTATATTTCTTTCCATCCTTTTGCTATATTCCCAGAGTGAGAGAATGTTAAGGTTGAAATATATATGTACTATATATATACCCCAGAATCATAATCTTCCATTGAGCCTGTTTTAACATGGTGTTGCAGTAATCCACATGTCGTGCATTGTCATTAGGAGCCTGGGTTGTTCTGTTCTCTACAGGCAGCCGGAATCACGGCTAACATGGGAAGAAGGAAGATTCAGGCACTCTCATCCGTGTGTATCAGCATGCCGTGTTGTCTTTAATCAAGTGCATTGAAAGAGATGAATAGAAACCCAACAAGAGAATAAAAAAGCTCCCCATACGCTCACTTCAATGGCTCTCCCCCCACATCACAAGCTGCTTGCTCGTCCTGCAACCTCTGATGTTTTTGTGTTACTGTTGACGAGAAAGATGTTGACTCAGATGCTCCGTCCTTTTATCCGACCTTTTATCTTGACTGGTACATGAAAGCAGACAAAGGAAGGGAAAGGAGCAGCTAATAGGCATCTGCTGAGCAAGGTTAACTTCTAACCAGTCTCTTTACTACCTCATGTTTTCACTCAAGTGCTTGAGCTGGATGGGCATCTTCGGAGAAAAGTGCAATTATAAAATAAGATATGTGACAAAGTCACAACTGTGAAATTGCTTTTTGGGTTTAGTCTGCATATCGGGTCTTACCTTTCTTTGGACTTATGTGAAGGAGAATTTCTACCACTCACTATCTCACTCCAGATTTCTAGAACAACAGCATGCAGAATGAATTTTGAGCTGTGTTTTATTGATAGCACATTCTTTCCTACGCAAGGCCACTGTGGCAATAACATCCTGCTTAATGGCTAATGGATTGGACGTACATGCTCTGTGAGGATGCAGCATATTTCATAATGTGTATATTAATGTCTCTTTGCTCTCTGTAGGGTTGATTCGCCTCCGATCCAATCCTTTGCCCAAACTTCAAGGTTTGGAGTACATCCTGAATGTAACAGCTACTGATGACAATGCATCGGGCGGGCCGCACTCCCTCTCCTCCACCGCCAGGGTCATCGTTGGTGTTGATGATGTCAACAACAACAAGCCTATATTTGAGGAGGTAAAAAAAACATTTCTGAGAAAAACAAATTGGTAGGTAGTTTATTACTTACTGAAATAAGTACAAAATGATGGTTTCTGTAGCTTTTTATTAGAGTGGTTGCCATGCAACCAACAGAAAATCCACACAATGCGAAGCAGGCTGCTATTCTGTGCGTTATTTTAAACTAACCAGCTACAAGCCATTTACCTGTTCAACTAGGTATGATGCAGCTACATAATTTTCTAAGTATAAAGAGGAATGAGGGTTAAAGTTGATATTCTGCTGCTAAGCTCCTAGGAAATACAGATTTGTAAATAAACCATAAGTTTATGAAGTTTTTATTTACCTTGTCACACAATGCTTTTTAAGAAATATGCAGGACTTTTTGTTTTATTTATGTTGTGCCTTGTCTGATAAGAGACGTGAAAATGTCACAGACTTCAAGCAACCACAGACATATTGTTAAAAGTTAATAATAACGTTTATTTACAATTTCTGAAAGATGTTAAAGTTAGCTTTAGGGTGAGCGAAGGCCAAAAAAATAAATAAAACCAACCGAGTATGAACCAGATTAATTTAAAATAAAAGGAAATACAATAGCTTACCCTGCTGATCAACAAACACAGAAGACAGGAAAGTAATGGCAGCAGACATCATGTGACTGAGTCTGCTGAGTCCTCTGGTTCATCTTGGGTCTTTATATTTCAGCCTATCCTCATCAAGCTGACAGGCAGGTAACCTCACACAACAGCAGGCATAGGAACCTCTCCCTACCCAGGAATTAAACATCTTCCTATTACATTTAATTCAATTAAAAGATGAGGTTGGTCTCCACAGAGCATTCACAGATGCACCATTAACTCTTCTTTAAGGCAAAGCTGCGTGTTGAAATCCAGGAGAGCAAAGAACAGCATTAGTCTTTAGTTTGAGCTGCCCATCTGAGAAAGAGAAACTAGTGAAAACTTGAAAGGGTTTTGGGTATGATTCAGTTTAAATCTCCAAAGTCTGCGGAGCATGCAGCGAGGCAAAGGCCTTGGCAATAACCTGAATAATTAGCAGCACGTTTGTGCATGTTGCAGGAGCATTTGCTGGAAACTTTCAGACTTCTCTTTTAAAGAGAGGTAGAAGGAGAGCGTTTCACTCTGAGGACTGCTTATGTGCTTGTTTCCCCTCCTCTGCCAGTCACTCATCTTCTCAATGAACTCCACTTCCTCCTTCATTCCTCCTGAACTGTTATTTTCCGTCTGAATTTCCCTGGCCTCAGTCTTCCTCCACTTTGTTTTCCCATGGGTCACGATTAGTCTGCACACCCACTCTATCTTTAGGCATTCTGTTGGGATTTCAATTAATTTATGGGAAAATGTGCAGTATCATCACAATATTGTACACCTGTTTAATTAACTTCCTCCTTAATTAGGTATGACTCTAACTTCAGCTTCTTCTGAGGCCTTTTGGGTAGACTGACAACTCTTGGCAACTTGATATGTGTAAATATGGAGTTGTGCCTGAGAAGCACCTTATGTTTTACATAATGTGATTTTTATGAACAGTTACCTGCAGGTTGTGCTATCTATACATCCCATTCTGTGAACTCTTACATTATTCCTGCTCACATGCTTTGATCCATCTCCATCCCCTGCTTCACTCCTCCTTGCTGATTGTTTTTTTTTTTCATGGTCATTCAGTTGAAAGAGTAGCTTGCATTTATATCTGATTACACAAAGACAGACTCCAGAGGGTTACTTTTAATCTGGGGCATATGTTCATTAGGGGAAATGGATTGAATTCTCTTCTAAGACTAAGCTTTTGCTGCTGGCTCTTCAAAAGAAACCAGTACACGTATTTTCATATTCATTGATGAGGGCTACTGAATGTGTAACTGCTGCATTGTGCTGATGCACGTAACCTCCCTGTGCAGTTTGTCCTGACCTTCTGCATAATGAGTTTATTTTCTTTGATCCCTGCATTCTCATTATTGAACCATATTCTGACAAAATGTGTAAGAAGTCATGTGTTTATTTGTCTCTCCTTCTTTATTACCCTTCCCCTGTCTTTATCTCAGTGCCAGCAATACCGTGAACAGGCTTCAGTACTGGAGAATCAGCCAACGGGGACTTTTGTGTTGCGAGTGCATGCAGTGGATGCAGATGAGGGAGCAAATGGAAAAGTCAAATATGGCTTAATGCATAGAGACAGCGCCATGCCTGCCTTCAGAATCCATCCAGACACAGGTAGAGCAATCATATATTGTCAGAGGCTAAATCGGTCTCGGTTAGAAGACAGGCTATCTTATTGATAGACGATGCTGTAGTTTAATGGTAAGTGACATCTTTAATGCTAATTTTAAAACAAAGTGTGAGATGAGAGGAGAGTGTGCAAAGATAGATTTGAGATAATTCCCAATTCTACTCCAGCTTTGCAATTAACCCCTTTATCACTTCTTTTTGCTCACCCACACAAGACGCTTAAACTCCTGATTCACTCCTGAAGCAAAGTAATTGGGCTACATGCAGACTTCAAACAAGGTGTTATGAAAAATTTCCATGACATGTGTATACACTGTACATGTTCACCCTTTAGGACCTGGCGTATCATTTGATACAAATTGTTTCTGAGACATTTTGTGTCACTTAATGGTAGAAATTTTACTCGAAACCCTTTTGTTCACCATTTAATGCTGGTCTCCTGCACCTTGGTGAATATAAGAAAGCAGAAAATTACACTAATTATATGGTAATAAATAGTAAATATACAGAAAAATTGAATAAAATATTTTTTCAGATTTTGTTAAAGGGTCAAATAAAGTTGTAAATATTATGTTTCTGCCCAGTTCCAGCATGCTAACCAGCATGTAGCCAACCACAACACTTTTTAAACCTGTTTATTTTGCAAATGATCAGACATACCACAACTGATTCAGTGACATCGTTCGAAGATGTTTTTGAGGTCTTACTTTTTCCAAATTACTGCAAACAACTGCACAAGCATGTCTGTGTCTTAAAAACAGTCTGCATGAACACACTACCAACTACATCAGCTGTGTGCACACATTTGATAAAGCACCTCTAAGCCAATTCTGGTACAAAAATGAAAAACATGAAAGAACAATCTCTTTAGCTGCTGTTTATTTAATTTTTGTTTATGTGGAAGGAATCGTTGTCTTCTGGAGATGATTTCTCATTACATAGGAGAATATTTCAGTCATTGACTCCAATAACACTCCTTCAAAGGGAAGGGGGCGACAAAAGGGGAAGGAGGCAACAGTGAGAAATAAAACTGGGACAAAATTTCTATCAGTCAAATCCCAAAATTGTATTTGGAAAAATATTTTAATACATTTGGAAAAGCTTGGTGTTCTCTTTATGATTTAAGAATAAATAAAAACAATATATAAATAAATAAACATAATGAGAAGAAGGCAAATATAAAAGCTGTTCTGAAGTGGAGTCAACATGTCATCCTATCACTCAGTTTGTCTCTAAGCTTGCATTCAATCTTCTTCACTCAAGATTTAATAAGAAAGTCAGTGTACTTGAAAGGAATGCATAATTCACTCAGAATAAATTCATAATTGTTTACTTGTCTTGATTTATGGATTGATGGATGAATGGACTCAGTCGGGGAATTGGAGAAGTGCTAAATGGATGAATGAATCTATGTGCAATGGTGTGTGTGTGTTTGGCAAAGTCGGTGTACGGGCTGATTATGGTTCTGATTTTGCAGGAGTGATTGTGACAGCCAGGCGCTTCGACAGGGAGCGGCAGAGAGAGTACTCAATTACAGTAACGGCCACTGATTGGGCTGAGGAGCCGCTCATCGGCATCTGTCAACTCACCATCCAGATACTGGATCAGAATGATAACAGCCCCAAATTTGAGAATTTGCGCTATGAGTGTAAGTGTTAGTCATACATAAATCATGCCAGTATCCAAACAGAGTATATGTCATAACCCTGAGGTAAGAGACTGAAGAATGCAGACATGAACAGAGTAAGACTGAATGAGGTTATCTCACCTGCCTGGTAATTTGAGTATTTTGCCTGTATTTAGTTTCATATAGGAGATCTGTTTGAGGGATTTGTGTAATTCTTTTTAAAGAAAAATACATTTTTTTGCATGTACATTGCTAAAAACCTTTTTTTCTCTTCTAAAACACAGCAAAAACAAAGCATTTTTTCTCTTTTAGACCACCCACCATCCTCCCTGTTTGTTTGAGATTGTCAAAATAGATATTATGCAAATACATTAATTACGATGCACAACCTCAATTGGAAAATAGCTGTCAGTGTGTGAAGTAAATAAAATAATACAATGATTTGCAAATCTCATTAGCCAAATTATTCATAACAGAACATGAAAACCAAAATTTTACTCTTCTGTGAATTTATTAGCAAAAAGCTAGAAAAGAGTTTGTGGTACTAGTGACTAGTTAGTGAATAAAAAAGGTCAATAAAACAACAACTAAACAGGTCAGTAAAATGCTTGAGTGCCTTAAAGAACTAAAGCAAGGATGGACACAGGTATAATTGTTTGCATCATGACTCAGTACTTTTTATAATCTGTAATCTAAGTACATAAAATCAACACTTTAAGAGAAACTTAAAGGTTCTCAGACAACAATGCATAAAAACTCATGTAAATCACCGCAGGGGCCTTTCCAGACATCAGTGTCTGTGAGCAGGACCCTTCAGCTTGTTATCAATGCTTAGTTTCAATGTGGAGCGGCATCGTGGCCTTCGGAACAGCGAACATGTGGAAAGGCACAATCAAGGCTGAAAAGGTATACAAGTTTTAGAGGATCATGAAATAATAAAATCTCTCACTTCAACATTTGACGTGTTTCCTGCATCCTGTAATGAATAAAATATTTGTTTTAGAAATTTGATGAGATATATGAGATACCTGGTTTTTTAGAAGCTTTTGTAGGCAAGTAAAGTAAGAAAATCCTGGCTTCTCAAAAAGATTTCATTTGGGAGAGTAACCCCAGCTCAGTGCACATGCATGCTTTTTTCTTTCCTATGTAGACTTCCTGAGAGAAGACACCCTGGTCGGCACGAGCTTCTTGCGTGTTGCAGCTCATGATGATGATTTCGGCACCAATGCAGCCATCGCTTACTCCATGTCGCTGGAGCAGCCTGAGTATCTGCAGGTTAATCCTGTCACTGGATGGGTCTACGTGAACCAGCCCATATCTCAGGTTAGCCCGCAGTTATTAGAAGTCTCTCTGCCAGGCAACACACACACACACAGTTGTAGACGGTGGCCTATGGGTCTGTGTCAACAAAGTTAATGAATGAGCTAGATCAAAGTGCCTCTGTCTGCAGCTACCATTCTGGGGTATGTCTGCTCCCAGAGGTGCTCTGTGGAAAGGAAGAGAGAGGCAAACTAATTCAGGCTAAACCAATTATTTAAAACACATTTTAACAAGCTGAATTCTGTGGTCATATTTGATGACTACCGTGCAATACCCCATTATAAAAGACTATTTTATAGCTTAAATTGTCTGTATTACATGACTATTTTAAGGGATTGTATGCATCTTCAAGAAACTAATTAGTTCTCCCAACAACCATCTACTATAATTTATCTGGCTGTGATATATTCATTTAAAAGACGTTTTTATCATCATTTATCGTCAGAGACCTTGAGAAGGAAACCGACAGCATTGTGTGAGATGAGATGAAGCTTCGATTTTCAGGCTCTTATCTGCAATTCTTTTTGAAGATTATGTTTAAAAACTCCATTTTACCATCTTGTGAGGAACTAAAACACCAAGTTGTCCACTCAAGATGTAAAGAAACACAATTCCCCTTAAGTTTAATTTAGAATTGCATTATGAAATTAGATTTTTTTAATTAATACATAATAAATAAAGTCAATAAATCCACCCATTTTCTATATTCAGGGTATAGTAAAGGGGGGGGAGCTGCTGAAGAAACTTATCTTGGCTGCTATTGGGTGAGAGGCAGGTACATCCTGGACAGGTGCAGTCTATCACAGGGCTGAAGAATGAGCTTTATGCACAACTCAGCTGCTTCCTGAATGTAGGACAGCTCATTTGTTTCCTGTTTTTCATTACTGGACGAACTGATTAATCCAGGTGTGCCGTCATGATTACTGAGGTCACCTGGATTAATCAATTCATCCAGTAATGAAAGACAGGAAGTGAAGGAGCTAGCTTAACTCAGGATGTAGCAGCGTTGTGCATAAATCTTCAGGAAAACTAAATAAAACCTTAAGAAGTCCTTCTTCTCACTGTGTCAGCCAGCTGATGTACTCAGTGTGACTTTGTTTGTTAGGGTCAGTGATGCAACACGCTTTTTACATTTTTTATAAGCACGTTGTTGACTTTCTCTGGCCTTTCTGCTCTTCTTCCTGTTTTTCTGTAGTTATTCAAAAGGAGTTGTTCTTTGGTTAGACATTTACTACAGCATCGTAGGGCTGTTTATTATTTAGCACACTTTTTAAGCACCCTGGTGTCGGAAGTCTTGGGTGATATTGACTTCATGTCTTCACCGCCAACTTCATGCAAAATTGAGAGTGTGAAGCCCAAAACCTCCCAGGCCAAAGCTGCTGCATATTTCAGCACGGTTTCAGAAGCTATTTGAATCATCCCACAGTCTTTGTGTAGTATCTAAAATTATAAAAGTACCTCATTAAATGTTAAATGCCTCAGTTGGTCCGAAACAGCGTTGTTTTGATTTTCCCATCACTCTCTAATCGAAATCTAATCAGCTTTAAGGGCCAGTTTTTAACGCTGCACTTAGAAGCAGAATTTGCAGCTTAGTTTTCAGCTTTGCAGTGTTGCGGTTGTGTTTGCAGTGGGGAGAAAGGCTATTGAACAAAGGCAGGTATTTTTATGTTCTTCTCCAAGACAGTGCAGCCACAGCATGAGTGTCAAAACGCTGTTGTAAACGACATGGTCAGTCAGACATTGATTCATTTTGCAAAAGAGCAGCTGCTTGTTCCACGTTGGACAGATAACAATCTGTGTTTGCTGGTTTTAAGGGATTATTCCAGGATGCAGGAACAGGAAGGAATATTTAGCTAGACCTTTGCTGTAAAAAACAAGAGTTATTATTTGCATTAATGGTAACTTTAAGGGGTCTCAAGCTGAACAAACTCCAACAAATGTCTTGGAGGTTGTGGCTCAAACAGTTTGGGAACCACTGATGTAGATGATGACTGAAATAATGCCACCCAACAACGATTCATGCATTTATGTATTTATTATTACTACTGTTAAGGAGGTTATGTTTTTTCCTGCTAACTCTGTCCATCATGACACGCTGGACTGATTACATCTCGCGGCTGGCCAGGGAACGCCTCGGGATCCCCCCAAATGAGCTGGTGAATGTGGCTGGAGAGAGGGAAGTCTGGGCTTGCTGCCCCCGCGAACCGACCTCGGATAGGCGGTGGAAAATGGATGGATGGACTCTGTCCATCTGCTTGGCTGACTGTTAGCAACTTGGATTTTTGTATAAATTTTTTGGTTTGTTTTTGTCTGAGGATGGGTCATAGTTTAACTGAATATATTCAACTTTCAGCATTCAGGTCTATCCTTGTTGAGCTTTCTGCAGGTTAAACATGGTCTGAGTTTGCAAAATGTAAGATGATGTGGAAGACTTCACTGTCACCCAAATTCCTGTTTACTCAGACAGGGCTTGCCTTGCGGGGCTCCACGGTGGCGCAGCTGGTTAGCACTGTGGCCTCACAGCAAGAAGGTTGCCGGTTCGATCCCTGGTGTGAGGGGGGCTCCAACCGGGATCCTTTCTGTGTGGAGTTTGCATGTTCTCCCCGTGTTAGCGTGGGTTCTCTCCGTGTTAGC
>JBAMHV010000010.1:25588191-25624629 GCA_037177535.1 Pseudomugil gertrudae
CTCCTCCACTTGGGGCAGGATCCTATCCCCCACTCTTAGAGGGTACTCCACCCTTTTCCGGTTGAGAACCATGGTCTTCATTCACTTCTGAACACATTTAAATGACGGTAAAGATGAGCCCAGACTGAATTATGTTGTGCATGATTCTGCGTTATAGGAGCGAGTTAGTAATAAATATTATTATTACTTACATAATTGAAGGAAACCTCCATCAGCTTTGCACGTCAAAGTTATGGGTGGTACAAACTGGAATAATTTGTGCCTCAAAGGAAGCTGCAGAATGTTTGATAAACGGTTAGTGATGTCACTTTGTTGGCTTCAGCTGGATCTTCATTAACATCATCAGATAAAATCTGAGATAGGATTTATTTCTTATCTGTTTGGGGTAAAAAGCACCAAAGCCGTCCTGTGAAGAGTAAATTATATCAAATGCATTTTAAATAATCGGATATTGTTTCCAGATCAATCTGCTAGTTTGAAACAAAACAAATGTCCCAGATTTCTGTTATTAATCCATATTGCTGAACAACCGTGGCTCAAAGCTGCACTTAACATCCCAAAGTGCCTGATTTAAGCTGATATCCTGTTGGATTTTGGGGGGCCTCAGGTCTTAATATATAAAGAAGTCTGCGTGCTATTAAAAGCTTGTTCTCCTACTTCTGCTGTATTACTTTGGATTATTTTTAAAGGAACATGCCAGCATGAGCTGGATTATGATGTCAGATTTCAGATCTTTTATTACAGTGTACACTCAGAAGAGCTTTTGTCTTTTAAGCTTCACTCATTCAAGATAAAATATACACTGAATCTTCTCACCCTAACAATATTTATTATTATGGGTTTGAATGGTGGGAAAGCATATTGTATGTAACCCACAACCAAAGAAAATGACTTTTAGAAAAAAGACTGAACAAGTTGTTTGGAAGGAATGCCAGGAGAAAAGAAGGTAAAGACTGTGAAGAACAATGTCCTTTTGCACATAAAGGATCACAGTGGAAATGATTTATTGTACAGCATCATGTTTGGTGAAAACCAGAAATATCACAACAACACAATGACTGAAAAAGAGTGACTCAAAGTCCAGAGCCCAACCTGACTGAGTCCTGAGGATGGCCCTTTAGGGCACATTCACACCACCATTTTAATTAAATCCTAATCTGTTTTATTTCAGGTAGAGTAAATAAACTCTGATTCCATTTAAAGAAGTGGACTCTGTCTTGGTCCTTGTTTCCATAAAACTACATACAGGAAATGGGAAAAGTGCATTATGGGTTCAACACACGGCTTCGCAGGTAAACACAATAAAACCTACATGTGTGTGGGACGATGGGTGTCTCTGCACATGAGAACTATATCGTGATCACATCTATGAGAAGTTCTGATAGAAATAAGATTAAAGATGCTAGATCTGATGCAGCTTCAGGTTCAGCTGTAAAAGTCCTGCAGTAATCAACAGTTAAACGAGTTTGTCTTCATTTGCATCTATTAAAGATTGTTTTAATGCCTGGTTTATTAATGATATCCACACAAGCTTATCATTTGTCTAGCATGATGTCTGCCCTAAGACTTACAGTAAGGCTTCAATCAGATTGCTGATAAATGAGGCATAAATCAAATTTCTTCCCCTAAAATGAGTTAGGTGAGATTCTTTTGTTACCGTGTGAACAGGATGAGTCACATGGACTCGATAGCTTAGCCCGGGCCAGTTTGTTTTTAAGTTTTAAATCCTATACAGGTAGGATTTTTTGGAATTCCTAATTGAAATTAGCAGGAGAAATAATAGGAATACTTCCACGGCTCAACAGCTTTAAAGTCCCTCCATGGAACGAGTCTTCCTATTGATCTGTTAATGCAAATCACTTCAGAGTGGTGATTACTCTGCTATTGTTAACAGCTACACAAAGAAATCTGAACTCCTGCTTCATGTCATCCAGCTAAAAGTTGCAGGACGGTAGATCTCGAGGAGCATACTGGTGCACCACTGCTTTAACCACTCAGAAAATCCACCATCATTTGTATTTACCCACCAATAGACACACTTCAAATATTGTGCACAAATAAAATCCATTAGAAACTTTGTTCTGATTAACAACAAGGACATGTGCAATTTAAATATGTGTACACAGAGGAACTAAAAGATTGCATCATCTGTAATCAAGCAGAGTCTGAGCTTAGTTCACAGAAACATCCTGTTTGTAATCTTAGTTGTTGTTCTTATTGGGCTACTTACTTTCTTATTTTGGATCAGGTTCTGCAGTTTGGAGTTACCATGGTTAGAAAACTAATCAAGAGTTTCCCAAAGTTCAGTATTAATTAGGTGTAATTAATCATGATAAGTCCATAATAATAGCTGTATTTTCTTTAATTGCATAGCTATATTCAGGTAAGGTTTTTTAGATTTTTATGTGAAAGAGTGTGTTGTAAAAATATATCAAACCCGTGTGTGTGATGAAGAGAACCGAGCAAAGTTGGGAAAACAGCAGGTTTTACTGCAGCTATTCTCTATTTGTGTATAAGCGACTCGTGCATTAACATTGTCTTGAGCCATTATGACCGGACAAGCAGAGGCTTTTGGCAAGCCCATAACAGCACCCCACAGCATCTCCCCACCCCCTCAAAATATCTCGTCTCATTGCCTGATCGACCTGTTAGCATTCGTTACCAAAAGCTGTAGCCACTCTCTGCAGAGTACTTCAGATAGATTTCCCATTTTAGATCGGAGCAAAGTGGAGTCAGCTTCGATTGGAGTCGACATCGGAGGAGTTTCTCAGGGCAAACCAGCTGTGACTGGACTGATGCGTAGCTGTCACTGTGTCGTGACATGATATAATATGAAATGATATTGAACAACGGTGGTTTGGCACTAAATTGTTAGCAGAGCTTCAGGTCTGACAGGAGCCAGTTTATGGCTTTAATCCCAAGGTCCTTTAAACCTTGTTTGACATAAATTGAGTTTGGCTTCTTGACGGAAAAAAAAGAGCAACGACATGGAAAACACTTTCTGTTCTCCTGTCTTGTTTGGTTCAAAGGGAAAGTTTTTCTGTCTGTGAAGTTTCATTTACAGTAAATGTAGATGTCAATGTCACAATAGTTTGATGATTAATTTGTGAGCCCAAGTGAGCTTGACATCTGTTTCTACTCTTCAAACTTTATATCAGTGTCACAGATCTCAGGCCAAATAGCCATGGTCTGCATCGAGCCAAGGTTGGATCACAATATCACAGCCGAACATCTTCAGACGGTCATCTCATCCTGTTGTTCGGATGCTGACATCCGCCTGTGATCTGTGATGAATCTGCTTTGTAAAGCTCAGTGAAAACCCTGAACACAGGTCTGAGGGCCCGGTTACAATGACTAATGCCCCGACTGACAGCGAAAGATAAGACTCATCTTTCACCTCAGCTGAGCCCATTTCTCAGCAATAATGTTCATAATGGAGTGCTCCGGTGTCGTTATTGTGTGAATAATTTAAACAGTGATTTAGGTTATTGGGCACTGAGGTCGCAGCCAAATCACCTACCTATAGAAGGATCCAGATGAGATACAGCTTTACTGCGTACACTTTTAAGAGGCACTTTCTTAGACACAGGGAAAAGGCTGGAGATGGCCGAGTGGTAATGATTTGGTGTGTTGCTTAATTAGATGTTCCGGCAACATCTGTTTTTAAGGAAAACTGCAACTCTGGCACATTAATTCACTTTGTAATGAATGACTGGATGTCAATGCAGGCCATGAAATCACCAAGAGAGAAGTATGTGAGCCTGTGTGTGTGCAACACAGTGATGCTTTTCCATCTGTTTGGCAAAAACACTCTTCCTCCAACACTGCCACCATCAGTGCGCAGGAGCCAGAACGAGGAGGGATTCAAGATGGCCTAAAGCTGATTGGAATTCCTCTGGAATGGGGAAAAATGAAACAAAGATGGAGTGGACATTATGCTGCTGAATCTTAGTTAAGGATGCTTCACAAGTGTGCGACAGTATCATTAATCTCAAGAAATTACAGACAGAGAAACCAATACAACAGAATCACAGATGCTAATAGAACGCGTGCATAGAAAGGCCGTATTTAGGTGCACAGAAATGCTCTGGATGCACATGCAGGACTGTATGAACACTACTAGCAGAAACAGATCAAATCTTTTATTTTTATTATCTTCCAGATGGAGTTGGACATGTTTTTTTTCAGTGGGATAAAAACAGAAGCAGCTTCCTCCCTGTGAGAGACTGCCTGCAGTCCAAGGAGACTACTTGGCACCTGGAGTGACAGGCTGCCATCAGCGTGTAAAGATGCTAATATGAATTCTGATCACTCTCTCATAACGGCGAGGGAATTACTGCCCATCACCAGCATCGACCGATTCTCCACACATGGCAAAGTCAAGGGGCATGCTGCAAAACCTAGGCAAATGGAGCTGGCAAGGCAGCCAAAGCCAGATTCAGCTCGACACCTCCCTCCTAAGTGATAGCGCTACAACATGTGCTCTGTAATGTCATAAATTGGGAGCTATGCCCTCAAGATTTCCGACTGATGAGAATTTCTATGACAATTCTATCGCTTAAGCTATCTCTGTCCCTCCGTCTTCATGCCTGCGTGAGCCCAGGGGGGTCAAAGGCTAATTAGCAAACAGGATAAGAGGCAAAGAGGGGGAAAGATGGAGCATGCACATTTTTAAGAGGTGTAAATTTATGCAGATTATTACCGAGAGTGGAATGTCTTTCAGCTGTAACGCGAGAGGAACAAACTGCTTATGATTTGTATCTAAAATTTAATAGCACTCCTGTTTTGGTGCTTCATTTTAGTTTATCTCACAGAAGTAAAGAATAAAACAACCACTAATTATATGCAAACTTGTATTAATGTATTCTATTATCACATTTTCAGTGATGATTTAACATCACTGTGAGAGCGACAATTAATGCAGAGTGTGTTGCTCCCAAAACAGTTTGGACACTAAATATGGTGGGTTTGTATTTGTTTTTGTCCTTTTTTAGGAGTAAAACCTGTTTAAACCCTTTATGAACAAAAACAAAATGCTATTATCCCCAAAAGTAAAATAATTTCATTGTCATCACATAATTCACTCATTAAAATAGTGAATTTCATATTAAAAAATATACCTATTTTAAGCTTACTGTGATTTTACTTCTGATTATTTGACTTTTTCTTTTCCCATCACTCTGTTAGTGTCTTTATATTATTATCATTGATAGACTGGTGACCACAATGAACCCTGTCTCTTGCCTGCTAATTGCTGGAGTTGGCACCAGCTTCCCTGCGACCCTTAACTGGAAAATGGGTGGATGATGGACCAGAGTCCTTTGTAGCTGCTTTGAGGGTTGGGTTCATAAAAAGATGTTGGAAAATCTTCTTTCTGTCAAAAGTGAAGGTCCTTAAAATACGGCAGCATTTCCGGTTCTTTTTTCTTTGCATGCTATTTTACAGTTTGCATTAGTAGATGCAGCAGCATTAAGTTGGTTTCAAACATGTCAAAAAGCTTTACGTTATGGAATTATGTCTGTTTTCTGTAAGAGACGAGATAAAATGCCATTTCTTTTATGTTGTTTTCTTATTTTTTTCTTTCTTCCACTTCTTACCTTTTCACCATTATGATAGACTTATAATTCTCACGTATTTCTTTGCAAAACAGTTACTGCTGCACAAAAAAGAAGAGCTCTGACTATAGTCGTGATATGCAAACTTGGATTTCAGGCAATCTAAAGGTTGAAATAAGAAAAATGAAGTGAAGCTGAAAAAAGCCCATCCTGACACGAAAGTCAGTCACCCGCTCTGCACGCTGTCCCTCCACTTTTCTCCTCCCCTGTGAATTCCTGCTTCACTCCAGAGTGATGATACTGTCTACTTTGCTAAGACTCCCCCAGCTTGACATCTCGACATGGGGAGAAGGATGTTCCTGTCTGTCTCGTCACATCGCAGACGTCCTGATTCGGATCCCTCCCATCCAACACCCTGTGATGCTTCACTTTAAAAAGCTGCCCGTCCATCATAAACATCCTCCCTTTTATGTTCCCCGCCTGAGAGCGAAGAGGAAAGAGAGAAATCAGCCTTCTCTCAAACACAAGCTGACAGCGCTAAGCAGACTGACGTGACATCAGAGAAGCAATGTGCCAGACGTGGATTTGAATTTCAATAACAAGGTAACGCTGCAATTATAAGTCACTCAGCAAGACCACAAACTTAACGGAGTATTTCTGAGTTTGTTCACACTTGTACACACCAGCAGGACCCTGCAGATTCATAACTGACCCTGTGTGAAGTGTTAATCACATACATCATTGCTCCTTAATCAGTCTTTCTCTAAATATTCTCAGAGGTTCTGGAGGAGTCTTAAATTAAATCCCTCACCTTGACTTCATATAAATGTAATACTGTCAATAAAGGAGATATAAATAGATAAGGGTGTAACCATTCATAATCTACCTGAATATTTTAAAAGGGTCTTTTTGGGCAATGAGGCTGGGAGAGAGCGGACGACAGAGAGACTTGATCAATCGCCTGAGTCCTGCCTCTACAATCAGAAGTGTGTTAATTGAAACGGTGCAGGATGATCTAGCATGCCTAAAAGATGAAACATATCAAATTAGACATTTTTCTATATGATTAAATCCACATATATAAAATGTCACATGTGCTTCTGCTTCCCTGTCTGGACAGTGATTGAGAAAGAGCTGCTTGCTGGCTGTCTGGAGAGAAGCGCCCGGAAATGTTAAGGAGACCTTTTCAATGTCTGACCCAGTCGGACTGTGAATGTTAATGTTTTATAATGAAGACATGAACTGAAAACTGAGCTACACGACTTGATAACAAGGGAAAGAGACAACATTCATGATGAGGATTTTTTTCCACTGAGACGTCTGAGGAGCACCAACGGCCCTGAAGACAAATATCTAGCATGTCAAAAGCTTAAAGAAAGATCATGAGTGTTTAAGGTGGATCGCTGGACATATTATTAAGGTGCTTTGCTCTGAGCTATCATCACATGTCCACCTTTCCCTGAGCTTTTCTATTTTCAGTATGAAGCTAATGAATTGGGATCTGGAGAAGGTTTTTCTGCAGGCTTACAATGAGGAATGATAAGAGATTATTTTAGAATGAAGATCAATGACAAAGTCCAAACGGTGTGTGGAGAAGCAGCAGGAGGAGGAGCGAGAGAGGCATCAGCACTAATGTAAAATGAGTGTAATGTGCAACTCAAGGCCAAAGGCAAGAGCTTCATCTCACCAGTTCTCTGCACAGGAGTGGAAATTACACAGTGCCATACATAGCTGATTTATACAAATTAATGACCTGGGTTATTAATAGGCAGAGGTGCATATTTTAAAAAGCACGAGTAAAGGTAACTTTAATTATGCATCCTTTATAAAAACCTGTTTGACTTCAGTACCTGCTGCGAAGGCGCATTTTCAAACCTCCAGATTCTTGACAAATGAGTTATTACAGCAGCTGTGCTTCATTCTACATTTTAAAGATAATTTGCATGTGATAAAACAGCTTTATACACATCAGAGGTGGAGGCACTGATGTCACGTTAAAGGAATATACAGCTGAATGCTCTTTAGAGAAAGTAATGGCAATACTCTTCAGATACTCAGGGAGTTACTTTAATTCTCTATATCTATACTCTATTCACGTTTTGTTGCAGACGTTAGGGCCCCGTTTAAGCCAGAGTACCTACCCTGCCCCTTCTGTTGTCTGAAGGGACCGTTGCACTGACAATGGTGTCACCTCTCCCCTTGGGGGGGACACCTCAGTGATTTGTGGTTGGGGAAGACTGATGAACTGCTATTGCCACCCTGTTTCTTTGCAAGATCAATTCTACATGTAGGAGTGTGCTTTATGAATGATGGAGACCTCCTCAAGCCATCCATACAGCTGCCCAAAGACACGGCCCTGGCCCCCACAGCACCTACAAGGCAGGAATAAAGCAATCACTCTTCTCAAAAGGGCCATGCATTATGCACCCACCTCACATGAGCACAGCCACATGAATACACAGATGAGCCGGCCAAAGCACGCACATGGAGGGACATTTCATTGCAGGCTTACTTTGCTGTTATGTTGCTGCTTTCTTTAAGTTTTATATGTGTTTAGACAAAGTGTTGCTGAATGGGTCTTCTCATGAGAGCTAAGCTGTCAGTTTGCACTGTGGCTCTGCACTCTGCTGCTTCTCTGGACAGGCCCATAACTGGGCACAGGCCAATAAAAGCGATTTGATGGTATTGAGGGATCACTTGCAGCACACATCTGAAGGCTGAATAGCATTGTGAATAGAAGCAGCATACATAGATGTCATGAGTCCTGCCTCCCGCAGAGAGGTTGAAAGCAAAAAGTAGAACGCAATGAATACTTGAGTGTTCTGGAGGCTATGAAATTGAAAGGCCTCTCTCTTTTTGCCAAAAGATTTCAGTGGAAAAATAGAAGCAGCTTGTGCTTTTTAATCGCAACTTTGAGATTGATTGGGTGAACTTGTGTGCAAATCAATGCAGGCTTGACAGATGTTCCTCTTTAATGATAATCCTGGTGTCAAAAGTGAGAAGAGGAGAATAATGCAGGATGACTACCTGATATAAGAGAGAATCACATATGATTCTTTAAAAAAAAAAGGGGGAGAGGGGGTCTGAATGCTTTCTGAAATATGTAAATGCATCTTTTTCTTTTGCACCACCGTCTCCCCACCTGTTCTGAGGAACACTTTGTTTATGATATTATGTCTTCAAACAATGGAGCAGCCTTAAAGAATTCTGTGCTCTTAATTCAGATCGCACATTTTTAATATGTTAAAACTTCCAAAAGCATCCTGGAAACCATTTGCACTGACGAATCAGATGCATTGTTTTTACAATGTACCGAACACTGAGCCAGGTTGCAGTCTTCACAGGGTTTTAATGCATACAGCAAAGCATGACAGATGCACGGCTGAGATAACTTCCATTTACAGTGTAAGCCTGGGAGAGCCACAGTGTGGGGGCCATATACTATTTATGGGTTAATCGATACAGTAGCTGGATGACACCATGTCCCCACTACTTTCTGTCATGATGATGGCTCACTAATTTTGGAATGGCTGCTTTCTCCTGCTGCCTTCAGCAGGCTGCAAGACGGTTTAATTTGGCCGTAAAAACGCCAATCACCAGGTTACTTCTTGTTCCTGGGGGAGGTCAGAATGGGGGCAAGTCCATAGGAGGAAATATATTCACATAGTTCTTGTGGAGACACTGCTAACCCCTGACATCCCATTTGGGTTGTAATTTAATGTTGTTAAAGTGACAGAGACCAAGCCTCTGTGCTCTGAGACGGGGAGACAGGGTGGGATCCTGATCACAGAAGCCTTTAATTCTGCATCTCTGCCCGAGAATGCCTTTCCAGCCCGAGAATATGAGTTAAAAAAGTCTGGGTTGCATCTATGCGCGCTAGCATTTGTGCATTCACAGAATACTGTACGTTTGATGTGTGTGTTTGAGCATCCACATGAAGCATGTATGGGTATTTGAAGAGGGGGGGTCAGCACACATTAGAGGCGTTTTAAGGGGATCTGTAGCCATCCAGTTCTGCAGCTGGAAGAGAAATGGTGAAAAAGTCATTAATGTGTCACTGAGACTTATCAAAGCTTCCTCAAACTCGCTTTGATCCGTGGGAGAATTTAGGCTTTAAACTCACATTTAACTGCTCATTATCAAAGTTAACTCGTGCTTCCTGTTTTATTTATTTACTTTGCAGCACAGTATTGCACAGACCACCCCCAGCTGATCAGCCTCTCTCTGTCATATTTACTCAGAGGATGATGCATCACTGATTTTCATCTGAACATATTCTCATCTTTTATTCCGTGCATGTAATCACAGGTGGTAATTCCTGCCCATATGGCTTTGTGCTTCACAATCTGTGTATTGTTGTTTATTTTGTGCCATTACAATAAATTTCAAAGTTAAGTTTATGATGCATGCAGCTAAAAATGAAGTATTTGTATTATTACATGTTTAAATGTTTTTAATATCACACTGGGCGACATATTAAATGTGTTTATGTAATATTAATTCTTATGTATTTATATTTTAGTGGGTTTTATTGTGCTAAAATTAATCTTTTTATCTGAAGAATGCTTTTTAATTGCAAAACAAATGTTAGAGTAATGTGGCGGTTACCTTTGCTTTAAACACAACAGTAAGTCTTAAAAACATTTCATATGAATGTCTCTTCCCACTTTGTCTTTCAGAAAAGATTAAAATGAGAATGTGACAAAGGTCACAAAAAGGCTCATTTTAATAGATGTTCAGTAACATCAGCAGATGTTCAGTTGTGTGAAAATCAGCCTGTAATTTCTCCTGTGAGTCATGTGAGATTCAGAAGGACACTGGTGTGAGGTGTCCGCCCCTCTGTGAGAAGCAAAGAGTTAACGGAGCGGTGGGTTTGCCCATTCTCATATTCTCCTGCTGTGAGTGACGCGATCATCCCTCAACTTTGCCTGTTGCCAGACCAGGCAGCCGAGGTGGACGCTGGCTCATTCTTCACGCGATCGCAGCCAAACAGCAATAACAACCATAATCCATGTTCCGTTTCCTTGTTTTCCCGCTGACATCTGTCCTCTGGCTGCTTCTCCACAACGATGATTGTTAGTTTTCCTTCCCATCGGACTCCCCGATGTTGTGCAGCCTACTACACGAAGGCGTAAATCTTTTCTGAGTAGAGGTGGATCTTCCCGGATACGGCGAGGGGGCATCCATATGAAATAAAACACAAGACTTTTCGCGGAAATCCACGCACGTAAAATGCCACGGAGGAAACAAGAAGCGCCGAAGCGCGCAGCAGGTACGTGTATCCAGGTAGTGCGCGTAAAATCCGCTTTCCGTGTCAGAGCTGCGGGTGTTTGTGTTACGCTCACTTTCCATCCCTGCATTTCCGTTTCCACTTTGGGCTTTTTGTCCTGTCTAGCGATGCGCTTGGTCACTCTTGGCTACTCTTGTGAACACTATTCTCTTTCAGAAAGCGGATGTAGTGTTTGTAAGGATGTGCGGGTTGTGCGTGTTCGCTCTCCACGCTGTTGCGGCGGCTGTAGCGCCCATCAGATGGCTGTAAACTTTCGCTCCCTTTTGTTCCTAACTTAAATTCCTGGTTGTGTACAGATTCAAACTCCCGTCCAAATGTGACATGTCAGACTATATGTTCTCCTGATATTGGGTGCTTGAGGCGCGCCATAAAGGGGAGCGCACGAGCTTTACGTATTTGATCCAAGCGCATAACTTCTTTGCACAAGCGGGAAAAAAAAGCCCTACCTCTGAGGTTTTTCTCTTCTTGGGACAGGATAAACAATTTGAGAGCAGACAATGGGGTTTCGTGGGCTGGAAGGAGTCATAATCGACAGTTGCCATATCTGATTTGACGGTTGATTGATTGGCTGTCATGCGGCTTTGATCTGATCCTTCCCGATTTGCATCAGAAAATCACTTCCCACCATGTGCTGCAGGCCCCTGACGTCACGTTTAAACCACTTTGAAAAACCCAGTGTACTTTCTCTCTCTCTCTCTCTCTCTCTCTCTCTCTCTCTCTCTCTCTCTCTGTCGCACTTTCACACACACTTTGTATCTCTGATGGTCAAGTGACTCAAAAAAATGAAAGAATGGAGGGAAGGAGGGGGCAAAGTGGTTTCACAGTGAGACATCATCCACACAGACACACACTTCCTGCAGAGAACATCACACTCCCATGTGCACATGCTCACTTGTTCACTTTGAACACTCTCTCACACACACACACACACACACACACACACACACACAGAGCCAGACGCATACAGTGGGTAGAGGAGGCGGGAGGAGTGGGTTAGGGGTTGTAAAAGGAGCCGTGTGCTATGTAATGGAGGGGAGGAATGGGTTTGCTCTGTCAGACCGGGCCGTCACAACGGCTTTGTTTCATGTTTGATTTAATTGTCTCTCCCCTGACAGGCCCATTCATCAATGGCTTTAATGGTCAATCAGAGACAGGCTGAGTGAGTGCTCCCATTCTGTTTAGCCATAAGCTGGCCTGGGCTTTTATTTCATCAAAATGCCCCAGCCTAATGTACATGCTCACTGGCTCAGAGTGGCCGCAGGGAGCACATAAAGAATGACTGAAAGCTTTCTGATTTCAGATCAGTGAGAAGGATGTTTTTTTTTTCCTCGTCTCCTCCTCTACCCTCCACTCTCTCCTCCCTGCACTGCTGTTTCTCTGTTGACGAAAGGGAATAAAAGGCTGTAATATAGATCGTTTTGTGTTTTTAGAAAACAACTTTTTTCTCCCTGAAACCACACTTCTTTGTCCGTTCATTCATCTATTCATTTCTTCATTTTTTCATGCTCCCCTTCCACCCCTGTCAGTCAGCCCGTGCAGCTGCAAGTTATAAAGTTGTCAACTGTTCAGTGGCACACAAAGGGTGATGATGAATTGATTGCAGCACAGAGCATGGTGATAGAGAGAGCAAAGAAAAGGATGACAGATGATGGGCCTTGATTAGGGACTTAGGGGGAGAGTCAGCCCACTGCAACCTTGAGACTTGCATGAAAAATCTACACACACACACACATAGACAAGCATGCAACCAGCTTTGCTCTCTCATTGTCTCTCAAACACACACACATGCACATTCTCTCAGCTTTTTTCTTTCCTGTCTGAGAGGGCTTCTCTCTCCATGGTAGAAAACTTGTTTTGCCTGCTTCATTAGCGTTGGTCCAATTAGCCGTGAGGCTGATGGAGTCCTGACAGGCCCTGTGATTGGAGATGACAAGCTCGGGGTGCCCAACCCAATGAGGTTTGCCACCACTTTGATGTAATCAACTTGATATTACACAGAGCCGCTTGCCTTTGGTTGTGCTGTAACTCAATTTTCTGCTGCAGGTGACAAATGGGCCTGCGTACCTGGGTCAGGTCTGAGTGCTCTTAACAACCCAGGGCGGTTGGCCACGTAAACAACCGAGCAAACACGGGAGAGGCAGCTTTCCGTCTGTGTGGAAAGACAGACCTCCTTCTTTGTAGCTGGCGATTAGCTTCACCACAAGCTCAGGGCCCGAAGTAGAGCCAGTGCTCCATCATCTTAACAGGAAGTCATCACTGGCTTCACAGGATGTGGACCAGTACGCTGCCGTTTCACTGGAATGTCTCGTACTTCTCCAGAGTTCATGTTCATGGTATTTACAGTTCTCAGTTATATCAGGGCACTCTAAGGTCATCGCAAAACTCGATCTGTTCCTTCCTTATCTCCATCAGACCCCTCCTCATTTGCATAATAGCAATATTGAGAGAGAATCTGATGTTGAAGGAGAGGAAAGGGTCGAGTCTGATTTTGAAATGGACTCAAAGCAACAGTTTCTACTTCCTGCAGGATCACAGCTGCTGGACTGGCAGCCTTCGTTCATGTCTGCCTAACAGTGCGTGTAAGTTGAGTTCAAATCTGTGTGCCAATATGTGTGTGTGTGTGTGAGGGGGGTGTTCCCTGTGATGCTACTAATGAAAGGAATGGTAACCGTAGTGCACCTGCTGGGGCCAGTTTCTGCCGACCTAAAGTTGCTCCCCCTTCCATCTGTTTGTCTTAGCACATCACCTGTAGCATAAGTGTAGCGTACACAAACTCGGGAACCTGAGAACAGACGTGGAGCTAGTAGCAGCAAACAGACGCATGTGCTCATGTTGTGACTGGGACTGAAATGAAGTCAGCTACTTTTCTCTCTCTCTGCCTCCCCGTTGCTCATGTATGAAATGCAGGCCTCTATGGAAGCAGCAGGGTAACGCTAGTTGGGACGTAATTGTTGAGACAAAATCAGCAGCGAGCTTGTAACAAACTCACTGGTGGTGTTTTGCAGGTGCTAGCAAGGCTAATGTTTTGGCCTTGTAAGCCTTGTTGCCTATGAAAGTCCTGTAGCTGGATTCCGGTGAGGTTGAGTCATGTCTGTGATCTATGTGTCTGATAAGTGCATACCTAATGAGGCTGCGAGCACCACTGGAAGGAGGAGGAGGACGTCTAACAGAGTGTTTCCCACAGGTATTGACAGATGCCTTTTTGTTTTTGCCACAGGCCTCAGCTCTGTAAATCAGGCCTGTGTAATGATAACAGTGCCACCCTGCCAGAAACTGACTGAAAGAGAAACTGTAAGAGGAGAAAAAAGGAGGGCATAGAGGGAGGAAAAGGTAGGGAGAGGTGGTGGGGACACTGAGGAGAAGAAGAGCGGGGGCGTTGAAATGGGCCTTGGTTTCTTTTTAACACACACTTGGCAGATGTCGAGGCATAGGGTTGGGCTGAAGGAGTGAAAGAGGAGTGTAAGTGGTGTCACAAACAGAAAGCGTTAGCCATCCGATGCTCTCCTTCAGCTTTCGCTGTGCTTTCAGCTGAGACTGCTGTCTGGGCACAGACTCGGAGGCTTTGTAAAAATAGTCCCACCGCTGTTGTGATAGATGCAGCTGCACTGTGGCGACAATTGGGACAAGCTGAATCCCCCCCAACCCACCCACCACCCCTCCCAGAGGTAGAGAGCGTAAGAGCCTGGTGGGATGTGTGCTCTTTTCGAGGAAACCGAGCCGCTCTGGTCTTCAGGGGTCCTGAAACCCAATCCGGCAGGAGAATAGCCTGGCCATGCCAGAGAGCCGATTTCCTTTTCAACAGAGTCATTTATCACTGACCCACCCTTCGCTTCTGACACGATGACGTGTGTCATTTATCAAACAGGCTTTACCAGACACACAGAGAGAAGGGAGGTGGATAGGGGGCAGAGAGGAAGAGAAAGAGAGAGTGAAAGAGGGTAAAAACAAGAGAGTGGACTGAGAGAAACAAAGAGAAGTTGGGAAACGGTGACTGAGGTGCAAAGTTGGAGCAGAGAAACACACCAGCTTATGTTTGTGTGTGTGCGTGAGAGAGGTCTTCCAGGGAAGAGTGAGTTTTCCTGAAACCCTTGAGGAGGAGTGTTTGGGAGGGGAGATTTTTTGGAGATGACAGCGAGGATTGAGTTACACCGAGCTGTGTTTTGATGAGTGACAGAATGTTCTTCCATGACACGTTGCAAGATGTCTGAAAGAAGGCAAGAAATATACGAGTGGGACAAGTGTGTTAGTGTTGTTCGCTCGTAATGTATGCGCAACACACACGCACAGACAGGCGTGTGTGTGTGTGCGTGCGTGTGTGGCCATATGGCGTCAATGTTTAATGTGTGTGCGTGCTGCTCCCTGATGAACAGGGCTGACAGGTATCACTCATGCAGCAGCCTGGCCTTTAAATGAACCCGAGCTGTTCTGCTCTCCCGTGGCCCTAACAGGCTCTCTCCAAGATGGATGCTTCTTTAAAAATCAGATTAATGATGGATACCAGGCTTATAGTGCCATTTATCATGAAGAATATTATTTAGGCCGGCCGTGTATGGCTGTAACTAGAGAGCTAGGACGAGAAGAAGCAGGGTGGAAAGCCTTAGACAGACACTCACTGTGTGATGGATGGCTGAGCGCTCTCTCTGAGTGTTACTAGACACCAGTGCCGCAGCAGTAAGCCATAATCAGATAGCCCAGGGATGTTTATCCCGCAACTACACTACCCAGATTGCCTTGCCTGGAGGGTTGCTATATGAAAGGTATAGTTTGTCACCATTGTTATCTGTAAAAGTTTGTGGAATTATGAAGAAAAAGAAAACTTCAGACAGCAAAGGGTGAGCGAAGAGGCTTCTTACATGTTAAAATATTGAATCCAATGTAGATTAATGATTACTAATAAGTAAGTGTGCATTAGGTTTGGGAGGAGTCCCACGCCCACCCCGTCCCCTTACAATCCTGAATGAAAGTACAGTGAGAGGTCAAGGCCAAGCGAGTTTACAGAAAAGTGGGAAAAAACTGCTCTTGTTTTTTGTCCTCTCCTTGTTCCCTTCTCTCTGCCTCCTACCTCCTCCTCCTACGCAGCGCCGTGATTTATGGTGGCCATCCATCTTCAGACCGTGTCCATCACCTCCTCGTTGCTAGGCGATCATGGCAGCAGCTGTGTGTTGTGAGAGCAGTTTGGTCATCCCTAGTCTGACTTTATTCTCTTCACTCTGTACTGAGCTCAAAGTTTAAACCAGCTGCAGATAATGCAACATTAAGCTGGAACTGGAGCGCCATCTTGTAAGGACGGCTCCAGTTTACAACACTGGTTTTTGGTTGAGTTTTGTTTGTTTGAACTTGGTTAAATCTTTCAAAGGGAAGAGACGGAGAAAGGATAAAGGATTAGGAAGACGTGCAGCTGATTGCAAGATATACTTAATAAACTTGATATTGATATCTGACCTTCCTTATACTCAGCCATGTGTTTATTTTACGTAATATTAATAATAAAGATGTTTCTTTCCACAGAAACTCATTAAATATCTGTTTTTCTTACATTCAGTAGACAGATGTGTGTAATGTTTGATGAGAAAAAATAGACTTTTGGAGCCTAATCCTCTGTCTGAGCATAGAAACATTATAATGAGCACACAAAATCCTACTTTGAATTAAATTAGAATAATAAACAGCATCTAAGCACAAGGCTGAAAAGTCTCTGCCATACTTTCAACCTTTTCTTACAGGAAGCTCACATTTTCCTGTTTTATTCCTTAAAAATAATTATAACATTTTTCACCATTAAATGTAGGAAAAAAGAAATAAAGTGGAAGTGTGGCATACCTACACTGTTACCTACACTACACATCGGCTTCGCTACACAATGTACCAAATATGGCTCGTTGACAGATTTCTCTCCGCAGTGCAGGCCAGATTCCTGCATGGCATATTTTGACACCCATAATATGCTTTTGATAGTTTTACAACTTCCTGCATATAAAGCCCAAGCAGGCAGGGGCAGATCAGACAGGTTTTAGACAGGCCCAGTTTAGACCAGCAAACTGAGAAAATGTCACAGTTAATAACCCAGCTGGGTGTGTCCACTCTTGTATCCCAAATGTCACCTGTAACAGAGAGTTCAGGTACACTAATCTGCATTTCCAAAGCGTTTGGATTATTGGCTTAAAACCGACGTGCTGTTTACCCCTGTGTTTACTTGAGCCGTGTAGCCCAGCTGTAGATCTGTGCTCCCCCAGGCAGGAATTTGACATTAACATTAAATAATTTTTTTTAAAGTCATCCGTACAGCTGAGTAAGATTTGGTTTTACAGGAGATTTATTCACCTTAGTCTGCTTCCCTCCATTTAAAAACATTGTATGTGGTGTGATGTAAAAGGAGGGAGAGCAGCAGTTTTGCTGGAGATGGAGACAGAAAGATGGACGCTACAGAGATGTGGTATGGCTGACGGATGTTGATGGGCTACTTTACAAAGATGAACCAAACAGGCCTGATGTGCATGTGTGCCTGAATCATCTCAGGTTGGCCTTGGTTCTGCACCTGCTGGAGAAGGTTATGTTGATTTTCTTGCTCTCTGTTTGCATCATTTTTATCACTTATTGTGGCTTCATGCTGGGATCTCACAAGTTTGCTCCTCTCTTACAGTAACATGAGGTCTTTATGTGTTTGCAGCGCATCTCGTGTTGGATTAAAGTAGATGAATTATCAGGCCGTGGGGGTCTGTATGTGCAGCTGGCAGCTTTGAGGTCCAGTCATAACACAACAACCAGCTGAGGGGTGGATTTATTCACTTGTTAACTCTCTCCCACCTCTCACTATGTGCACTGACAAGGTTCAGCCCTAAGCTTCGCCTGGGGCCAGAATGATCTCTCTGTTTTTCCCATCTCCCGTATCACACATCCTGCACTACAATTGGCGGACACAATGTATTCACAATGCCATCAGGGGGTAGAGAACGCACACATAAATAAAACCTGACAAAGACATCCCCGATCGGCCGAAAGCTTGTGTGAGTCCGGTGTAGTAGCAGAGTTATGAATTAAAAACTTAAAAAGTGACCCGGCAGTGTTCTCGGGTCATGGCTGCAAAAACGACTTATGTCAGAACTCGTTCGTTTTATAGACGGCCACAGATCACCTGTTACAGTTTTTCTCGTGGGACTTTCAGCCGGCTTGTAGGGATCAAAGGGAAGCGAGGGAGGGAACTAAGTTTGATTGAGCATGTTACTTTGACACATGTGTACAAGAGAAAGGCATTTTAGGTATGTTAGGTATCTGATCTGCTGCTATTCTGACAGAATGGGGCTCTTTTGGACTAAATTATTCTAATCTATTTAAAGAGTTTTAGACAGCTGGGAAAGTACAAAGCAGCCATTTGTGGGTTGTTTTTTTTTTGTTTTGTTAATTTGATTGAAACTGAGGTGACTTCCTGTCCTGTAGCGTTCCTGAGCTGTTTCCTGTCAGTAAGAGCCCCCCACTGAGGGACCATGTTGGTTTAAGGCCGTCAAGGTCCAGCTAAAATACTGTACACATGTCAAGACAGACATGTCCTGCTGTGCTTCAGTTTAACTCTCTCCTCTCAGGGTCGAGCTGTCTGAACCTCGGTATATCATGTGATCGTGTGTCAAACGTTGTATTTAATCTCAATTCCTCCTTTTTTATTGGTCTTTATGAAGAATTATAAACAACAATCTCTTTGTGCAACGTCACACAATCAGTCAGAATCAACTCCGTTTTATTCTTTTGTTGCTGAGAAACTTTTCCTTTACGCTGAGGAACAAAACATTACCTACGAGGGCAACTTCCTGTCCCCTCTGTGGACCTCAGCGGCATCTTTCTGCACCATACAATAAGCTAAAAATAATGTTGTAAAGACAAATTCATCTTTGACTCATGCTGGTATTTAATGCATTCCAGTAACCATATTATATATGTAGCTAATCAGTTAAAACTGTTTTTTCTTCAGTACAGAGACATCTGTTGTCCAAAACAGCACCTTTTTAGTGCAAAATAGGCGCAGATGAGTGATTATACCCATGATGACTGCACAAAGGACGCCCTCGTTTAAACCTCGATGCCTCTGGCAAGGTTGTGTTTTTGACCAGGCGGTGATTTGAGTGCGCAGGTAGAGTTTTTAATGACACATCCTGTTTACCCTGCTTCTGTAGGGTGTGATCTGGCTCCCAGACTGTTTCCCCAGCTGTGGAGGCAGATCAGGAACATTCCTCTTGGTCATCAAGGGCTTGATTTTAAGAAAAGGGTGTGGATGTAGTTGTGATTTGTTAAAAAGATAAAAGATTAGATTATTTCCTACTAATTTCAATCTTGCTTATGAATATGCAAATGTGTGTGCACCGTAAGGTTTCCTTGCTTTTTTTATGTGCTTTAATGTCCACACATGCAGTGCAATGATTTGTTCTTTAGGAGCCATGATGGACTTTTTCTCCTTACAAAGTGGCCTGTTTAAGACACAGCATTAAAACACTTTTAGGACTTTGAACAGCACTTGAGCAGAAATAACCGATATGACAGAAGGAAAGAGAGACACTAAAAGCTTCTGCTTTGGAGGCAGCCACAGCACCTTCCTGCTTAATCACCGCCTGTCCCTGCCCTCTCTGTTGTTCCTGGTCGTCAGAGCAGCACTGCAGTATTTCTATCAGATGATCTCTCCCTCCTTGTCTGCGGCCCTTATGTTTATGAAAATGATACTCCACAGGAATGCCTTCTGCATGCCAAGATGTCACTGTCTTTCCTCATCGCTTGCATCTACGTACATGTAGGAGTGTGTTAGTTTGGAGTGTCTGTGGGGTGGAGTGGGAGGGGAGGAGGGTTGGCGGGTGTCATAACTGGCTGACTAGCTTTGTTTATAATTATGTGGAGTGTATTTGAGATTGTGTATTGGAGGTGAAATGTGTGTTTTTGCATGTGAGACTTCCATTTTCTGCAGCTTTCGTGGTTGTGTGAATTTGCTATTTCTGTGCGAGCTGTTTCTGAGATGTTGAGTGTGTGAAAATGCACCTCCTACCATTCCTACCCAACCCCACCCCAAAGGAATCATTCACAGAACCTAATGATTCTTGTCTTTCCCCCCTCATGGCATCGGCTCAGTTTATCATTACAAGAACACGCATGCCGTCTCGCTTTATTTTTCGCTTTCTCACACCCACACACACACGAGGAAGATTCATACGTTGGCCCTCCACCATATGCTTTCATATTAGTTAAGCCTGCATCCAAGAGTATTGTTGTATTCATAATATTCATAATTTATTCTAAGGGAGCCTCTATATTCCCATCACCTTTTATTAGCTTGATAAATCACCTCTGTTGTCAGTCAAGGCAGGGAGAATAATTGGATGTGGTTGTCGCCCTGTGTGATGGATTATCAGTCATTGGGGATTAAATTAACAGATAGTGCTCAGACATAATGGTTTTTGTTTTGCATTTTAAATTGCCTAGGAGCTCCGTTTGACTCTAAAGGTTTTTATTGCTGGTCCTTTTGGACTTCTCTCCCCCTCTCAATGTTTTCTGGGCATCACAGCAAATGAATAATAACCTGAAGGGCTGCAACTCTGCAAGAATGAAATGTAAAACATTTAAGACCAGGTTAGCACACAGAAATGGGCCTCTGAAGACTTAGAAATGGCATGGATGACATTGGAAATGGCAATAGTTTGATGAAACATCCAGACAATGTGGAGAAATATGCGTAATGTTTTCTTGTTGAGGGAGAGAAAGGTAACCTGACAACTTGTTCAGGCGATGTGCCAGGCCTTTGTGATGCAAGCTGACATCCATGACCAGCTGGTAGGACACAAATACATTAACTACCCCGTCCCGACTGGAAATCTTCTCTGGAACAGAAGCAAAATGAAGGCAAAGTGAGCGCTGGTAGCAGGGAGATGTATCCCCTGAATGTTTGGCTGAGCTTGAGCCATTTACCTCTTCACCCCATTCTTCCATATCCCCTCCCTCCTCTTCCCCACGTCCACATTATCATAATTGTGTCCAGGACATGAGGGGCCGGGGAAGTGATCATGTCATTTTATTTACACCCTGCTTGGCCCTTTTTACAAACGACATGCCACTGACTGCCAAGCGGACTGGGGCCCGACGACATCTTTTGATCAGGGCTGTCGGGGCCTATCAGTGGAGAATGGCAGGTAATGGATACCCAGTGACAAACCAAATCTCCGGGAGGACGGAGAGTGGGCCGCACCTGCCAGGTCTCCATTAGACTGGCCTCTCAGTGGGGCTGCCTGCTGACTGTGCCCCCAGGGCCCAAATCAGACCGGCCCCAGCCGCATGGCTGCCTAGAGATTGGCTGTTAGCACTGAAAATGAGAGTTATTTCAGCTATGACATTTTTGTTTAGGCTGGATATGTGTGTTTGTGTGTGTGTGCGAGTGTGATAGGGGGGGGGATTGAGCCACACCGTGTTTATGTTTGTGATTATGTGCCTGTTTGTGTCCACATACGAGCTCCACTGTGTGAGCAAACCATTTCAGCCTGTACCTACCAGTTCTTTTTACAGCATTTATCTTAGTTTACAATATTGTCCAAACGGCCTCAGACCTGTCTACAGGCCATCCACTATTTTCAGAGATTACTTGTTTTTCTCAACTTGAGCGGTTTTGTGAGTGAGGTTCTCAGGAAATGGAGGAGCAGGGGGCTTGGGGGTGAGTGGTGGGTGAGTTGGTGTTAGATGGGTAGACTTGTCGCCACAAGAGACAGGAATTTTGCTACTGTGTTCATATCTTTCCCCTTGTTTTGCCTAAAAAACAATCATTTGAGTGCTAAATATCCTAAATTTTAAGAAACTAATTAACTCACTGCACTCCAGATGACACCGAGCTGTTTCTCCACATATCAAAATTTCACGAAGAAAACTTGACATCCCTTCTCTTCACATTCTTCAAAATATGCTTTTGCCAGTGTGCATGTGTGTTTCTGTATGCATGTGTGTGTGTAATCAGAGAAGAAGCAGATGAAGAGGCGTCAGACATATTAACTGACAGATGGAGGTTGATCCAACTCATTTATTACCCCAGAGGAGAATGCCACAGTGAGATTGGGCTTCATTAATTTCAGATTTAGTTTTCATTTCAAGCTGTTGTGCCCTGAGATAAATAAAATGGTGCATTATGTTTTTGCCAAGATATTTCTTTTTTGTTTTCCTCCAATAGAAGGAGTGAAAAGAAGGGAGGCATAAGTTCTGTGTGGCTGGGGTAGTATATAAATACAGGCTCGCCTAGAGGAAAATAACACCTCAACGGTTGATGAGGTGAAATGGGATGACTGTAATTTCTCAGCTCAGCTTTAAAGGCTCCCACACAGATGGCTCATTTATCCCTTGGAGTCCTCGGGCACACATTGCAGGGAAACTTTTTCTCCAGTTATTCTAAGATAGCATGTTCACTCCCTGCAATTCAACTCATCTCTTTCCTTCTCTTTTTGTCTCCATTCTCCTTGCAGCCTATTCTCCCGAGGAGCTGGCAGAGCATACTGCAGAGGAAGCAGAAGCAGGAGAGTTGCCCTCAGTCCCTCAGGATGACCTTCCCATGAAAGATGAGTTCATGGAGCACAGCGAGGGGACTGCCAAGGATCAGACATGTGACCAGGAATCAGCTGAGACCACAGAGCTCTCAGGACAAGAGATGGACAGTGAGTCACATGTGAGCGAGGCCAGCGATCGCCTGTCAGATTTTGAGAGCCCCTCCAGAAAAGTTACAGCATCTCTAAATGCTGATGCAAAGACACCTCCCATAGGCATGGACACCTTAGAGCAAATGAAGGCTATCTACTCTAGCTTTCTAACCAGCCCTTTGTGGTCACCGCTGAACTTAAATTCCACAGCCCTGCAAGCACAGTCTTCAGCCTCCACAGAGAAGCCAACCCGTAGCAACAGCACTAGCAGCAGTAGTAGCTGCAGCAGCGGTAGCTATGACTGGCACCAATCGGCAGTGGCAAAAACGTTACAACAGCATCCTCCTCAGAGCCGTCACCCTGCTCAGTCTGAGCCCAGCCTCTTCAGTACGGTCCAGCTTCACAGGCAGAACCCAAAGCTGTTCGGCTCGATCTTCACTGGGGCCAGTAAGTTCCGTTGTAAGGGTTGCAGCGCTGCTTATGACACCCTGGTGGAGCTGACCGTTCACATGAATGATACCGGCCACTACCGTGACGACAACCAGGACAAGGCAGGCAGCGGTGCCAAGCGCTGGTCTAAACCACGCAAGCGGTCCCTGCTGGAGATGGAGGGAAAGGAGGATGCCCAGAAAGTCCTGAAGTGCATGTATTGTGGCCATTCCTTTGAATCCCTCCAGGACCTCAGTGTCCACATGATCAAGACCAAACACTACCAGAAAGTGCCTCTGAAGGAGCCCATGGCCCCTGTGGCAGCCAAAATCATGTCCTCAAAGAAAAGGAGTCTTGTGGGTTTGGACCTCACGTCTACACAACGGTCTCGAGAAGGAACTCCCAAAGTAAAGGCAGACATGTGCGAACCCTCCCAGAAACTTTCCTCCAGTCCTTATACCACTCCTAATAACCGATACAGCCACCACAATGGTGGAAGTTATACCTGGCAGTTTGAGTCCAACAAATTACAGATTCTTAAGTGTATGGAGTGTGGCAGCTCCTATAACACACTCCAAGAGCTGAGGACCCACATGATGGTGACAGGGCACTTCCTGAGAGTGACCAGCTCTGTGGGAAAGAGAATCAAAATACTTCCTGAGGCCACATCCCCCAATCCTGGGAGAGTCACCACACCTACTGAACAGAGAGTCCAGTCTGTACCACTAGCACCCTCCACTTTCTCTCCTCCACCTCTTCAAACTATCACAACTCCCCCCACCAATTCACCCCCCCTGAAAGAGATCAAGAAGGAAGAGGTTGAGGAGGAGTGCACAAAGCAAGAGACTGTAACTACTGAAAAGCAAGTCCCAGTTACTGTTAGCAAGGAGGAAGATGCTGAGAGAGAGGAAAAATATGACATTTCAAAGTATAGTTATCTTACTGAGGAGGACCTGAAGGAAAGCCCTAAAGGGGGATTTGACATTCTCAAATCACTGGAAAACACTGTGACATCAGCCATCAACAAGGCACAGAGTGGGAATCCGAGCTGGGGGGGCTACCCCAGCATCCACGCAGCCTACCAGTTCCCAAGTGCCCTCAAGCTCCAGCAAAGTAGTATGGAAAAGAACTCGCAGATGAAGTTCTTATTCAATGGAGGGGACGGAGCCCTGTCCTCATACGCTAAAAGCCAGCCCCTCATTTCCCCACCACTCAGTCAGTCCTCCCCCTTTCCTACAAATAACTTTCAGGCTATGGAAGATTTAGTGAAAAAAGTAACAGAAAAAGTAGCAAAAGTCGAGCAAAGAGTTAAGCAGCTCTCTCCAAAGAGGGAGAACCAAATGTCCCCGTGTAGCAGCGAGGCTGGAGAATCCCACAAGGGAGGAGAGGCTGACTCGCCTCGGGAATGGAGAGAAGTCACACCAGCCAATAGTGACAGGGGAAGCCATAGCGACAGGGCATCCCCGGCAACAGAATCCAAGAGAGAGGCAACCGTCAAGTCCCCACTTGCCTCCAGCCTGAGATGCAGCAACGCCATTATCACTGGTCATACTCCTCCTGAGCAGCCCTTTGTCAACCCTCTAAGTGCTCTTCAGTCAGTAATGAACATTCATTTGGGGAAAGCAGCCAAACCCTCTTTGCCAAATCAAGATCCCCTGAGCCTGCTCTCGAGGCTCAGCCAGAGCATGACTGAGAAGGCTGCTGTGGCCGCTCCTCCAACACAGACCAAAAAGCCAGAAAGTGTAGTTGTTAATAGTTTTTGCCAGCCAAGCGATGACCAGCCAATGGACTTAACAAAAAGCAAAAATGATAAAGGTGGTTCCGTAGGCTCTGCACCCCTAACACCCTCATCCACAGCTTCTCCCATCTCCCCAATCTCCCTTGTTACTCCTACAAAGCTAACAGTGGTCTCCCCCTACACTTCTAGCAGCCCCCTACATGAAAATGCATTGTCGGACATCTCAGACATGCTTAGAAACCTGACACAGTCCCACCCTGTAACAAAACCTGCTTCCCGGTCTCGAGTCGCAGATAAAATCGAGGTGATAGGCTCCAAACACGATGAGGACGATGTTTCTCTGCACGGCCACAAACGCAAAGGCCGTCATTCCAACTGGAACCCGCAGCACCTACTTCTTCTGCAAGCGCAGTTTGCCTCCAGCTTGAGGCAGACATCAGAGGGCAAATATGTCATTAATGACCTTAGCCCACAAGAAAGAATGCACATATCTCGTTTCACAGGTCTCTCCATGACCACCATCAGCCACTGGCTGGCTAATGTCAAATACCAGCTAAGGAGGACGGGCAGAACCAAATTCCTGAAGAATTTGGACTCCGGTCAGCCTGTGTTCTTCTGTAGTGACTGTGCCTCACAGGTCCGAACCCCAGCAGCGTACGTATGCCACCTGGAAGCCCACCTGGGGTTCCGAATCAGGGACCTGGCCAAGCTGTCCCCCAAACAGACTGCCCGGGACTCTAACGCTCTCACTGAAAAGGTGGTGCCCTTGGAGTCCTTTCTCGCTCCCCAATTAGAAGAGGACTGTAGCAGTAATGGAGCCGTGTATCGCTGCCAGCTCTGCGTCCGCAAGTTTGCAACAAAGCACGCCATCAAGCTTCACCTCAGCAAGAGCCATGGGAAGTCTCCAGAGGACCATCTGCTGTATGTGTGTGAACTGGAGAAACATTAAACAACAAAGCAGTAGACATACTGGAAAACATATGCAGACTGGAAAACACAACATTAAAACAGAGAATCTTTGAAGTGTGACGCCATGAACTACTGTTAAAAATGTCAGCACAAGGTGTTTACATCAGTTGGGCTTACAGACATTTCTGATTTCTCTGTGTTTCAAACGACACATTTATTTCACATCAAAATATTGTGTAGGTCAGAGATATTCAGCTCCCTCTGTGTCCGCATGTAGAAATGTGAGACAACAGGGGGAACCTCTTGACTGAGAAGGTCAGCATTAACTTGAAATGTATTAACTTTATGGTATTTATTTTGTATTTCTGTGCGTTTGTTTTGATTTGCTGGTAGACTGCATGTTTTCCTGTTATGTTTGTACAGTTGTGTCTCGTCCAGGTTTTAAAATGCTCTTCTAAATCTGTCTTTTTATTTTTCAAACAACTTAAAGCAGCCTAATGCCTGGGACAATTCCTGCATAGAATCTGCAGAATTGCAGACGTTCATTCTTTCTTTTTTCTCTGTACAGACTATTGATTTACTTGCTGATTGTAAAATCTGCCTTATTCATTATCACTGAGTAAGGGGCACTTAAAATCCAGGTTTGTGTAAAAAAAAATGTACATATATCGTGTAAGCTTACAATTTGCTGTTTAAATTATGCATACTTGTTATATTTCCTAATTTAAAAGGACTATGACTATCCACTGGTGCAGAGCCTTTGAAGAAGATTAAAAGGACACTGTTTTGCACAATAGTTTTATAAATGTTATTTGATAAAAAAAACAATAGATATGTTAACGCCTTGTGCTTCTATGATTAAATTGAATTAACTGCTGCAAAACTGCTTTCTTTCATGTTTACAGATCATAGTAGTTTGTACATTAAAGTGCTTTTTTTTAAACTAAAGTAGTTTAATGGTAAATAGAGATGCAGACATCTGGGTTGCTGGAAAATCCATTTAATGCCATAAACCTCAATCCTATCTGCAGTGTCATGACTAAGCATTTAAAAATCAGCTGACAGTTTTCTCTTTGGGCTGCATCTGCAGATATATTGAGCACAAGTTATAAAAAAAACTCAACTCCTTCCTGTGCAGAACCACAATTTGTCAAGTGTTCCTGGCCATTTCTGTGTCGCTGTTGTGGGGCGGACTGGAGAGTAGCAAGCAGTGCCGCTGCCTGCAAGGCGTCTGGCAGGTGGTGTGTGCTGCATCTAAACCACCAGATGTTTCTGAAACGAGCCACTGGAGGAGGAGGAGGCAGGCGGGCTTCAACAGCAGGCAGAGTGGGCTGATTACCACGGGGGCTTGGATGCCATCAGGAGCCCTGGGTACAGACAGCAGATCTGGCACACACCTGGACTCCAAGACTGTCCCTTGGAAAAAATAAAGCAGATCCTATATATGCATGCTGAGACGAGCTGACAGTGGTGGAGAATACACAGACAGGTGCTATTCCCTCAAAGCAGGCTTTTGGATCTAACAACATTACTGGCAGGTGTTGGTGCTATCGGAGCAGTCACAATTCGGGCTCAGTGCCATGTAATGAGAAGGTTTTTAAAATGTTTTTTATAGTATGCGCACATTAACACACATCCACCTCCGTTTTATTTGAACATGCCTGGGGACATCATGTTCTTTCTGTTTGATCTTCCCAGCCTTTGCTTGTCATGACTGACTGACTGAGTGACTCGGGGCCGGGGAAGTTATCTGGTTACTATGGTGACGGCCATTTGCCCAGCCTCTAACCCCGCTCGCTCACTCAACAGAGGACAGCTCGAGTGCAGCACACCCATTTACTCTCTTAAATCTCATCATCTCGCTTCAGTTCCTCCCACCCGGGAACAGATTAATTAACACACACACACTGTGTCCTGACCCCGTCTTCTCACACAAACTCATTACCGCCTCAGACTTGCTCCCGGCCCTCCGACGTTTAGGATACATTGGTGAAACGTTGTGGGAGAACCCGGTGATGACTCACATCTGACAAGCAGAATAAAGCCCTTAACAAAGGATGATAATTGAAAGATGGGATTCAGGCCGGTAGCCATTGATAATGCAAATGAAAAGGCTGAATATCTTGTGACTTTTCAGAGCTTACTGAATCTTTGCAGATGGAAAAATACCTCTCGGACACTGTATGTGTTGATAATGCTTTAGGCTTAGTGATGGACTTGGAGTGAGGATTGTTGGGGGCGTTAATGAGATTGTTGACACTTTGGGGGTTAATGAGGGGCTGGAGGGAGAGAGCTAAATGATTGGACTTCTGCCTGAATGAGCTTTATAGTGGCTTCTGGAGAGAAATGTAGAAGCTACAAATCTGCTGTAGCCAATTATTTAGCATGAAAAACACAAACCACCTCTCGGTTGTGTTTTCCTGCAGTAATAAAGAGGAGATTAGATGTGTTACCCATTGTTCTTTTGTCTTGACTATCCTTGAGGGTTGGATAGTTATAAATGCCAATTCGCCTCAATGCTCCTAAAACAAAGTCAGCAGTGAAGGGGGATGAAAGGAGGCGGACAGGACAGGGATAGGATAGGAGGACAATGAGTCCCCCCACTCCTCCACTCCACAGATCTCCCATCAGCTCTTGTCATCCCTCTAATGAATATCAGTTAAATTGCTCTGTGGATCTGAGGAGTTTGGATGTCAATGTGATTTGTGTGAGTGTGGCGGATGGAGGGGCCCAGACTAATGAAAGGCGAGCCTAGCCTGACAGAGTGATGAGCATCAAGCCCATCAGACCAATCACACAAGAGCGGATGACAGCAGCGACAGACAGACAGCTGAGGAGGAGAGACAATCTATTTAGGAAAACAAAATGGCTGCCAAAATAGAGGTGAGTTTCTTTAGAGCACGATGACATAGATCACTCCTGTCTTGGTGTTGCCTGCGAACACTGATGTAGACCACCGCATCATGCACCAGCATGTGTTTCTGAACATCATAAATGATGATTTCACCAGGATTCATAGAGGTACAGCTCCCTGCTGCGTTTAAATGCTTTGCATCAATCTGAAAACGTCTTTAAATATCAACAGGTCAAAAGAGAAAATGAGCTAAAAGTCACTGAAGCGGGTGCAATAAATAGTTTCACTTACCTGATATTATAGCTGTTAAAGAGCAACATCACTGGCAAAAATGAGCTTTGCCCCCCCTGCAAACGTTTGCGTGCCAACATGGAGGACAATGTAAGAAGCATTGTCCATTCAAGTGTCCTCCAAAGGTGACGTGATGTCTTCTGACAGTGGTGCAGGAGTCATGGGAAGAGCCAAGTTGGCTTCACCTTGTACCTCTGACCTCTGCGTCTGATGTGCAGCAGGAGTAACATGCTTCTTTGACAACCAAAATAAAGGTCACCGGCCTCTCCAAGAAATGAACTACTGTCTATTCTTTCTTCCATCTTCAAGAAAATAACAAAGATATTTATTTATTTTAGTTATCAAGCACACACGGAGACTCTTGGGAGCAGGAAATGGTAAAGAGAAACAGCAAGAGAAAGAGACAAACAGGTTTAGGGTGATTTGATTTCTCTCTAGTGGGCCGATGTTTTTACGCTGCCGTGTTTCAGAGTTCTGCCGCTGCCTGAGATAGCTGTCAGAGGCGTTTTGGTGTGATATCTGACAGATTTGCTAAAGACACTCGTCTCAGGGCAGTACTCTATATATCGTTAGTTTAATGCACAATGACATGACCAATTATGGCGAGCTCCATGCTCAAATAGCATGTCAAAACCTGTGTATCAATCCATTAGATCCTGTCTCCCATCACATTAAGTGGTACCTTTAGCTATCTGTTCGGCACGTAAAGAAAAATGCTGACGGAATGGAAAATGTGCCGGTGCTGTTCGCAGAACTGATGTCTTTTGGAGACGGAGCCCCCTCCCTTGTGCCTTGCTTCTTCCTCTGTTCGTCTTTCTTTCCATCGCTTGCTCGTGGAAGCCACTGAGCACCAAAATGCATAAACAATATATCTAGATAATGGGCTGCATTGTTTACTTAGCTCTGAAAATGTATTTGTGCAAAACTCTGAAATGCATTTAGGAGGAATCATTCACTCTTTGTAAAGCCTTGTTGACTTTGGGGTGCTCTCAAAAGCAGGGGAAGTGTCATAACAACATCATATATCACCGCATCAATTGGAATAAGAGGATATGATGTGCATTACTTGTAACAAACCAGTGGCTCGTCCAGTGGCTGCTCTGCCTCCCCCAGCATTTCTGCATCAACCTGCTTTGTTGGCTATGACAGAGGGTGGGAGGAGGTATGTGATTTAGTGCAGTTGGTCCTAACGACCTCTCTGTCCTTGCGATGAGGACACACAGCCTCGGGGCTCTGGCATGGAGGATGAGCCTTGGACCGCCTGGCACCTCGCCTGGCACCATGCGTGGCAAAGCGTCCACAGTCTGCCACCCTTCTGATGGATTGGCCTGTCTTTGGTGCCACCTTCATGAAATCACTTTTTGATTTGTTGTCATGTTTTTCTCCTTTTTTCCCTGTTACTTGGGTTTTTCACGGCTAAGAACACCCTCTGGTCAGGTATTACAAGAGTGATTAAATTAACCTTCAATAAATCAGCATAATAGAGCATTACCTGCGAGTGTGTGTGCGTGCCTGCCCGATGATACGAAGGTGTGCGATCAAGAGGTCAGCATCAAATGTCCGTCCACGACGACTACGTGAAACACAGTTGCCCCGTGGCTGAAACTGCTCTTTCCAATGTGCCATTTCACAGCAAACACATCAATAAGGCGCGATTACAAGGCTGACAAAATTAATCTCAACTGTCATTTCGCAGAGCTCGTGTTTGAGAGTGCTCTGATCAAGTTACATTAGTGGGAAGCTACTCAAATCAAAGTCTATTTCACTTTCTTTCTGTTCTGTAAAGGAGCACGTCTTATTAAACACAAATTATATGTAAAGTAGGCTACATTATGATTATATTTCCTGTATTTAATGTATAGAATGCAATGTACATGTTGTAGCAGCTACGTTAGTACAGGAATGGGAAATTCCTTTTTACACTAGCAAAGTAACTTTACTTGATAAATTGACCTGATGTTTCAGTGAGCTTTATATTATTTTCTTATAAATGTCTATTTCAAAGTATTTTTATTTTTAACTTTTATTTTAAAGTTTCATACTTCCTGGAAAATCCTCAGAAATGCTGCTCAGTCATGGAATATTAGATTTTAACCTGGGAAACATCAGTCACACTGAAATATATCTTTGAAACGCTAAAAAAAAAAGTATTGTTCTTGGAAAACAGCAGATTGTCTCAAACTGGAGGATTAAAACTGAATGTAACGAATGCAGAGAATTCAGATGACCATGGAAATCTTTATTAAACTTCTCTTAACAGAGCAAAAATACTCAGACTATCATCCTGCTTGTGACATGTCTGATAAGCAGAAAGTTTTGGACGTTTTGTTACTTTTTATGATGTTATCTTTAATTAAACATTTTTAACATGATAAAAAAATTAATCATCCATAAACTTCTGGAATAATAGTTAGCACCAAACTGTTTCTATGAGCTAATAAAAGCATCCTAGTGTCAACATGTGTGTTTTGAGCAGGGGTAGGGTGCAGTGGTAAAACTAAGTTTGATGGTTTTTAGGATGTCAAATATTTTAGAAATCATTAAAGGGTTGAAATGATTGGACGAGTTCTGATTCATGGAGATGTCATGATGAGGCGAGGTATGGAGGAGCGGACCCAAGCGCAGGCAGGAGGCCGGAGGCAGCAGAATGCAAGTGAACTTATTTAATTATGCTCTCACAAGTAAACTAACTCAACTCACTCAATACAAAAACCTGTGATCAGAACTGAGAACCAAAGGACTTTAGTTACAACTGAACACAGGTGAAACTAATGAACAGGAAATGAAGCTAAACAGAAACACATGGGACAAAACAGAACTACAAAATAAAACAGGACACCAAAAACACCCACAACCATGGCAGGAGATCGTGTTGCACTGTGAATGAAGGTGGATATTTCATGAGTGACGCTTTCTTTAAAATACTTTGAGCATTTCTGATTATTTATGTTTATGAGATATTAGCCTTTAAAGCCCATCCTAAGAATAACTGGGAGAAAAGTACAATTAAAAAAAATCCTAAATTTTTCTTTTGCCTTTTAACAAAATCTGAAAAAATAGTTTATAAACAAATATTTGGTATTTTTAGCATTTATTTGTGATTATTCTGGTGTAGTCTTCTGCTTTCAGGTATCCACCAGGGTTCAGGAGGGCAGTATAATGGGGTGTACAACAGGGGGAGTAAATCTACCATAAAAAGATGCAAAATGTATCAAAAATGTTATTTTTTGTCTTCATCGGTTTAAACTTTGGCTGATTTTGTCACTGAGGCATCTCCTAATGACAGAAAATTTCTATACTGCATACTCTGAGCTCTTTCCAGAAACTTTCTCTCTTCTTCTGATCATTTCCTCTCAGGTGTAATCAAGAATCTGCCAATGTGTTGATATCCAGTTGCCAGCATTTCTCACAGTGCAGTAAAAAAAAGGGCTAAAATGATTCAGACAGAATTGAAATGAGACAGAAAAGGAAACATTATGAAGAGCAGTTTCTCTGCATCATGACATTACTGAGGACTCAGGTTTGAGTCCCCGGAGTGCCAACATCAGCGAGTCCCTGAGCAAGGCCTTCTGAATGTTTCTAAAAATGGATGGTGGATGTTGTGCAGGTTTTTGTGCATTGTTGCCATATTATGTGCATGTTATAGCACCAGTGCATACCAGTAAGTCCTCATCAATGACATTTTGAACATGTCAGTATCAGAGCTCTAGATTTTTCTTGTTCAATAACTTCTAATAAATCAGTAAACTGCTCTTTTTTTAACTTGGATGGAAAAGTTGGGATTGAGAAACTGCATCCATACTGACTGCTAAAGCTGACTTTTTGTAACCTTTTTAAATCTTTCCCATACCATCACCAGGAAAGTAAGAAGATGAAGAGGAGGAGGAAGAGTCTGAGCTTATAGGATGTAAGTCGGGCTTTTTGGGACAACTGGTTTTTGGTTTCACTGAAAAGAAAATGGAACATTTTTAAGCAAAGCACCAACATCTTAATGGAAGTAACGTAATCAACACAGTATCTTATTAATCCTTATTTAATATTTCCACTGACTTTTTGCCAGAAGCAGCGCTGAGAAATGAGACAACATGTGTCCTGTGGTGTCTCTTCAGGCTTACTGATATGTTCTGTGACACAAAAATGCAACATGACATCAGGAGTAATCGTCTTTTGAATGAGCAACAGTTGAGGAGGGAAAAATCAAAATGTATTGAAACAAACCTGTTGCTTTATCATCCTGAAAATAACAGGTTGAGTTCCCAGCGTTACTACGCTTCTCGCTTTGTTTGTTTGTTTTCTGTTTGGTAATACAGTAGGTTATGTTTATACCGGATTTGTCTGTCTGTTTGTTTGTTTGTTACCAACATTACTCAAAAAGTTATTGATGGATTTTGATTAAATTTTCAGGATATGTTGGGAGTGTCACTGGGAACAAATGATTAACTTTTGGTGGAGATCCAGAAAAGATCCTGGATTCTGGATCACTTTGATCACATTGATGCTGCTTAGCGGAGGTCTGCGAACTCCGAGTGCTTTTTGAGTTAAATTAAGCTTCAGTGCAGCCCATTTCATCCAGGAGATTTTTTAAATGATTTTAATCTTCACAGTTACATAAGCATTTATTTATTTATTTATTTGTTTATTTATTTGTTTGTTTGTTTGTTTGTTATTCATTGTAAAATGTTGTGCCTTGACTGCAGGTCAATCTGTTCATGCAGCATTCTGCCTGTTAAACCACAAGCAGCTTTAAAAATTGAACATAAACCCAAAAAAGCTTTAATTTAAAAAGCATAAATAGTTATACAGATTATATAATAACTTTTATAAATATAATTGGATTAATTTTGATTTGATTCAGTAACTTTTAGCAGTACATTCTTGTTAGATCATTATGTCTTGCCTTTGAATTTATTGCATGTTTATTGCTTTGTTTGCTGGTGTTTATGTGCACTTTTAAGGGTCTGTTTGAAGTTTTCTCATTATATCTTTCCTCATATTAAAGATTCAGCTGTTTTAATTCAACTACTTCTTTAAGCAATCACCACAATTAATATTTGATTTATGACTTTCTCCTTTCTGGTGGGAGATCGGTCTACTGCATCTGGAGAATCCGAGATGTTAGAGCCATGAGTAAAACACACTTTACAAAAACTTAGAGGAGCAGCACCAGATTTTATTTTACTCTCATTAAGAAATATGCTTTTTATGCAATGTCTGATGAGAATAGAGATCATTTTATAAAAAAAATGTGCATAGCTGGAAGATGTAAGTGTCCTGTGGAGAATCGTGCACATGTCTGAGATGTGCATGTCATCCCATGCACATCAAGTGGGAGTGTTCCTCACTGCAAAAGACGGTTTGTGGTGGGGGTTACTGTTTAAACTATCAGGGTTCAGGTAGCTCTTTTTAATATTCCCTGTTTGACTTTGACATTGTCTCTTTCAGGTGGATTACTTTTAAGATTGATCATTTATATGTGTATTTTTCAAACAACCATAAATTTAAATGGTATTTTACAATTTCTCATCAGTGAAAGAGTCAGGCTCAGACAACTCTCTCATCTTCTGTCTTCTGTGTCCTTCACGGGAAAGTCTTGACAGCTCTGTCCAGAGGAGGAAGGCAAACTCAGGACATCTGCTACTCTGCTTCACAGAGACATGGCAGAGATTTTGACGTAGGGTGTCAGGATAATCTGACAAGACAAGCTTCATGTTTTATCAGAGTGTTCAAAAAAATGTGCCGCCATCGCTCTGGCTCCTGTCTTCCGTACATCATTCTGTCTCCTCCTTGACTGCCAGGCTTTGCATAGGTGGCGCTGAAATGGAATGTCCTGTGAAACAGATGAAAGAGGGGAGAAGAGGAAAGACAGGGAGAGGGAGAGAAAGAAGAGTCAGACCCATGACCTCTTCGGCCATACGATGTGTCTGGAGCTGGCAGGGGACGCAATTGAGAGTGACACTCCTGGTTGGAGCTGCCAAACTGCCACTTCCTGTCGTCTTTATTCACACATAGCAGGAGTTTAGCCCGGACGTTTGAAGAGCAGAGAACAGACATGTGTCTCCTTGTACAGCCATCGCTTCTGACTGCCATTATTGTGGCTCATAACTGCTCCGTCAAAACCATGGCCAGACCCCCATCTGCCAAGCATGGCTGGAAAAACAGGGAATAAAGGAACGATGTGAGATTGACTGTGTTAATTTTTTGTAATTGACTGAAATATGAAACTCTCTTTGTCATCATCATTCTCCTTTTTTCAGCTCTTTATGCCTCCTCTGTGTGTCATTGGGTTGTAGAAACTCTCAGTGCGATCAAACTGCTGCAGGATCGGAGATATTGGACACATAATTTTGATGTTTTGTGTTGAGTAACCCTTTAACTTTGTTAGGATCAAGTTAGTCACTCTTCCTCTTCTGCTGCCTCCTTTAATGGCTTTGTTTTTCTCCTCTCTAGCATCCCTAATAATGCTTGTGGCTTCGAAGGGTCACTTTCACCAATACAAATAAGATTCAAAGTCATGTGTCCAGCTGCAGGTTTTCATTGAATTCTGTCCCCTTAGGTCAGGTTTGTTTTATTTCTCTGATATTCTTTCCTGCCTTTGTCTTACCACTATATTCATCTCTGTTTCTGCTCTATTCTCCTTTTCCTTTCTCCCTCTCTCTCTCTCTTGCTCGCATACACGCACACATTATCCTTGGGCTATTACCAGGATAAGTCAATTTGATCCATCCAAGGCAGTGGATGTCATTTTATTCATATATTTTCAAGCCTAGTGACTTTATTAAAGGCTACTGCTTCAATCTACCCTGAATGGATGAATGCACCCACTGATGAAACACAGGGGAAAATGAGGCCCACACAGCCTGAAATGACCACAGCCAATCAGCCTGTCATTTTCAAACATGTTCTCAAATTCTGTGTTTTATATGCAATCGAAAACAGCTTGGCGATTTTGAAGCTTTTGGCACAATGTTTTCTATTCATGTGAGAGTGAGGAGACAGAGAGCTGCCGCCCGCCTTCCAATGACAAGAGAATGGCTGTTGAGACTTCCAGCTTGGGGGGAAAAATGAGATGTTACAGTCAGTGGAAGCACAGAGCAGAGAAGTTGGAGACGAGACAAAAATGTGTCTATTCATGCCAACTGGTGTCCTGACCCTCCTCCAGGCTGCCATTGCCTTCTGTCGGGAGAGGGAATTAAAGGGCCATTTACCAGACATGATGATTCCCGCCTCTTTTCCACCAGTCCTCCCAAATTCCTACTAACCTTCTTCTCACTCCTTTTAGGCTGGATACAATACCTACCGGGCTCTGAAGGTGTGGACCCTTTCAATACCATTCATTTAAAAAAAAGTTGCTCCTGTCTCTTTAATTTAAATATGGAGACACTGGAGTCCTAACAGTGAACTAGTCTTTCAGAGGAGAGGGCAAGGTCGAATAGAGTTCAGAAGGAGAGTGCTGACTGATGGTGGTAGAGGGACTCTGGTGTCTGCTGCTACACCCCAAAGACCAAGCCTCAGTGACTGGGAACAGGTTGAACTGGGACACATCAGCATTATGGTGGAGCCTCAGTGACTGGGAACAGGTTGAACTGGGACACATCAGCATTATGGTGGAGCCTCAGTGACTGGGAACAGGCCAGGTTGAACTGGGACACACCAGCTTTATGGTGGAGCCTCAGTGACTGGGAACAGGCCAGGTTGAACTGGGACACACCAGCGTTATGGTGGAGCCTCAGTGA
>JBAMHV010000010.1:25626590-25661245 GCA_037177535.1 Pseudomugil gertrudae
CTCCTATGGGCAATTTAGTGTCTCCAATCAGCCTATCCCCAAGGTGCATGTCTTTGGACTGTGGGAGGAAGCCGGAGAACCCGGAGAGAACAGATAAAAAACGTAATAGAGGAAATTAAACAGAGTGAAAAATATGAACACAAAGAATATAAAGATATATGTGTAGCATCAGGAGGGAATATATTTACATTTTCTGCATTCCTAAACACTTAGAAGAGCACAAAAAAATAAATTTAAGGGCTAAAAAAGTGGATTTTGCATAAGTCCCCTTTAAGTGTCAAAAGATTTACATGGCACCACCTCCCAGTGATCACACAGACGTAAAACTCAAACAGAACAACAAGGATTCAGTTTAGATGGAAGATAGGAACTATTATAATAAATATGTAGCATAAAATTAAAGTCTGACATCTCTCTTGACCGGGTTTGTACTCTTCTTTCTGTCCTCTTTCTGTGTGGTTTTGCCAGGTTGTGATGCATTGTTTTCATGCTGGAATAACACTCATCTGCCTTGACACTGTGAATCATCTCATCACCCATTACTTCCACAGGCATTCATACCTTCACACCTCAAGTTCACAGCACTCACGCTCTGCTACATTTTAGATTAACAAAATTTTCTTTACGCGATCAGAGTATGGCTAAGATTCATCTGTTGCCCCAGAGGATCCAGATGACGAGCAGATGAGGGCTGCTCAAAAGATGGTCTGAAAAGCAGATTGACAGAATTACAAAGATATTTGTTTGGCTGTTTGGCCAGGAGAAAGTAGATAAAAGTTTGTTGGATGAGAGCAGTGGCATGGAAACTGCTGATGGAGGCACACCAAACATACGAAGGAATACTGTTTAATTCCAAAGCTAAATAGTTGTTTGCAGCTCATTGCAGCTCTGATTCAGACTCTCATTTATGTCTGGAGGATTTTAGTTTATTTAGTTCCTGTGTTTGTACTGTAACAAGGCAAGTCATGATGCAGACAAATTTAACATCCAGGAAGTCCATCTCATACCATGTTTTATGCTTCGTGTAGCTCGTCTGTGGTTTGGTTTAGTTTTGTTTGTTCGACATGCACAACTTCGGCTACTCATCAGTTTTTTTCTAAGGAACTTAACAAAAGAGAGAAAAAATACAAACCTAAATGAAAAAACAGCTGGAACAATATCACGTTTTGACTTGATCATTTCACTGTGAGGACATAAAACACAAAGTATCGTATGCAGATGTTGCTGCAACCTAAATGTATCGCAGCAAATGATATTTTATGGAAATGATTCTCATCAAGCAGAAACATTTCAGTCTGTTTATAAAAGATGAATTGTTCCACTCTGATTTATTGTTGTTTACCTCCTGCATGCCAGGGAACTGTGTGTGCTTGTTTTGGGTGTGTTGCTTTTGTTTAACATGTTCATATGGCCTTGATGTCCTCTAAAAACTAAATATCAGTTAAAAGCTCTGCTGAGAGATGACATGAAGATGTTCTGTCTGGTTTTAAATATTCTATTATTCCACTGCTAAATGTTTCTGTAAATAAAGGTGTCGTAAATTCAGGTGTTTTTATCTTTCTTCTAACACATGCTCATTATGTGTGTTTCAGTCTCCTCAGTATTTCATTGTGCTTACATAATGACAATTGAATCTTGTTTTTACTAGTCGTAATAAATTATACAACTTTTTCTGGTAAACGAAACATTTCTCTGATCAGCTGCAGTTTCTGATTCAAATATAAGCTATCCAAACATGATGCATGTCATATTTTTATTATAATGATCACAGTATAACATGATAGGGTAATTGTTTGGGTGACAGGGCTACACTTCCATATATTAGAGTGCAACTTTACACTTTAATGAACTCAGATATTATTGCAGTTAGTGTTGCTACTGACGTTTTCTGTTCAGTTTGCTTTCCTTGTGACATTCGTCATCAATACAACTTAGTTTGGTTTGAAATGTGCCTGGTTGAGTTAGAAAAGAATACAAATAAAAAGAATATGCACATAAACGTGCCCGTTTTCTAACCTGCATGTTTGAATGCTTTTCATGTGGTGGGAGAGGCAACTTGCTCTGCAACCATGCATATGAGATATGTGATTATAGCTTCCAGAAAGATCCAATCGCTGCACACTTCTACAGATATAAGATTCACGTTTCTAATCCAAGGCCTGTGAAACTGAAACAAAGACATTATTTAGAGTAAAAACACAGTTTTAAGTGATTTAACATTGACATAATATTCAGAAGCAACTTGTGTGCAGACATCTTTGCTGCTGCGTGCACATAGTTTCAGATTCAGGAGATCAAGCACTGCATCATCTGATCTAAAATTACACTGTAATAAAGAAGAAACCCCATTTATCCACATTATTCCTGCTTTCTTTCCTTTTCTCAGATATACCTACCTTTTTTTTTTTACAAAGCTGAATATTTCTTGGATGCAGATTTTAAATATGATTAATGGTCCAGACAAGATGCCAAAAATTACAAGTGAAATATGTAGTCATAACTGGCTTACTTCCATAATGCTGATGTTGATTTCCTTTCACTCGTCTCTCTGTCTGTTGCTCTTTGGTCGTGATTGATCAGTGTGTCAGGTGTGATGGGACATCATGGAGTTAGAGTGAGTTTTTGCAGCTCAGTCATGTGACCGCAGCAGATGGCACAGCTGAGTATAAAAGTGGGTTCACCTGCTGTTTGCTCCCCTGCTTCCTGCTTTACTGCTCTCAAATACCACCAAGGGAGAGCGAAGAAGACAGGAGGAGGGAGGGAGGTGAAGCTGGAAGCCAGTGCAGATTTCAGAGATAAAGCATGGAAAGGGTGGTAGATGGAGGGATGAAAACATGGAGATGAGATGAAGAGATTCAGCATGAGGAAGGTGTGTGTGATTGTGCCAGAGTGAACGCTTCGATGATGAGTACTACAGAGCGTTCATTCTTTAACTGCCTTTCCCTTAATTTTCCTCTGTGTTGCTCTTCCTGTCCCTCTCTCTCTCAGTCATAAGGCTGATATCATAAGCTTGTAATGATGGGATGTGGTCTAGGATCCATTTAACACCCGTTCCAGACCAGCGGATGTCTACAGATAGAGGGGGCTTTAAAGACGCACAAAGTAACTATGACTGATTGCTGAGCCTGGTGACTCCAAGGGACATCCTCTATGTAATTCTCTTAGTGCAGCATAATATCATTTATCCCACAAATAGACATATGACCCTGCAGTACTCGTGTCACTCAGAGTTCAAGACTCTGAGTGCACTCCAAGGACAGGACACGCTCTCATAATTGCACACAGTCAGATTTGTGCACATAGACGCACACACACATACACAAACATACATTATTTTTATACACATACCTGTGCATTGCTCTAATAGTGCTGAATAAACACAAGCATACATGGATGCAGATAAAAAGCATCCCTCACACATACACGGATGCTCATTACATATGCATATCCAACATGCCGCACTGAGAGCAGTGCTGACTAATAGAAGCACTCTTTGCACTCTGAACATAAGCGTGTTATCAGTGATGAATTCCACCACACCTACCCACCTTGACATCGGTCCAACCGACAGCCTCCTCGGCTGCTATCTGCCCTCTCCAGCCCTGCTCCTGGGCTGTTTGGGAATGAGTGGCAGGTGTGTGTAAATGTTGGTGCCGATATGTCACAGGCACCAATCTGCAGTCCCCGGGGATTCTACCAGGAGTTCAGCCCGAGTATCACACCGCGGAGAAAACAATTTCTGCTGCCAATACTCCCTCGCAGATGAGAAATGTTTTAATACTCGCTGCTGCTTTATGGCCGCTGCTGTGACAGTGATGGAGAAAATGTCAGCTTTTTCCACCCTTAAATGCCACTCTTTGTCTCAGTCTGTTTCTTTTCATTGATCTCTGCCTCTGCTTCTGAATCAATAAGGTCCACCAAACAGTCGCTTGTCTAAGAATGCACTGCCGCTTTCCCTTCTCAAACCTTTAAATGATGCAGAATTTTGCACTTTGCTTTCTATGCCTAATTACCTAAGCAATAGGAGTCTAGCATGTGAGGCAACACGTACGACTGATTTAGACATCAGTCACTGGAAAGATGCAAAGCCTTTCCACCACCAGTAAAAACACTGCAAAAGAATAATTTGGGAATAATTGTTTGCTCATTTTACTTTCTATGGCTCCAAAGTGTACTTGTTTGGTTTTTGGTGTGTGCATAACATGTAGATCAATAAAACAGTGCAAGAAAAAGAACAAACAATACGCGGCTTCTTTCCTCCAGCTACTCCAGAGCTCAGCAGAAGCTTGTCGATATTAAGTGACCCAAACTTGCACTGTGACAGAGGTGAAGGGTAATTCAGTCAGTGTTGTCACTGCGGCAGTCTCCTCCAGCTTTACCCTCCAGTGTTGCCTCAAACACGGGAAAAACAAAAGAAAAAAAGCAGTAAGAGTTTAAGTCTCGAGTGGGATTGCTCTCTGTCAGCTGTGGCCCCTCAGGAGCAAGACGGCTACGGGGGCCGGTGTCAGTCCAGATCACATATCAGTGATGGTAGTTAAATAGACACAGGAAGTGATTATAGAGTCACACACATATTTCATCAGATGACTGAGAGGTTAAGATTAAAATATGAGCAACAATAGGTCTATTTAGCTGAAACGTTGATTCTGAGGTTATTTGAGGGACATCGGGGAGAGTGATGATATAATATAACGCATCACTTCCCTTACATGCCGACAGGGCAGACAATTAAAGGTTTGTTCTCACAAGAAATGTCTTCCATTCCTGAGGGCTGGAGAAGGAGGAAGAGGAGGAGACATGAAACTGATCCCTCCTGAGGCTTACTGGACATTGTGTGGTGTTTATATGTACAGTGAAGCACAACGCAGTGGTTGTGCTGTGCCATAAGAAAACAGGCGGATAATTTATCTGCTCATAAAATGTAACAATAGATCTTTTGATTTATTATTAATTAGGAAAGGAAACAGATGTACAATACCTGGAAGCACCAAAAGCCATGCATGCTGCAGGCAGTTGCAGGTTAATGTTTAAAGCAAACACACCACTTAAAACGATTTGCAGCTCACTTGACTGTTTTCTATGTTTTCCCTTGCTCTGCTACTTAATCAATATTTACAACATGAGCAGCTGTCTCCTAAACCGTGTCTCTGACCTTTTAATGTTACCCTACAACTGTACAAGTGAACATTTTCTTTCATATCAGCTCCACAGTTTCCCGTTTCAGCCCTCAGTGCTGCCAGATGCAGGAAAATTAGTTATAAGCTAGGCAGGAAGACGCCACAGCTCATTTCTTACATTGAAACATTTTTATCTGTGTGTGTGTGTGTGTGTGTGTTTCTACTGATTACAGATCATACACCATCAGATCAGAGCAGCTTGATGCTTACCTTAAGCTCCACATCATCTAAATTTCAGCAAGTGTGAACAGGATTTAAACATTTGTGATGTTGCTTCCTGGTTTTGTCTTTTCTGGTATCGTACCCCTTTCAGTGCTTACAAGCAAACGATATGCGCACGCAGCCCTGATGCAGAAAGAGGGCTACGCCTGCCTGTTTACATAACGGCAAGCTCAGAGACTCAAACACTAAAAACAACTATGCAGAAAGCTCTTCACCTGCTGATCGTGCCTGTTATTTAAGCTAGCACTTATTACAGATACGCACCTACCTGACCCGTATACCTTACAGGATTGGCTTACAGACATGAAGCCTGACATCTACATGTACCTCATCAACACTCTGAGTGTGTACACAAAGGAGAATCTGAAGGACAAATCACTGGAAGACATTAAATATGTGCTTTGTTGGCATGTCGAAGACGTGCTGCACCATCCAGTGTCTGAAACATCAGAGTTTTGTGTTCTGAAGTTTTACTGAGCCAAAGACAGGGTCACAAAAGGAGCTCTACGTCTCATCTGAGTACTCTGAGTCCCTCTTGGATGGCCGAGCCGCTCACATCTCATTGTTTCAGTCACCACCCAAAGCTTGTGCCCATATGAGGGTAACAACATAGTGCAACCGGTAAATGGTCATCTAAATCATCAATATATAAAAATATATCTACCTTTTTACCTATTATTTTGGCTTCCATCCAGTTTTCACGACTGATGGCACGTAGACATAAGACCCGTCTACTTTTTTAAAATGGATGCTTACCTCCTGGTATGGTGTGAAAACAAAGCTCACTTCGGTTTGCACAGCAAGCATTTTCAGGCTAGAAAACTTTCTCGAAGTTGCAGGTTTTTGCGTTGGTCAAGCAGGAAAACAAATCTGTTTTGCACCATGACTGCACGCGTGCATCCCTCACATACGTTACCTACAAGGTGTCTTTATGTTTCGGGATTGTTTTTAATAACAGGTTATTCTTTCTAGAAAAGCAAAGCTGAGTATAAAAATGTGACACATGGTGTATTCAGCTGTGACGAAGCTGGAGAAATGTACTGGATCTAAGCGAGTGTAAACTCTGATTACTGAATCACCACAGAGGAGATTTGAGTCAAAAACACGTTGCATGCATCTGATCACTCATTTTTAAAATGCCATCATTGTTTCGATGATTGGCCCTGGATGGACTGGCAACCTGTCCAGGGTGTACCTCGCCTCACGCCCGTTGACAGCTGGGATTGGCTCCAGCCCCCCCCGCGACCCCGCTCTGGGATCAAGCGGTAGAAAATGGATGGATGGATGTTTCGATGATCACAACAGACTTTGCAGAATAAGGTGCAAATATGAACCGAATAAGATTGTAAATCCAAATGAAAACTCCTCCTGCAATGAGGTCGTAGTTGTGTGGACGTCTTCTGAAGACTTCAGCGAAGGTGCTGCAACTTGTCAAAGCAGGACAGTGTCAGGTGACAGGATATCACACTGCCTCAGACTAAAATGGCCCAGTAATGTCTGAGCCAATGAAGTACGGGCCACAGCTCCGTCCCTCCATCACAGCTGAGTCCAAACAGCAGCCTGCTGCTGTCACTGTTAATGTGTCTCCACATAAACACTTGCCTTAATCGCATCAGTGCTTCACTTTCATGTGACCTGTTATCATTATCACTTTGTTTCTGCTCGCTTTGGGTTCTGTTTTTGGACGTGCCCTGGTCAGCGTTAATGAGACCAGCTGACACCGTTTGGGGTTTAATTTTTTATGCTGACAAATCGTCTTCTCACAGAACTCAGTGTCCACAGATGGACAGGTTGGTTTTTTACCACTGTTGCCATCAACATGTTTGTAACTCAGACCATCGTGGTTGCAGTATTTTACTCGCTGATCATGCCAGGAGACACAAACATCTGGTAATATCATATCTACTCACTTTGACATTTTCACTTCCCTTTAACCTTTTCACCCACATGGATTTACTTCCACTTACAGGCAACTATCAGACGCTATTAAATTTGATTGAGTGTAAATCTGATAGCATCTTTGCCCAGTCTCATTTCATTATTTTATCAAGACGTCTCTTTTTTTATGTGCACTTACAGTTAAATTAATGCAATTTTCTCTGTTAATGATCAGGGTTTTTCCCATAGACTGTGAGAAAAGATGGACAGAGCCCCCATGATGTCACATGTAGGTTAAAAAGTTGAATTCTAGCTCACTGGTTGGTTCCCAGCGTCACGATCTTGGTTGCTTCACATGTGCTGTCACTTCAGGAAATACAAAAATGAGCAAAGTGGTGAAGCTGTGATGACTGACACCGATCAAACTGCTGGTTATTAGAGCCCAGTTCAGTCCTGTGAGTTCATAATGATGGGTTTCATATTCTTCAGACTGAAAGTTCACCCTGCTCCTTTTTCACCCCATGTCCACAATTCAGTTAAGCCTGTGTCCATGCAGAGTTCACCAAAGCATATTACCCACAATTCAATACTGTATGTGATGTTTTGAACCACTGAGTCAGGTATGTCAGGTAGGAGCCTCTTTCAGTGCCTCTGCCTTTTTTTTTCAGACTGCTTGTTTGTTGCAGTTTATTCATCATTTTTAACAACAAAACAGTGAACACATGGATGTCACAGAAGTAACATAACAATGCAAGTTGATGGTATAAATGTCACTGTCCCAAATCTGCTGTTTTCCCAGGCTTGTAACCTGTAACCCTTACATGCACTTCCACCACAGACGTACTTCATAGAGTAACCTACCACAAGGAGTAGTGTGGACATGGGGACATGGCCTAAAGAGCTAACCTGGAGCTAAAGCGAGCCAACCAGCTAACAAAATAAGGCACGTTGTTAGGCAGCTAAAAACCACGGTTTTGCTGCACTATTAGCTCTTACAATATGTAAATCACAAAACAATCCTCCAGATATCCCAAATTCCAAGATTAAATAACATCTAAATGGATGAAAGAAAAGAACTCCCTCCTCAGCTGCCATGAAGGAAAACTTGACCTATTAAACCTAAACTGTTTTTGTACTCTGCTGTAAAATGTTTATTTCTGTTATGAAGTTGCTCTTTTTGACGTGGGAGTCTGTGGGTGATTTGCTGCTATTGGAGCCCCTAGTGGATGAGGGGGGAACTGCAACCTTTCACATCTGTTTTACGTTTAACCGCCAGATTGCCGCTTGGTTTTTCCCTCCACTTTGCAATGTTAACCGATTACCCTGGGTTCTGCAAAATATCGATAGACAGATAATCAATATTAACTAACATGATCATAAAGGTATCTATAAAAGATTTTTAATCAGTTTTGGAGAAATGATCAAACATCACAATCATTTCAAACTGTTTGAATTATTAAAATAATAAAATCTAATGTTTAAATTTGGGAATTTTACTTGATTCCCCTGAAAAAAATAATGAATTCCCATTAAACGCTTTAAACGTTATTACTGTCAGATAAAAACAGGGTTTAACAATTTAAATCATCCGTCTAATTTTTAGGCATCTGCTCAGAAATTTCAGACTAATAATAAAATAAGTACAATTCTGCAACAACAGCATCTATTTTAATACTTTTTAAAGTTTCTGTAAGGAGAATTTTTTGAGAATACTGGTAGAGAAGAAGAAAAAACCTTCAGGATGAATCTAAACATCTATTTAGATGCAGTTGTAGCTGATGTGGAACATTATCTCTGCAGAGAACCCAACTCTGACAGAAGCAGACTGTTCAGGTGAGGTCCCAGAAATGGCCCTTTTGGCCCAGTTTGGAACCAGGTCTGGGAACCTTCCCAAACACAGGATTCTGCTTTTCTTTAACATATTTAGTGAGATGATCATATGTTTTCACACGTCTCAGAACAGTGGTTAAGACAAGACGCCTGGTTGACACTGATTTCATGGTAAACGTGTGTTTTCTTTCCACACTCACTAACAATGTGTCAGGATGTGACTGTGTGTCATCAGTGACACTTCTGCTTTACAATGAAGTTCAATATTTTCATTTAATAGAAAACAATAACTCCCTGAATCTGAATGAGGCAACAAATCTTTTCTGTGAATGATTTGTCTGCCTGAATGGCGTTTAAATGACATGTTTTCTGCCGCTACACATCTCGTATTCTGACTGATGTTTTTTTCCATAGGCTGGTCTGAAAAAGGCCTTTCACTCTGTGGCCTAGGGGATAGGAATAATCTTGATACAGAAGCTGCTATATAAAGTCCTAACACAGTAATCCTACTCTAACAGATGTAGGCTGTAAGAAAATAAAATAAAGACAGGATTTAACTCCTCTTTCTTTTCACAATGACTCATATGAGCATAATGATGTGATCCAGCCCACAGGGTCTGAGGGTTCGGAGTGACACGGCATACTGAACAAACAGTGAGTGATGTGTAAGAGAAACTGCTTGTGGTTGTAAACGAGTACATATTTCACAACAAAACCATACCAGGAATGACCAAACTTCATGAGGGCTGTGCAGACCTAAAACTTCACATTTTCTGCTACCACTGCGGATCATTAAACACATGACATTTGACCAAACGCAGAACAATAGCTTGAGACCTAACCTTTTGTCCCTTGTTAAGTAGCAGTATCCTGGTATAGATTCTGTGATGATGAAGCATGAATAGTAATTGTTTACCTGCAGTTGGTACAATGTCAACAGACTAATCCATCACGTGGAAACTGTCAACTTATTTATAGACGAGGGGAATGAATCAGGTGAGTGGATGAAAGTTGAACAGACAAACACAAGGACACAAATAGGAGTATAGATGATTCTTTATACATTTTTAATCAAGATGTCAGCAACAGGAAAGATGAATGAAGCATCCATCTATCTGTAATTAAACATGTGCATCATCATAATGCAGATGTAATGTGATAAACAGCCCGACAGTGATATACTGAACCTAATAGTGCAAGATTTAAAGTTCATCATCACTTGAAGTTTGCATTGTAATGCTGAAGGTGAATGATTGGCTGCTATGGGTTTACATTGTAAAACAGTGCTGCTGCACTGAAGCATATTTCAGGTTTGTGGAGTGAAATAGTTCAATAAATGTTAGAAAAAGTAATTTCTTATTCAACTTAAGGAAAAAAAAGTTTTGCAAATGTCACAAGGTAGAAGGAGTGGCCTGCTCCCCATAAAACAGGGCTGTATCCCCCGATGCCACTCCAGAAAACACTAATCAGTCGTCACTTAAATTTAGTTTAAACTTAATTTTACAAGCTTAAAGTTAAAACCCCGACATGTGATGCACGTTTATGATGTTCTTCATCAACAATGGCTTGTTCTTGATCCCAAAGCAGAGTTTATACAGCATACAAAGTGAGGTGGATGTGAAGACCCAGTCGTGGGACAAGGATTCTTCAAACAACAGATGACAAACAAGGAGTATATAAATGGAAAACAACTAATAAGAAGCAGGTGGAGTGAGTTAACAATCAAAACCAGGCGGGCAAGCAAAAAGGAAATAAAAGAGAATGTAAAACATAAGGGGAGGAACTTCAAAATAAAACAGAGAAGTCAAAATGACAAGATAAAAAGCAACTAAAAGCCACAGACCATGACAGCGACTGCTTACAGTTTGTAAAGAGGATGTAAAAGTCATAAAACCACCACATGTGTGACTGTGCACAGATAAGAATATGAAGACGTGCTGATAAAACTTGTGTTGACTCAAAGCCGTTTCTTTTTGTAATCAGTTATCAGGTGAACAAAGCCAAAAATGCAGGATTAATCCTGAGATAGTATATAATAACAATATAAATGTTATAATGATCAGTTTGTTCCATGGCCGTACCGTTTCCTGACCAAAACAGTTCTACGATGATCACTCTGCTGAGCTGCTACTTATTCAGCAGGACGTTACTGATAGAATATATCTAAATATTTCTATCCATCCATCATCTACAGCTTCTCCCTGAACGGGGTCGCGGGGGGGGGCTGAAGCCAATCCCAGCTCACAACGGGCAAGAGGCAGGGTACACCCTGGACAGGTCGCCAGTCCATCACAGGACCAACACACAGAGACAAACATCTAAATATTTCCATCTTTCTACATTTAATGACTCTTTTGTCTGCATGATCTGAACAGAGTGAATCAGAGCTTCACCAGAACGCTTTACTGGAAGCTGAGGTCATAAACTTTCCAACATTTTGAGAGACATGATTATCTGTTGAAAAATGTTTTAATCTGTGATAGTTCCTTCAGCGGTATTCCTTCCATGGCTCATGAATCTGACAGCTCTCCATAATTTCCTGTAACAAAGAAACAAAAAGCAAAACATGTGTAGAAGTGGATGTTTGTGATTGTTTCCACATGAAGCTTTGAACTGCATCACCCCCACACCGAACACCTTCAGACAGGACCATGTTTGATGGCTGGAGAAGAAATGCAAAGAGAAAAACAAACACATATCAGGGTGTAGATTTACACTGAAGGATTCTCTCCTGTTGCACGGCTAACTTTAATGTCATTGGGTTTGCCTGTGTGTAAAGCAAAGGGCGGGGAGGGAGGTGTGTAGGTGTGTCGGTGGGGGCTGAGATTACAGTGAATGTCACCCTGCCTCCTCTCTCAATCATCCACTTTCAATCCATCGCCATCCCGGGGTTTGCGAGACAGCTTGGCGATGATGCCGGTAAAATGGGATCAATAGCATAGGGAAAAACGGACCAGACAATCTCTTACCCCCTTGAACTTCTGTACCCGTGATTGATTTGTCCCCTGCCACAACAGAGGAGACATTAGAGACATGTGTAACCACGTGTGTGTGTGTGTGTGTGTGTGTGTGTGCACATGCATACGTGTGTTGAAAGCACACGTTTGTTTTTTTTGTTTTTGTTAAAACATGGCGTCTGCTCATACATGTGTATACGTGTGTGTGTATAGTGATTGATGATCTGAAGCACACACACATCATCAGCAAGGCATTTGCGAGGTGTGTGAGTCAGGAGCTGTCATCCCCCTCAGTCTCCCCAAGCAGAAGCCTCGCTGCTGATTTATAGTAAATCATTAAAATCTGCTTATTATTGCAGCAGCTCATCACCCTCCACCCCCTTTCAGTCCCCTTAACCGGCCCCCCTCCCCACCCTAAACTTGCCACACCACTGCAGAGACACTGAGATAAGACTATACGTGCAGAGTGATGGTCAGCAGGTTCTGGCACATTAAATCCATTTCTGACGCATGTTTGAAAATAAATATCCCAGATGTCTTGTTTCATAAACATCGGCGTCGGGAGCCAATGAAAGAATCTGGCTGCGTTCCTGTACAGCAGCTGGAGTCGAGTGGACGCATCTATCCACCAAAAGAGGAAAAAAAAACAGACAGATGAAGAAAGTCTTCTATAGTGCTCATGCTCACATGTGCATAAACACACACACACACACACCTGCACACCTCTACTGTCTTATGTCTAAAAGTGAAAATGTGATGTGACTTGAACAATGACAGGTGTGTTTGTCAAGGATGTGGCTGTCACTTCAAATCAATGGACGGGAGCATCATCCTAGGGAGACTTTCCACTTCTCAGGGTTTGAGCTGCTACACTGCGCTTCAGTGCAAGTTGGAGAACACTAAGCTGTCAAAGTGGCATTCAAGGCACCCTGCATAGGTGCCATCAAATAGGGGAAAAATGAGACTTTATCTTATCAGGAAACTGCATTAAGTGGTCGCTATACACTAAATCATGCAATGGAAAATCATTATCACTGTCTCTGTCTGCTGAAGATTATCATTAGCATGAACAAATCCAAGAATCACTGTTTTGGAGATGTACTATTGAAGTCAGCAGTGTTGGGCACAGGGTAAAAGGATGATAATCATTTCCAGTGAATAACTCAAGAGAGAATCACAGCTTGTCTATTGTCACTTTGCGGTGCGTGGTTTGTCAAATGCGTTTCAATTACAGCCTTTAACTTGAGGCAGTATCACATCCCCATGAAGTGATTTTAATCGGGTTTGGTGCAGTTGTTTGTCATGCCAGACAGGTCTTTTCAGCAGGAAAATATAAGGGTGGGGGGACTTAAAATTCAAATGAACTTTGGGTGATAACATGACACAAGCCGCTGAGCAGGGGAGAAGCAAGCAGCTTGAATCTAGTCACTTTCTGTCACCACTATTTAGCTTAACAAGTGTACTGTTTTAGGGGTTTTTCCCCCTCATGAACGTCTACAACTGAAAACATTTGATGCTGGCATCTGATTTGCCACATACAGCATACCCCCCCCTCCTCATTCATGTGTCATGTCCCTTCTTTTTCCCCACCCTCCCTGACAGACAGTGAAACAACCTCCTCTCCATTCTGTCTCTAAAGCTCCTGGATCCTCGGAGCACAGGTGCAGGACTGCATGGCTCCATCCTACAGGCCTTGGATGCTGAAACGAGAGGTGAGTCGGCACACATGCACAATTACAACGCCTCCATTTCTCACACTGACATAATCCCCCTGTTTTATTTGTCCCCTTGTAATTCTTTTTATATCTTGGGCTTATGTTCTTTGGCATTCATTCAATCCCAGCCCCGGGACACGGGGCTCTACCAGGCCCATATGTGTGCCTTGCTCCACTTAACGCATATTAGTTCCTTTGTAACTGTGACTAAACTGGCACGTCTCAGCTGGGAGATGTGCCGGCTTTGACTGACAGTCCATGTCTGGATCCTGTACTTTGAGTCTCACACAGACTTGTCAAACATGGGCTTTGTCAAAGCATCCCTCACTCTGCTGTCAGGCACAGGAACCATGGAGAGCGGCAGAGGGTTTGCAGCGCTGTGAACACATCTCTGCGTTACCTTACAGAATATTATCTCACACTGCGCCGTCTCCCTTTGGTAATTTCACCAAAAATATCCACAGCATGTCCATGGCATGCTCACTCTTTTCCTCGGTAAATAAAACCCCCTAAGGGGAAAACTTTGCTTGCATTTTTGCAAAATAGCTTGAAAGCAGGGGGGGAAAGCCTGTACACCCCCCCCCCTCCTCCACATCAGGTTAGTCACAAAAACTACATTGAGAGAGCTTTTCCAGTAACAGCTTGATATTAGGACTTCAGTCAGGTGCTGATGTGTGTTATTGGCAGAGAAAATCTGTTAGGTCTGTTCCACGTGACGCCAACAGTCTTAAATATTGTTTTCACAACTGTGCAAGCTAATTACCTTTAATTTTTCATCTGTGCTCCGAGGGTTGTAAGAGACTGTGATTAGTGATTCATTACTTCTCATTACCTGGCCTGTCAAACTGTTTCCTTTACTTATTCAAGCTGATTAGTTGTACATGGCCTGCCTCTCTCTGTCTTTGAGAGAGACCTCAAACATGATCTGCAGATAAGCAACGAGTAGTAGAAATGATCGGAAGGATAATGATGAAGAGGTGAGCCGGACTTAGAGGAAAGCAAGAACAGAAACATGTGGATGTTTTTTTCTTGAAAAAATGGACAAGAAGATTTAACATATTTTAAAAGTTAATTTTATCATCAACATTTTTACCTGACAATTAAAAACAATACGATCTGTTCTCAGGTCATTAGATGAAACCCACGTTGACAGGCTGTGAGAAGGCATGTCTGCTTTTTTTCCACAGAAGAGTTATTTATAGGTGTCAGAGAATGAGGATTGATTTACTGCAGGTAAACAGGATGTCATTCTCCGCAAAAGGTCAAGGTGAGCCAAAGCTCAGGTGGATAAAATACAACAATTTGGCATCTCTGCTTATCCCTTGTCTGTCAGGCCAATTGAAATGCATGACAGAGTTTGGGAACATGCAAAAGGCCTTTTAACATAAAGTGATGACACAATGAACCCTTGAGTTCAAATGTAAAACAATACCTGGAGCTATGTAAAAAAAAAGAAAAGAAAAAGTGTTGTACTCCAGAGAGATGAGCCCTTACGAAGCACAAAAAGCCTGAGTATGACATTGTCAGTGACAGTGAGACTTTAACGAAAGCATTCATCACCATTAACAGTAATTAACAAACTTCCCCAGCATTAATTAAAGGAGCCTTGCTTTAAGGGAAACTCTGCTAATTAGGAGGTTTGACAGGATGAGGCTTCAGGGATGATCCATATCCAGAGGGCTGTTAGAGGGGCATGAGCTACAGAAATTCCAGAAACTGCTTTCCCCCTACATCTTTCCACAAAATTGTGTCCTTGGTCAACTCAGACGATAGACTGGTCCGGCCTGATCTGGTTTGGCATGGCTCTAAAACAGTATTGACAGGTATGACAGGCCTCCGATTAGCCAGTCAGCTGGAGGCACAGACCTTGTCACCTGTCTGGTGGAGAGATGAAGGGTGAATGAGCAGAGAAGGGGTGGAAAAAGGAGAGGAGAGAGAGAACGGTGGCATTAAGGCTGACTGAGTACACAGGAAAACAAGAGATGGCCATAAAGACAACATGTATATCAGGTCTGCGTCACCTGCAGAAGTGTTTGTGAAGCACTCCATTACAAAAACCAGAGGGTTTGAGGATGACAAATGTGTATCCAAAGAATCTGTGATTGGATCGGGGATTAAGGGGCTGTCGTGTCCCTGATGGGTAGCAGGCAGGAGACAGACAGACTAAGAGAGGAGGAAAGAGAAGGAGATGGAAGGAAGGAAGGGTAGAAGGAGGACAGTAAACGAATGTCAGGCTGCCCAGGCAGGGAAACAGAGTGGCAGAGTGGGTGGGCTTTGACAGACACATCTCACACAGGCTGACAGCTCCGTCAATAGCCCCAGGATGGCCGCCATGATTGACAGCTAGCAGGTGGCGCATGAATGGAGTTGTCAGGCGGACTGTCAGTCAAAGTCACATCGCTGTGGCTACAAGGGCCCGGCTGAGCAGGCACACAGCTGCCCAAGGTGATCTTTGGGTATAAAAGCAGGCTATTGGCACGAGAAACTGAGGCAACTCAGATCACACTGAAATTAGCATACATGGCAGAAGCAGCATAGAATAGCTGTGTCGATTAGCCCTGTGATGCACTGCTAGGTGCATTGGATATGTGCACACATGGGCGGCTCCACTTTAAGAAATAAATAAAAGAAAAGTGGGGAAAAACCATTTGGATGTACTATCAATGAATCTCTGCAGTTTTTCCATTTCCTTGGTTCCCCTTAATTGAACATTGTTCCAGCACGAGGGCATGAAGCATAGGAGTTAATGGGCAATAATTATATGTGAGAGAGGCTTTCTCCCTGGAGTGGAATCCAGAACAAATGGAGGCTCCGATGTGCAACATTCTACTTCATTACATCTGCTGCGATTAAAGCCCCAACATCTGGCACCGAATCCTGACAGATAGACAAGACTTGTGGACTGGAAGGGAAATCATGATATTTACAAAAATGCAACACAAGGTAGTTACCAGATAAAAGAACAAGTGCTTTGCACAGGCACAGTACAGGCTCCCTATCAGACAAGTGCTGGATCTGATAGATGCATGTAAACACAATTAAATCATTGAGACACTTGATAAATAAGTGGCACTATGTATCTTTGCTACACTTTCACATCACAACGGACTTTATTATTATAGGCAGCTTTTTTTTGCTACAGATAAATACGTACTGTGGCTCTTCAAGTAAACACCGGAATGTACATCAAAGTTGGTTGATAACATTTTTTTTTCAACAATCTCAATCATCCTAACACCCTCAAGGAGAACCTAAAACAATAATCATAACTGTCTGTATCTGCAGTTGCTATGACAACATCAAGTCCCACAAAGCTATGTCACACTGATTTGGTCTCTCCCTGACACGCGGCTGTCTCCTGTGACGCTCAGAGGCAATCTGGAGGGCACCTGGGGCACGTGTGAGCGCCGGAGGCGGCGGTCAGGGTAGAGACTGTTGTCGAAGGGCTTGCGGTGGACACAGAGGACGTGGGTCTTCAGGTTGCCCTTCTGTGAGGCGCTGTAAGGGCAGTACCTGCACTGGAATGGCTTCCGAACTGGAACATTTTACAAAAGAGAAAGACACAAGGAGAAAATAGACTTAATACGGATACTCATCAAGTTAGAATCTCAAAGTTTTACATTTTTAAATGGCCACCTGTAAATATTTCTTACTACTAAGCGGATTTCTGAGCACATAAAGCACAAAGGCAACCAAAACCAATCACTTTGTACTTCAAGAAACACAACAGGATAGTATGATGACCAAAACTTTTCTGGTTTCTGCATATTAATCGTAAACTTTAGTCCAGATATTAGCAAATACATAAAGCTTGACACCTTACATTTCATGCTTTGGGACTTTATTGTTGACTAATATTTTGTGCATTAAAAACAGCTGCAAAGTTACAAGGCTCGAGGTCTTATTGCACACAGTTGAGAACTTATCGTTTTTAGAATATGTAACGCTCTGCAGGAGGGCTGCTTTTGATATATATAAACACTAAACATTTAGGATGAAAAGTCCAGAACGATGCCTGCATGATGACCAAAGCATAGCATCACTTACCGGTAACCCTTTCAGAACCATAATAATAGATACATTCATTAAAACATGGTAGCGAGGAGTAACGGTATTTTGGAATACACATGCACTGCAGTGTCAATCCCTGCACAGTACAAAGAGGGTTAACACGGGGTCCGTCACCTTATAGAGCCCAGCGCGACACATTTGACACAATTTCTGAGACATTTGGCATCAATTTATAGTAAAATATTAACTGAAAACCCTAATACTTATTTTTGGCCCTCTAACATGGCAGGAATTTAGATAAAAAGACAACAACAAACTGTAATCTGGTAAACTGTAAACTACTAATCACCTCATTTGGTGTTTTTTCAAATGTGCCTCTCTATACACTTTAACTCTTAAATATGTGGTTTTACAGCAGCTCACAGAGTTAAACCTTTTGAAACATCTCAAACATAAAGAGTTAAAAAGTTCCAGCGATGTTCACAAAAGGTTATTGTGTACCACAGGAAAACCGGAGTGAAGTACAGTGTTTTGGCATCTTCAGAATCATTTGCAATTTAGCACACAACAGAAAACAATGACATTTCAATAGCTGGCAGCTTTATTTAAAAAAAAGGAAAAGAAAAGGCCAGCAAGTTCTTGCTCAGTACAACACATTTCCTGCTCTGAACAGAAATACACATTCACACAGACACAGATAAATAAACAAGCGCACAAGTGTTGAGTTGAGGAATGACAGACGTCTGCAGCTGGGAGGGAAAGCATGCCAGAGCTTCCTGTCTGTCCACCTCTTTAATGCCCACTGCATAGTTCCACCACAAATAATCTACATGACACCGCACATGCACCCTCAAAGAAAAAAGACAATCATTAATAGCTTCCTAAAGTTCATCTATAAAACCAGTATGACACCAAAGCCTTAAGTTTAAGAGCAAACTGGGTGACTCGTTTACCTCTTTACCTACACACACATATTCACGATGCTACCGCATAATGTTTTTTTCCTTCTGTCTTAAGACTTAAGCATGTTTTTCTGTGATTCATGGTTACAGTAAAGCATTATGTGCTGATGTCATTTGACATCACTTCCCAAAAACTGAGGGCTGTCTCAGCCCTTTCACCCCACCCTCGCCTCTTCCTCTCTATCGTGCTCCTCATCAGAGCAGAGACAGCTGTACGCAGCTCAGCACACACTTTCCCATCTACATAAAAAAGGTGTTTTTTGGGGGGAAAAGTGGGAAAACTCACAGAAGGTGTGAGCAATAAAAAGGTAATGCTCCATCTGTTGGTGTATAATAACCCAATGGCCGTAAAGGACACACACAGACTCACACACCAGTCAAAGAGAAGATGAGGTCTGACACATCTGAATATCATCAGGGTGGCACAGAGGGGTTTGTGTGTGAGTGTGTGTTTGTGGGTCTGTGAGGGAGGGAGAAGGAGCTGTTTGGAACAAAAGTGAAAGACAAGCTTTGTCCAAATGCAGGTAGGGAGAGTTTGTGTCAACTTCCCCACAGTTCAATCACTGGGAGTGGAAAAACAGGAAATGGCTTGGATACTAGCACACAAGCATTTCTGATTCTGGCTTTGCACTTCTGCACGTCACTCTCACCCCACTTGATCAAATTTCACACATCTACTGAAACTTGATAAACTGAGCAGCTTTTCCTCAGTCTTGTGCATTCAGACAATGGAAACAATCCTGAAGCCTCTCATTAAGTCAGTTAATAATAAGCCAGAAGGTTATATGTTTGTAGCTCTGCTTATCTTTTCCTCTCTTGCCTTATTTTCTGTCCTGAGTCTGCTGTTTTTTTCTTTCCTCCCACCAGAGGAGAGGGGAGGTCCGAGAGAGGGCAACCTCCAAATAAGTTCCATTAATCACAGGCCAGAGTCTAATGTAACTAATATTTTACAATTAGAGGAGACAGCAGTGGGCTCGCAGCCATCCATCTCTTCACCACATGATGATCTTCCATTCACAGGCTGCTCAAGCCACAGCGTCACACCAGCCTCTCCCATAAAACGCTGCACATGTTACAGAACACACATACTTACACAAAGGCAAAAGTTTGAAGAAGAAAACTGGGATTTGTGGAGATATAATGAAGAAGATCACTGAATTCTTTAATGCTGTTTTGTGTGACTGACTGGCACATGAACTGTACCAACAGTGAGCCATTTCAGCAGTTACTGTATGTGTGTGTTAGGTTAGACTGTCGCTCTGCAAGATTACAATGATTATGGTATTAAAAGAGGCATGAAAACACCTCCAGAAAAGAGAGTGCAATAATAATTTGCAGATTGACTGTAAAATATTCATGTGACATTTTATGATCCAATGCAGACTACTGATATTGTAATTAAAATAAATACAGTTTGTTTGTTTGTTTATGAAGATTGTTTAAAAGGTTGTGGACTGTTATGGACATAACAAAAGGTTATGCATAAAAAATGACCAGACTTGGAGCATCTAAACCTAAAAGTGATTAACTTTTGGTTTTAACCATGGCAGCGCTGTGGTGTACCTAAGGGTTTAAGGCTGAATTTCTCATTTTGTATTTAGAAAGTAAAAATGATCATTACTCTGCAGAGTCTTGCAGGTAAACTTGTAAACATTCTCAGGCTTCTTCTTGTTTTCCTCATCGTCATCACATCATCTCAAGCACACTATCTAAAGGTATTTATTAAAAACCACATCACAGATCACTTTTTGCACACATTAAACCCTTCACTGGTCAAAACACCATGTTTGTACAATTTATTGTACACACAAAATGCTCCTCTGTGCTAAAATCATGACACAGACTTCTCCACACCAGTCATCCAAGATCAGGTTACATCTCAGACGCTTCACTCAGATTGGTCTTCAGGATACAAAGAGAACATGTTAAAGTGTTTTAGAGCTTTTCAAAATCCTATAATATTCTAATAACACTCTTTTATGGTTAAAATGTAAATTTACAACTATTTCAAAGTGAGCTGCAGAAACGTGGGGTTGCAGACAGAACAGGAAGTCTGTGTATAAACTCTGATGGATGTTTACAGTGTTTATTACAACAGTTTGTGTTACAATTTACTATACAGTCATGTGGCAGACGCTTTTATCCAAAGCGACTTACATATGATAAGCAGTCATTTTAACCACAGCTATTACCCTAACATGCATGTGTTGTGGGTGGGAGGAAGCCGGAGAACCTGGAGAGAACCCACACATACATGTAGAGAACATACAAACTCCACACAGAAAGGTTGCTGGACAACCCTCCCCAGCCTGGGATCAAACCAGAGGCCTTCTAGCTGTGAGGCCACATTTAAAATACTTTTTTCACATTTTTGCTGGTGTAATATTATTATGTAATATGTTCTAATTTAATTTATTTTCATCATTCATTCCAATCCTTAACCCATGTTCGGGTGACGGGGAGTCTTACACTGGAGGCAGGCTCCACACTGGACAGATCCTCTGTCCATCGCAGGGCCAGTACAGAGAAACAAACCAATAACACCCACATTTATTCTGAGGGAGAATTTAGAGTGAGCGATTAACCTATAATCCATGTTTATCACGGTGGGAGGAATCTTTAGTACCCGGAGAGAACCTACACCACCAGCTGAGCCTCAGACCAGTAACCTTCTTGTTGTGAGGCCGCACCATCAACCCACTACGCTGCCTAACTTAGATGTCACACATCAAATAATATTGACTAACAGTCTTCTATCCATTTTGTTTAGGCACTGGGATATGGACATCTCATTTAGCCTTACATGCATATTTGCGTGAGGTTGTATGTTTGCATGCATGCCTGTGATTGTGTGTGTGTGTGTGTGATGAGAGTGTGTTGTGTGTCATAGGCTGAGATAATGACCATGATGACAGTGGCGGGGCCGATGGGGGCTAGAGGAGCTGAATGGTGACGGATGACACAAGGCTGAGCTCTGATGGCACACAGACAGTGAGTGATGACTGCACATCCTTCCCAGTGCTCCACCCTTCATTATCTCTATGGGGAGAAGCACGGCACAAAGGCAGACCGCGCTGCCCTCTCGCTGCCCTCAAACGACATCTGCTCATGGAGACAGCCGCACTACCGCTCCTCTTTCACCTCCCTGTCGCTCCATCTATCTCCATCTATGGTGATCTTTCTCGCTCCTTTTCTCTTTCCTTTTCTCTCACTCTCTGTCACCCTCTCCACGGAGGGTATAAAGAGGTCAGACAATGAGATAATGACTCGCCCTTTTCAACCTTTCAAATCAGGGCCCTTTCTTCTGCTCTGTCCTCGGTATTCTTTCATTCTTAATCCTTTCTTTATCGATCTTCTCATATTCACTTGTTCTCATACGTCTGAGAGGCCTGATCTGATGTCACTGAGGAGACGGGTGTTTTGGTTAACTGGTTAACACCCAAACAGCTTGATCTTCCTCTGCACCTAAAGACGGTAACAAAACAGCACCTTTGAAAAAAGTTGTCCTAGTTGTCTGTGTGAAAAATGTCTGCAAACCTGTTAGACACAAACTGTGCAGCATCGAAAGCTTTAGAGTGGTAAATGTTGCCATCTAGTGGTGAAGTATAAGCGGTGCAGCATTGAGCGCCTGTTCAAGACACAAGGGAGGCTCAGTGAGACTAATGAGCATGCAGACAGGTTCAACCAGAGGTCACCATCTGGCCAATTACCACTGCTGGCACATTGGAGCCGACCTGAACTGTCATCACAAACACATCACTCCATGTCCAAAGTGCCCAGCAATATGTCACCATGCCACTCAATGTGCCACACAGTATGGAGAGGACGGGGGCAACAGGAGACAGCCCTGTGACAAAGCCACCTGGTCATCACTGCAGACAGGACAGACTGCTGGGCCACCTGCTTAGAGGACGCCCAACAGAGTCTCAATGTCAGTGTCCAGTTTGACTGACAGGTGTGTCACTGATGGGTACAGAGAAGAGGTAAAATATGTTTCAATCAGCAGTGAACAGACGATGCCTGAAATAACTCGTATAGATCAGACAGCTGAAAAACAAAGGCAACAGTTGCAGCATAATATGCTTTATGTGAAGGAAATGAGATTCACTGAGGCCAAATGTTCTCTGAGTTTTAAAAGAGAAACGTGAGTTTTTGCTACCTGCATCCCAAAGTTTCCCAGCTTGTCTGAAGCTTATCTAAATTTTAAATCCAATTTGCATCATATACAATCAAAGAAAGGATGAAACATGAAAAGTGTGTTGGCTGTGACAGCAGGAAAAAAGGAGGGGTACGTTGTGGCATATTATAATAACCATCTGTACAATCAAATAGAAAACTACATCTTGCAGTTAGAATCATAAAGAAAGGGAACAGATGTTAATCCCTAATGGAGTTGACAGGCACTTTCCTGTCTTTCACATGAACATATTGAGTTTCTGAATAAGAGGGGGATCAGAAGGAAGGTGTATCATGTTGCACTCATAATACATGCATATCAAAGACCCCAGCTGTTGGATTCCCTCTCCTGAGAGACAGCATTATTAAATCTGCACTCAGCAAGCATATCACACCAGCACAAGAGCTTAAGCCTCTCCATCAGTGGGCTCCATCGGCTTGGCGATTTGTAACCTATCACACAAGGAGATTATATCATCCTTTAAAGTGTGGAGGTAATCAGTACCACACACCTGTGTCTTATTTAGTCCTTATTTGAGATCAGAGATAAGATCTGGCAAGAAAAAACCTCAAGTGCTATAAGTATAAGGAAGTGTGTTGCTCATAATTGGCATGATTCACACACACTCACACTCACTCTTCACACTCCTGCTGTTGGGTGATGAGGGCTGAGATACTGCCAAAAACTTTTTTTTCTTTCTTCTTTTATTTTTTTAATTTGTGCAGCAGACACCTTGTAGCCTACCATCTCTTCTGCCAGTGCAAACTAACTTTTAAAGCCCCCTTACTCATGTAGAGGAGCAAAGCATCTGTCAGGATGTACAGGGAGGATGACCAGCCAGTGTTTGTCCACTAGGTGGCGATATATACCTGTAAATCTGAGAACGTGCGAGCTTCAGCTTGACAACACTAACAGTCCCATTTCATTGCACATGATATATAACCTTATCCTCACCTGATGCAACATCCTTCTCCATGTTCCCCCCACCGTTCAGGCTGGTTTTGTGTGCACTGGCAGGTGTGCTGGCCAGGTTCCGCTGGGATCTGAGAAAGGAGAGCAGGGCACCGTGGTGCTGGAGAGGATCTGCCTGTCCTGGGGTGAAGCTCTCCAGAGAAGAGATAGGAGCTCCAACCACAGCTTTTCCCCACTGCTTCTTCTCAACACGAGCCTCACCATCAGCCCTGGCCTGCCCCAGCTCTTTTGACTCAAGGACATCACTTTTTAGCATCCTCCACTTGGCAGCATCGTCATTTTTATCCTCCCTTCCTTTCTCAGATTTCTCTATTTCACCTTCACCATCGTGACCTATGGAGCCTGCGTTCTGTGAGTTCATCTCCTCTTTTGTTCCCTGCACCAAAAGGTCACACTGATATGTGGGTTTCATACTGAGTTCAGCTGGTGCATTAGGGTAACTGTGTAGCCGGCGGGTAATCGAGGACGAGAGTCCATTACTAAAAAGGCCAGACATCTGCAGCAGTGCTGCGTGAGGCATGGCTGAATGAGATGGGACAGAGTCTGGCCTGACAGACAAATCCAAAGGCTCATACTGGGACTTCTTGGTTTTACCAGACACAGAGCCGTTCTCCCCAGTTTGTTTGTCGGTGAGGTCAGGCTGCTTGTTGACGATAGCTTTCTCACAGTGGCTCTCCAGTCCGAGGTACTGACCTGCAGCCGGGCTCCAGTCTTCCCTGGATCTGGGTCTGGGCTTGGGGTTGGGACTGGAGCTGCTGCTAGTGGGCTGGAGAGGAGAAGACAGATCTCTGTTGTTCTGCCAGTGGGGAAAGTGGTAGCGATCCAGATGGAAGCCCAGGGGGGCTGTCTGTGCAGCGGTGTAGTCACTGGAGGGTGGACACCTGTAGACTTTCTCACCTAACACAGACAATAACAGCAAAAACATGATAGAATCCAAATCAAATTAAGAAACTATGTTCATATGAGGCATTCTGAGCATTTTTCTCTCTATGCACCAAGACCAGTTGTCTAAACATGAAAAATGTTGCAATCTCACACCAGGCTGAGTTGAATGATTTAAGTGCTGCCCTGCAGTAAATCAAGCTTGTAATCAGCTTTCAGCTCCAGTGATCCATCATCTTACAGTATGGACGCCACCACCATGTGCAATAAATACACCCAAAGATGTTAACACCAAACAAGATTCTTCCAGAAATAATAAACAGTGAAATTGTTAAGCAACTAGAACAAGGCAGATGTTGCAGACAAGAGCCTCATTCCATCAAAGCCAGTAAGTGGGTTTCCCAGTCAAAACTAACGAAGTCCAACATGTGAAGAGTTCTGATTAACCGCGCCGAGTTTATTTTTGCTTCATATTTGAAAAATGGCTTATTGGGAGCATAATTCAAAAAGTACAAAGTGTGTTATTGTGGAGAATGACAAAGGGTAATTTTTCTCCTTTTAGCGGCAGAATAATATCCATCTGGAAACAAGATTTGATCCCACACGCCGTATTTTTTAATTAAAGGTAATTTAAATGTCTTCCTCCCTCTGTTTACCTACACTTTTATCATTATAGCTATCACAGCAACACCCTGCAGGGTTAAACACACTCTCTGTGACCATTTTGAGTTAGTGATTGTCTGAGACCTCTGCCTTGCACTGTCTTTAAACAGCCCAGCTGTTTCGCTGCCATTCCAATTACAGTAAAAGTCATCCGACGCCATTAAGCCACAAATATTGGCAGTTTATTGCCCAACACTCTCCTGGCATTTGAAGGTCAGGTCATACATTATACTGTGTCTTTTAGGGATACGTCTGGGATAGGGAGATAAACCCACCACCATTAATTTAATTCTATGCATATTGATGCCTTATTGTTCTTCTTTAATGGACTAATACCTGAGTTACAGCAGTGATTCATCCCCGCCACAGAAATATCAATTTCATACACCTCAAGATCTGACCCTGAGGTAATTCTCTGAGGTAAATCTAAATCTAATGATCTGTAGTAGTAGCTTTACTTTGTTTCCAACTTTAATAGGAAAACCATCATTTTCAGCTGAATGGTAGTAAAAGCAGGGCTGTTTTTTACTATTACAATTTACAAAACCGTAAAATAACACCCACGTATTAATTAAATTGAGCTCTACCTAATGAGATTGAAAAGTCACAGCTGAAATGGAAAAATCATGCCCTTGAACTAAAGTCGATCCCCTCTCCTTTGCACTGTGTTCGCCTGTGTGTGTCCGCAGTGTGTTTGATATACCCTCTGTGTACATTAAAAGTATGTGGCGACATGCGTTGGTGTGCAAGAGCGGGAAAGACACTTCAACGGTGCCACACCCTTGTCTCCAGTAACAAGGCAAAAAAAAAAATCCAAACAGCTTAATGGAACTCTCTCAGACACGCTATATATCTCAATTATTCTGTGGCTTAAATTACGATGACATTACCGGCCAGCTCCAAATGCAGAAAACACATATATCTGACCTCATCTTTCAGCGTGGACCTTCCTAAACCCATTTGCAAGCCTACATGAGAGCGGTAAAACAGCACAAAGACTGAAGAGTGTGCCTTTTCTCCCCTCCTTTGGATGGGTGCCATCTTTGTGATTGCCTGGTTCATGCTAACTTAATCAGTTTAAGATTTACTTACAGTGCCGAGGCTCACATTATGTGAGGGGAGTAATTTTAGAGCTTAGATTTATCAACCAAAACTCCAATTACTGCATCATTACAAACCCCAGCCTCTCTCACCTAACACAGAGCATCTAATGAAGTGATGCATATGACTTATCCGCTCCTACTGGATGTTCACGGTGGAGGAAAAGGTAAATAAATAAATAAATGCCTCAAGTGAGCCGTGTCTATGGAAAAAAACAACATGCAGCTGGGCATGGACAAGTGATTCATTTCATATGGAAATAGGCTTTTAGATTTACAACCATATATCCCCGTCAATGCAATCACACTCTCACATATTATTTGCTTACACGGGCATTTGGCAGTTATATTGTAAATATCAGACTCTATATGCAGCGGAGCTTTGGCTTTCTATATATATGTAATCATGCACCTGAAATGCAAAACAGAAATACATGGTGGCTGGTTTGGTTTAAGATGAAACAGAGTGAGAGTCACACACAAGACTGGTGAGAAAAACAGGGGCACCAGATGTTCTTTGATGTTTATAATAGCATATATTATTAATATTAATTAGACCACATAGTCAATGACGCATTTGGGACGTTTCCAAGTCAATTAAGCCAAATGGCATTCAGGAGACGGCGGAACAATATTTCAAGGCAGGTGTTCAGAACTCCCTGGGTAAATCTTTTTATCTGCATGCTAGGAAAACAAGCATTTTGAGCTTAATTTGAGCCTCATATCTGCAATAATAATTAAAAAGAGGATTAAAAGACAGAAGTGAGAGGGAGACAGAAAAGCCAACAGGTAATCAGGTTTGACAAACCAGTCAGATGCAGTGATCTGTGAATAAGGGGGGATGATTTTCTTAAGCTGGGACCGAGTTAGATAAGATTTAGTTAAAAGATGCTTTTTACTGTTAGCATTCACAAAGAATAGTCTGATGTAACTGGAACAGCCAAAAGAAAAGTGATATTCTGTGCTGCAAGCTGCTTTATCTGTATTTCTGGGTAAACCAGTGCTCGTATTACCATTCAGTGTTTTACACACACACACACACACACACACACATCACTTCAGGCTCTCTCAGCTGCAACGCTTACAGTAAAAGTAACATAAAAGCAGGAAATGAGGGACAAAACGCATGTGAGGACGCCATCATTACATGGTGTCTACTCACTGACCTTGAGGTTAAGAGGACTGAATGGGACTAATTAATAACTGTCAGCGCATTTTTTTAGTTGTTTGACACGTTCTTATTCAGATGTGGCATCTAACTGGTCGAATGTAGGTCAGAGGCCTGCAGCATGGATCCTTTATGAGTTGATCGTTTGAAGAAGAGTCGTTTTTCTTAATCTCAGATGGTAATTAAAGCCAAACTGCATTTTGAAATACGTCCTGATTAGATATTGAGAGAAGTAATTTGTGAAATGCTTCCTTTTGAAATCAAAGAGATGCGGGCATTTCCATTTCTAAATCTAAATCCAGCCCTGTATCTGAATGGCACTCTCACTCTGACAGCCATGACTGTACTATATTTGCTATCCATACTGAGAACATCAATAACTTCATGACCACCATAGGCTGAATATGAATAATGCAGCCAGTAATTCTGGACTAATCAATGTTCCTCAAGCTGAACATCTGGCAGTGGTAATTCTTCCCCAGCATCTCCGCTCTCCTGAATTAGAAAACTCTCTCTTCCTCTTCTCTCCTCCACGTCCAACCATCGAGACAGACCGACTTGATCAGTTACAACCCCCCACCCCTGAAAAAAGCTTATCCCTGTTATTAAACCCTCATCAAGTGGTGCGTGTTCTCCATATGTGTAGGATTTACCTATCTGTCCCGCAGCAGACCTGCGCGTTGAGCCAGGGCCAGCAGCGTGTGATTGTGTTAATTAATCTGTCATTGTGAGCGCAGGGAGCAGCTGCAGAGGTCTCTGGGATATATTGTCAGAGCTAAACAATGCAGTGCTAAGCCCCCAGAGTGAGTCTACCATTACACAGGACTAAGAACAGAGAAGAGAGGAAGAGAGAGAGAGACAGAGAGAGAGAGAGAGAGAGCCTGCCGGATCCATCATTGACTAAAGCAATGACGCCTGACCTTTACAATGAATTAGTTTCCATGCTTAATATTGACTGAAATTAGAGTCTGATACTGAATGTGCCATCCCAGAACTGTGCACACTCAAATCCTCAGCTAGCCAACTATCATAAATGTTTCTGGAAGTGACACCGTATGGTCTTGGAGATAGGGGAGAGGAGGGAAACTACAAACAACTGAGCTTAAATGTGTTTCTTAAAGAGCAACTGGAGTGGGATTTGGCTGTAAACTGTGAGCATTTACATGTAAATATGCAGATACCAGTATGTGTGTACAATATGGAAACAAAACATTTAATGGGATTAGACCTGATCCATTTATCTCTGCTATACGGACATCATTTAAGAGGATACTGGATCAAATCCCACAAAGCGCATCAGACTTACATATACATAAAACTGCTTCTCTAATACTGGGAGAGAGAGAGAGGAAAAGTTTGGATTAGTCTCTTCTTCTCTTAACAACACAGTTAAAACAGTCATTTAGTCTCATGATAACATGTTAGCAGGATGCCATGACAAGAGAGGCATCTACCCATCGAGCCGAATCATCCAGATCACCAGGTGGAAAAGAACACTATCAATAAAAATACCAGGTGGTAGATCAAATCATAAAAATCACTGGGTGGTATATATCAAATCATTAAAAACACCAGATGGCATGCATTAACATCTTGTGCCCCCGTAGGCAAGGGGTGGGGATGTGACAGATATAAAATAGAGGGTACTAATTATCCCCACAATTCAACATGATGCTATTATCTTTAAAAGGAAGACAAAGTCCTTGTGGATGATAATATCAGTGGTGTGCTGCTGACCCTGTGCTTCATGTCGACTACGTCTAAGTGGGAGGGGGGGGGGGCAACAGAGAAATAATTACTATGAGTTAAAATATTCAGGAATATCCTGATTTGTTAGATTGAAAAGATGAAATCAGGGATTAGACCACAAAGTCAGCATCATATTTTAGACTTTGGAAAATCTAAAGGATTCTCCAGAGACTGAGCTCATCCTTGAACTGAACCAGATTTTAAGATTGGGAAAATGAGTGTTTGTTCTTTTTACCTGTAGCTGGAGAGGAAGATGGTGATCGATGGTCGAGGACACTGCCAGAGAGAGAGTTCCCTGCCTCTGTGATGGCCTCTGCTGGCCCATGGTGGCTCATGCTGCCTGGGCTTCCAGGTCTGCTGATGGCTTTGGAGTCTGGGTCACTGAGACACAGTTTGCTTTCATCAGCAGGGAGACACCTGTCAGGCAGGTAGGAGGAGCACTGCTGCTGCTGCTGGTCTTCAGATGAGAACATTTGTTGTTCAACAGGCAGACCAGGTGTTATGATCTGCCAACCTGCATAGCTGCTGCTGTTGCTCAGAGCCTCTCTGGTTGAGATGATTTTCTGCAGATATTCCATGCCAGTGGCGCTCAGTGGAGGGTGGAGATGATTTAAACCCAACAAAGAAGAACTCTCTGCATCTGTGAGAGGGCCCGGAGCTGAGGAAATCATCCTCCCTAACATCTCTCTGACCTTCAAGTCAGCCCCTGCTGTGGCCATCATGTGGTTATAATCTGGGAGATCTGCTCTGTCAGGCGTTAGGAACCTGTTGTGGATGCGGGAAATGTACTGTGAGTAGAGATTACTCTGATGGTCCTGTGTTAGGCTACTCATATCCACAGAAGAGTCGCGGTCAGCAGCGATGTTATTCTTAACAGCCAGTTTATTGAGATGGACTTTCATGTGGTTCTTGAGAAACCAGGGTTCTTTGAAACGACGGCCGCAGATTTGACAGCAGTGCTCGAAGGAGTCCTTGTGTTTTCTCATGTGGCCCTTCAGGAACCAGGCCTGGCTGAAGGTCTGACCACACACGTCGCAGGGGAATTCTCCAGCGGGCTTCCCCTTATCACTTGCTCCGACAGACGGTTTCTGTCCTGATCCCGAATCAGCAGTTATGTGAGTCATTTCAACATGGCCGATGAGCTCTTCCTCGTGTGCAGCAGCAAACTCACACAAAGTGCATTTGTATGGTTTGTGTAGGATCCGTATGTGGCGCTCGAGCTCCTGCTGCTTCCTGAACTTCCCCTTGCAGAAGGAGCAGCGGAAGCCGGTGGTTTGGGGCTGAATTGGCTCATCTGGGATGGTAGTCACCTGAGGAGAGGTGGAAGCATGTGGCTGTACAGCTGCCGCACCGGTGTTTCTCAGGAACGGAGGCTCTGTTGGGACAGCGTGCAGAAAAGGTGTTTGGAGCTGGTTCGTGTTAGAGGCTTGTGGTTGCTGCTGGCTAACGTGAGCGGCTCGTATCTGCCTGTCTCTAAGTATCGCCCTTTCCTCAAGCTCGTGAAGCAGCCGGTTCTCCTCCCGAATCCTCCCACGGCCTTTACCCAGGATACCTTGTTTGTGTGTGCGCAGGTGTATCTTCAGGTTACCCTTTTGTGCAGCCCTGTGGTCGCAGTACGGACACTTGAAAGGCTTCTCGCCAGTGTGAGTGCGCATGTGAAGGGAGAGGATGCTGTTGAAGCGGAAACGCTTCCCACACAACGGGCAGGGATACTTCCTGTTCTTGCGGCTGTCATCCTGTGCAGAGTTGACCTGGGAGACAATGCTTTGATTGGTGACTCTCAGGAACTGAGAAAGCTCCACTCTCCCATTCATACTGCTGAGGATTCTCGCATCCATGATTTGATTGGCCAGGAGCGCCATCTGGCTCCTAATTGGGTGGGTGGCCGGGGTAATGAAGCTGTCCTCTCAGGGACTGGGTGTTGTTGCAGTATGGTGGTCAGGGGTATCTATCTGGGGCAGTCAGCAGGTTAGCAGTGAAGTGAAGTCAGAGTTTGCTTATTGAGTTGAAACAGGATGTGGATTCATGTTGTTCAGATGAGGTGTCTGTTTGTTGTTGCTCAGACCTAAAGAGAGATAAAAACAAACATTTAGCAAATTCATGCTCTTCCAAGGACTTATATAAAACACATTATACACGCCAGCATAGAAAACCCAAAACAGCCAAACAAAGTGTCAGCATGGTGCAATCAATTAAATGTGTAAATCTTTTGCAACTGTTGTATAATGCCAGTGATGCACCACAAATAGGTCAGGAAATAGAGCAAAGTAGGTTGTGACTGTCTTCATCCTGTGTTAAGTGTACCTGTGGTTTTAGATTATTGTTGGAGACTGTAAAAATGCTGATTATGTCTAACCACAAAGGCTTCCTCAACAAATAGCTCATCATTACAAAAAGGCTAAGTTGTATATCTGCCTCGATCTCATTTTGTCATGACACAATAAAGCTGCACATGCAGACATCAAAGTCTGTCTGCCTCCACTTGCTCTTTCTTTGCATTTCTCAAATCTCTGAAACACTTTAAAGAAAAGATTAAAGTAAACAGTTCTGAGCTTTTTCCAGGTCTGCTGCATATTTAAATAAAAACTTTACAAGAATAATTATGTCACATAAAAACAAGCAACTGCAGATAAAGGAAGCATATCTCCTTTAGCCAGCTCTCCCTTTTTCTCATTTTATCCAACTGTAGCAACTAAACAAAGCTTCAAATTCACATCGCGCTACAATGGTAGAGGTCACATAGGCGAGCCCTGCACTGCTCCAGTGCAGCACCAAAGGGCACAGAACAAAGGCTGCATTGTCCACCCTGAATTAACACAGGCTTACATCACCCTGGAGTGCAACCTCAGTCAGTCACGAAAATGATGTACACAAAACCACACAAATAAAAAGTTAGCTGGTAGAGCAGAAATCAAATATGGCACCGACCGAATCACACCTGTCAGGTGAGAGCTTGAGCTGTACAAGAGAGCTGCTGCTTCCTCGTGAAGCTGGTATCCTGAAGCAGTCAGGCTGCACCAGAAAGCGGAGGGTACATCCACCCTCCTCCCACTTCCCACTTACTTTCAAGGATTACGGTCATTAGAACTATTATTGCATTAGCCTCTATCGATGTCATTACCGCACTGTAGCCTTGAATGTGTAATATTGTACAGTGTATCTAATTTAGAATCTGCGCAGAGTCAATAATGATTGATCAAACCGGGCTTCAAATGGCTTTGCATCTGCAGCATTTTTCCTCAATGATTTTTGTATTTCACCTTTTTTGAGTAGTGGAAGTGTGTTTTTCTCTGAATCACAGTAATCCAGCCTCATTGTGCAACTTATTTAGAATCTATTGTCGTATTTTGGCCTCAAACTTTGACGCTGCACTTGTGTCACACGTCCTCATTGCTTTACTGCAACAAAGAACCTCGACTACCTAAAATAGTATTATCAGTTTAACTAAAGGCCTCCTAAATAAAATGTTTGACCATGACTCTTGACCACCTGCTGCTGCATAGCAACCTCAATCAATTGTGAAAATGTATCACACAAACCCTCCCAGATATAGAGCTGCCTGCAGTCACGGCTGGTTTGAGGAGTGTGTCTGCCTTGAGCTGAGATCAATGTGAGGATACGAGGCTGACCTAATCACATCTGACAAGGAGAAAGTAAGTGAATGATATTAGCATACGCTGGATCCATTTCATATTTACAAAAGTGGTATTTCTCTGATTAACTAAGCAGGAAGGCATAAAACCATCACCGGTGTGTGTGTGTGTGTGTGTGTGTGTGTGTGTGTGTGTGTGTGTGTGTGTGTGTGTGTAGGAGCTAGGTTTTTGTCTGAAAAGGTGTAAGATGGAACCGGGGCCATAAGGTGTTTCTCTGTCAGAGTGGATTAGGCTCTTTTGGTGCAGATTGAGAGAGTGCTTGATTGTTATGAAGCACTGTGTCACAGCGGTGCTTTGTAGGTGTGGCCACGCAGCGATGAAAAAAGGAGCAGGTGTGATTTAGCACAGGCAATAAAGGAGAGACAAAAATGTGACACATACACACACTGTTAAACCAGCCATGGGAGCTGTGCATTCAGGATGATTTTGGATCAAAAATTACATTTGTTGCCACTGCTGTCAGGCATAAAGGGTTTAACTAACAAGAGAATGGGAATATAATCTTTTTACTCTGCAGTACACTGCCAGCTGGAGTGGGTGGACAGAGAAAATGCACCAGAGGTGACACCAGAATGGATTGCATGAATGAAATTTGCAGATCTGAGCTAATAATGTTTTTCCTTGTTAACAAGTCAAACTATTATTAATGAATGTGGATTCTGAGTACAGACATTACTCTACAATATTAGGAAATATTCTGCTCAATTAGAATGAAATAAAAACTTTTACTTTAAAATATTTTAGTTTTCACCTGAAACAAGTTTTATGAATAAAAAAACTTGTGGCACAACTGTTTTCCTGGACTTCACTAGACCCTCGCTGATGTAACAGCAGAGTTTTTGTTGCAGCATCACCTGCTGCTGGAGTTTGGCTTCAAACATAAATTACATTGGTGACTGGTGTCAAATAAGAGTTTGCTGAATCTACAGCTGTGACTGTAGCCAGGAATTAGAGCTGCACTTTATGAAGAAAATATGCGATAACCCTATTTGTTTCGATGACGATATGTTTTGCGATAGAAACAATATTTAGATATGCAATGTCTTTCAGCTATAGGCGTTGTGCAAAAAGACAACAAAAAGTTGGTATTTGAAAGCCTTTTTTAATGAGAAAAAATAGATTTTTTTCCAATACAGCATTGTTTTTATTAGAAAAGAATTGCACCTGACTACTGTTGCACCTGCTGGGTGGTTAATTTAAAAAAAATACAATCAAATACATAAAAATCTAAATATTAAAACCAACTTCTTTTGGCACAATAGTTTTAAAAATATAAACGGAAATGCAGCTGCTGTATCTCTTTTACAAAATGTTCAGCATTATAGAGAAAGTGGTGTGTGCATTAAAATCAACTGTTTATAAACTGTGCTGTACAAAGACTTTGTTGTTTAAAGGGGACATATCATGAAAATATGAATTTAACCTGGATTTAAGGGCTTTTTTAGCCCTTAAATCCAGGTTATTGTGCACTTCTAAGTGTTTAGGAATGCAGAAAATGTCAATTTATTCCCTCCTGATGCTGCACATATATCTTTATAT
>JBAMHV010000010.1:25709448-25726245 GCA_037177535.1 Pseudomugil gertrudae
ACAAAGCATTGCGGTTCTACTTTATACAGACAATAAATTCATGATTTACATGTTAAAAGGATTTAAAAGCATCATATATCTCCTTTAAAACACAAGAAAGTGTAGGAAAGAGAACCTTTTCTGTGTTTTGTCTTAAACATCCAAACTCTTCTGCACTGCAGGGAGCTGTGGTGGAAAATAGCCTCATTGCTATGCTCTTGCAGTGCGACTTTGGCCCAGCAGGTTTAGTTGCATCAGGCTAAGAATCCAAAAGCACGAGTATTGCCTGAAATTACCTCTCCTCTTTAATGTTTGCTTTGAGCTGTCAGCTTGGTTAGCTTCAGCCTGACGGATGTGAGGCTCTGTAGAATATGTAGCTCACTTCTGGGACTGTTTGTAACTTGCAGAACGATCGAATGATGATTGTAGGTTTTAGATGAGCATGGATGATTCAGTCTGAACCCTTAAAATAGCCATTAAAATACACAAGCACTTAAAAAAAGATGTATTAGCATAATTATATTTAGCTAAATTTTAGGTGATGTTTTGAAGTGTGTCTCTTGGTAAAGTTCCTGTGGCAGTTTCCAGTTGAGAGTAAAGACATCTACAAGTGTCTGTGCAGGTGGGAATTGGCTTAGATAGATGTTTTAATTGGTTTAGTTTTTTCTTTGTCTTTAACAAAGCATTTTAAGCGACTATGGACAAAGGTCTGTCTGAGTTTATGATTATTATTCAGATCAGAGCTCATTTGGCTTTGAGGCCAACTGGATTCTGCAGTAGATGCAAAATGAATCTCCTCTCAGCTTAAACTCAAGTTCTTAAGCAAACACCCCCCCAAATCCTCCACCTGCCCTTAATTCTTTACCCTCAATCTTCAGTTTAGCACATCCACCACCCAGTCTGCCCCGATTAGGCCCAAACTTGGTGCCCTCAATCCTCAGGCCAGAACACCATGTTGATGTTCACACTAAATTGGAGCGTTGAACCAGCAAATTAGAGAAGCTGCTATCAGGTCTGGCAGTGTTTGTATTAAACAGCTTGTCACTGTTTTCTGAATCAGAACTGGTTTTGTGTAAAAGTACGTCCCAGTTCTACGTTTGATTACATAAAGTTCGAAAATGTATTTAGAGTTTATAACTCAAGCAAAATGAAGCACATGATACTCTCATTAAGACAGTAACACAATCACTCTTGTACAACGGTGTATATTTTCCTTATTTTAAACATTCTGACACACGCTGTCGCAGACTTTTCCTCAAGCGAGCGAGACAGATGCATACATTATATGTGCGTGTGTGTGTGTGTGACTTGATTTGCAATCTGAGGGACTTTTTGGGTTAATATGTGTTACAATTTGATTTGAATGAAAGAGTGTTTTATGATTAAAGTTTGATATGTGAAAAGTTTGAAGCAGGGGTCTCAGGCTCGGGTTTTAAATGCATCCCTCCTGAATGAACGAGACGTTGTGCAGAACTTCACAGGCTGTCAGATTTCATGTGAGCCTGGTGTGTTGAAGCAGGGAAACACTGAAAACCTGCACAACAGAAGTTCCTGAGGACTGACTTTTACACTCCTGGTTTAAAGTGTTTTGGAGATGTCTGCACTCAACATCTGAAACTCTTAATATCTACGTCTATAAGCTCTGCTGAGAGATGGTTCTTGAATCTCTTCGTGCCAGACGAGACATTCAGGAGAGGAGTGTGTGCTCACAGGAGGCTGAGGATGTCTCTGAGTGGATTTTTCAGCTGTCACAACTCTGAGCACTTAAGCTGGGAAGAGAAGGACCTTTACTTATATTTCATTCATTTTTTCTCTCTGAGGAGTTTGAATTATTTAGCATTTTTTTAATCAACAACAAAACGTTTTATCTGACAGAAAATGTGGTTATTGAGCATGTAGCCATTTTCCAGCTGCTGCAGGGGATGCATGTGAACAGAGACTGCTCACAGTGTCCAGATAAGCTCCTGTTAGTTCTACGTGTTTACCAGCACAGAAACAAAAACAAAGAGGTGTCCTTCGGTTTCTACAGGGCTGGTTCTGCTAGTAAAACTATTGCATAGCAGCTGAAAAGGAGCAGGAATCCTTCATTTCAGACAGGGGTGCCCAAAATGACTCATTAATTTGAGTCTGGTGTGTTGGAGCAGGGACATGGGAAACCTGGAGGACCAGACTTGGATACCTCTGATGTAAAAGTCTTTCTTCTGTATTGATCCTGTGGACAGCCAGTGGTTTGTTTTATATACAGAACCAGCTGAGAGGAAGAAACTGTGAAAGGAAGCGACTCATGAGGCCTCTCTGAAAGTCACAAAGATACTCCAGCCAGTTTGACCAACCCAACAAAACCAGTAAATGAGTCGCTGCTGTTTATCGTCACAGCTGCCAGTATCGTTCTGATTGGTTCATAAACTGTGGAGACTTTTGATGCAACGTGGATTCTTTTACGATTAAGATCACATGTATGAAACAAAAATCCAGCTGCTTTGTGAGATAAGCTGATCAGATGCATGCGAGTTGTTTTTCAGAGGAACAGCTGGTTGCAAGGTGCCGTGTGGGATGAAGAAGCAATGAGATGATCTTCATCAGACCTTTCCTGACACGATGTAACATTCTTTCATACGTCTAAGGGTCATGCATGTCACCGTCCTCTTCCCTCCATGCGTCTTTTACGTTCCTAAGGTTAGGTCAGTGCATCCACCAGTGGGAAGAGCTGAGTTTTGACACCAATTGGTTGTAATAATGCAACGTTACACACTTCTTAACAACCATCCGAAAACACCAGAAGAAGAGGAACATTAAGTCTGTACTGTTCTCAACCTCTTCTGCATCTTCTTTAGGGGCTTATATTTTGACCGTTTCTCCGTCCTCTTCATCATCTTCTTTTTCTTTCACTAGTGGAAGGTCAGCTAAACAACTCACCACTGGCCGCACCATTTCCAGTGGTATTGTTCAGTTTTCCGCATCAAGCGGTGGATTGCTAAGTCCTGTAAGAACCAGTGTGTGCAGAAACAGGAGACAGACAAAACTTCCCATTTGTTTGTTCACTCGTCCTCTGCATGTAATCAGTGCTTCTCTAATAAAACTGAGAGTTCAGGTCATATCTGACCACGGTGATGTGGAGTCCACTCGTCCACGGGTCAGAGCTGTCAGACAGGTGATCAGATACCAGCATTAACCTGTTTTAGGACACTTTCATCAGATCACCAATGATTTAATCAAGTGGGAGGATGGAAAAGATGACAGATAAGCGAAATGGACGGACAGATAAAGAGCACATTGTTACATAAACATTAACTCATCTATTGATGTTCTCACAGCCAGCACACAAGGATGCGCCTGTGTTACTTAGAGTTTCATTTAAAGGCATTACCCGCGTGATCAATAACCCCTGTGTGTGGACGCTGAGGGGTTTGCAGAGCTATTTTTACAGGAAGCTGAATGGAGTTGTGTGTGTGATGGATTGTCTCAGCCAGCTGCTTCATCGCCGATAAGACCAGTCTTTTCTCCTTAAAACTTTACTTTGGAAGAGCTTAGTGGGAATAGTTTCCCCTCGTGGAATCGTTTTGTATATTTGTTTTCTAAGCTCATTGAAAGGTAATGATGTATATATTTTTGTTTAGAAGGTTTTAAGAATGAGTTGAAGTCTACTGAAGTTGCTCGTGAGTGGAAACAGAAGTCCAGATGAAAGTTGGGTTTGCTGTGGAAGCCAGCGCTGACGTCTTGGCGTCTGAAAACGCTTGACCGGTGTGAACGCAGCTTAACATCTTTCCACATTTTTAGTAGACAGCATATTTTTATTGTTACTGTTCAAAAATCTGGTGTTTCTCTACTAATAAAATCCTCTGCATTAATCTTTTTATCGATTCTAAAAATGCTCTCAGCTCCACAACAAAATGAGATTACAGAGTATACAAAGCTTTCCTTTGCAACACTTTTCCAACCAGTAATCTGCTTCATTCCATTCCTGCTTCCCACCTCTGTTTCTCTTTCTCCCTCTCTCCTCCCAGTGGGCTAGCAGCACATTCCCCTCCCTCTGGAATTACAGGCCTGGTCTTGAATAGCAGGGTTGTTCATCTTCTGCGGGCTCAAGCCATTCAAAGGCCCAGAAACCGCACATCCTGCAAGGTGCTGTTTAGTGTGGTATGGCGAGGGACAGGAGGGGAACACATAAGCTTTTCTGTTTGCTCTGTCATTCCTTACCTGCTGTTCAATTCCTGAGGTGTTGATGATCTAGTACCTGTTTCTGATCATGGTGGCTCACCAGTTTAAAGTCATTTTAAGCCCAGAATTGGTTTAATTCAGAGGTAAGCTGCATCACTCCGGACTCAAATCAATGGGTCAGCAGACTTATGTAGAGTTGGATGTCAAGCTTTGCACATGTTTGCTAATTAAGTCTGATGTGTGTGGGGTTAATAAAGGTCCATTATTTAAACGCCAAACTGTGTTAAAACACATGGATGTAAACACAGTTGTCAGTGGTCACCACTACTGGACCTGGAGATCCACCATCATGCAGGTGTTATGGTGTCCTGGTACAACACACCTGATTCAAATGAAAAGGCTCATTGTCAACTTCTGCACCAGCCTGTTCATGAAGCATTGATTTGAGTCATGAATAGCAGGAAACAGTAAAACCTGCTCTACCGCCTTGCTTATATGATGCACTGGGCAGTGTTCACAGATGTATAGAGATATAAAATATTTATAACTTAGAGCTCTTGTTTGTCCACTACTGCCTTTTCTTCATATCTGCTATCAGCTTCTTTATTCTGTGTTAAATAAAGCGGGTTAAATGTTGCTCCTGCTCTGAGTTCACATTACTGTCACAGCATTTAGATGGTGGTTTGGCTCCAAAGCCACGCTCCCAGCCATCATTGGAAGCTGCGCTGGCCCAACGAAGAGATGACGGTAGTGTAGCACCATTTTGTTGTTGCTGGAGCCAGAGCTACGATGTTCAAAGCAAACAGATTGTGGTTCTTACTCTTTCAGCATCTGTTCAGGCCAGCGTAGCTAACGCAGATGGAGTGTGTGTTTATACTGTGTGTTCTCTGGATCTGCAGGTAGCAGCACGGCTGGTATTGGTCAGTAACCAATAAAGGTTTTTTTCAAGGTTTGCCTTAGTTTCCTGTTTTAGAGCAACAATGGCGGCCACTGGCACTTCTTCAACAAGAAGATACATCATCCGGAAACATGTAATCACACTCTGACTAATTATAAGAACATACATTCATGTAGCTGCGCTCATGTAGCCGCGATGCACATTAGGTCCAAAGGCTGAGCATCTGCTGCCCTACGCAGAGCCTACGGTAGTAAGTTGTGGGACAGACTTGCTGCTGGTGGCATGTACGCATCATGGCGACCTCGTGTTCGCAGCATAGGTCTCGCGGAACGATGTGAGGTAACGTCACATGTGTAAGGTGTAATATTGACTTGAATGCAGGAGGCTTTCATCCCAGTTCTGGTGTCTTCTTTACAAAGGGCCTGTGAAATGGAGGTGTGAAGGAAGGCAGATGTACAAATACATCAGTTCAATAGACAAACAGATGGGTTAGGAAGCCAGCAATCTTCATTCTGGACAGAGAATAATAGTTTTGGTCAGCACAAGTAGGAGGTTTTACAAGAACCAACATTCATAGTCAAATAAAAATGAGCTTAAACCACTTTAAAATCTTCTTCAGTTCAGGTGTAAAATTCTTAGCTGCATGAAATGTGGCACCATCATGTTTACCTTCAAGCTGTTTTTGTCCTGATAAGCATGGGGAAATATCTTCCCCAATGATATAATTTTACAAATCTGGTCCTTTCTTTCTATACTTTAATAGACTCAAACCCACCCCAAGCTTAAACTCCACCCCACTTTTTCTTCCTACTTCACAGCTCCTTGAGAAATGAAAAAGAAAATGGATTCAGTTTCCCAGAACGATGCCTCAACAATGCTTTAAGCCTCCGGTCGCTTAACTCCAGATAGCATCCTTTGATTTTATCTTTCACTAATATTACTTAAGTCTTTGCCAACATGCTTCACTTTCCATTTGTTCACTATGAAGAAAAGTAAATATTCCATAGATGAAAGCTTATTTGCATCTGTTTTCAATGTGTCTCATGCCAAACCCCTCTCCAGCTCTATGACCACATGTTATTCATAGTATTGTTACCCGAAACAAACCTCCCAACTGTAGGAACCGTAGACATGCCCAGCCAAGTCTTCTGCCTGGGGTTAGCTCTGCTGAGAACACAGCAGATCGCTCTCTAATTACACACACACACACACACACACACACACACACACCCCTCCTCAAACAAAAACCACAGAGTCCCGCCAGACTTGAGGAGAGTGTCATTTTTCGTTACAACCTGTCAATGTTGTATGATCAGTTCTGTTGTATGGGTTCTGGGAACCTGAGGAGTTTTTCCTGAACTGGTTTCCAGTAAACAGATTATGTTCATATCGAGTAAAGGGGGCCTAAACTGGTCCCTGTACGGTAGCAGACACAGCAGCTGGATGTTTTCTGAAGATGAATGAGAAAAGTGGGTGAGGTCTGGGAATAGTATGAAAGAGATGAATGTGTTTCTCACAGATCCTTTTCTCTCTGATGCCGAGCCACAGCTGCCCGTCTTTCTGCTTCACTTTTAATCTTTCTATTTGGGAAATCTTCATTTTAAACATTTAATTCTCACATGTGCAGACTTTTAAGGTGTGTGTTTCTGAGGGGATAGTGGTTTGATTTATAGAAACAGGTTTGCAGGTTACTTGTTATACTGGCACAGTCTTTAAATGAACATACAAGGGGATGACAAACTGTCCCTGTGTCATTAAACTGGGTAAGATTTTGTTTTAAAGAGATACATCTCTCATAAACTTGTATCTCACCTTTTGGAAAGCTCTTGTTGTGCATCACAATACTTTGCTTTATAAGTTAGAAGCCAATTTGGGGCCAAACTGGGCAGATTTTATGAAGCTGATGTAGCTCTAAAGCATCCATGCTGGCTATGGCACTGTTTGGGTTCCATAAACAAATGTGTGATAGTGTTTGAGGTTGCACTTAAGAAAAGTATGTGGGAAACTGAAAGAAAAAAATGGGGTATTTGAAAATGGGAATCGGCTCTCATCCCTGTGAGAAGCTGTTTCTGGCTCAGCACAAGCCAGAAACATGACCAGTACTCTCCAAAACAGAATAAAATCCTACAACACAGCTGAAAATAATTCCCATTTCTCTCTCCAAAATAACAAGGCATGGGTTTGTTTTCAGATTACAGGCTACTTCTCTGCTGATTACAGCCATGTACAACTCCCACCCATTTTCCATACCGCTTCATCCAATTCAGGGTAACTGGAGCCTATCCCAATCTAAGGGCGAGAGGCAGGATACACCCTGCACAGGCTGCTAGTCCATGTACAGCTTACTGTGTTGATACAGTGGTACCTTTTGACTTCATTCAATCCAACATTTTCACTCTAAAGGCTCATTTAAACTCCCTTTATGCATGTAAACTGGTACGTTTGGGTCAATCATATTAGCCAAATAATCCTATGCATCGTTTACATTGACATGGCTGTTAGTCATAAATCCAATAGAGGGCCATGCAGATTTTTAACGCCAGTTTCTGACAGCAAACACAATGGTGGAGAAGCCATGCACAGAGATATAACAGGAGGCAGTGCAGGAAATGACAGCATCATGGGTGGTCATTAATGAATTGCATCTTCTTCTGTGGTCCTTTCACTGGTTGCACATGAGCTATCCTGCACATCACTACCCCCTCTTGGATTTTTGGTGTTACTTTGTGTCCCCTTATCATAGTACATACTCGCTAGCCAAGAACCATTTTTGCTCTTTGCTAACACAGAAATAGAGAATTTTGCTCACTTTCTACATCATTTACAGTGGTAATTTGATCCATTTCCTGAGCTCTTGCAGATGCGTACCCTGATGGAGCAGATGAGTAGAACCACCGGAAACCTCAGGGTCAGTGCTGAGCACTATAACCTGCTGTGATGTGTGAGCTGCAGAAGAAACAAAGCAGTGATGTGTTTAATTACTGCATTACTGCACTGCCTCTTTTTATGCCTTTTTCTATGAATGTTAACATTGAGGAGAACTCTGAACTCAGTACTGCCATCTAGTGGGTGTGATGGGTAAAACAATGTGAATGGAAATAAAACATGAGAGCAGCTATGTTTGAAACACACATGCCTATTTACGCTCGTAACGGGAGCATAAATGGGCCTTGAGTCAGTTTATGAAAATAAAATGGATTCAAACTGTTTACCTGAAACTGATTTAGCCTTTTAAAAGAAACCCAGGCACTGACATAAAGATTAGCCCCAGATTTTTAGCTGTGTTGATAGTATTATTCATATACAGACTAAAAATGGTGAAAAGGCAATATTTAAAAAAATATTTATGAGCAATTCAATGTTGCAATTGTAAATCTGAAATGGCAACCTCCGTTGGAAAAAGGTGAAGCTTATGCGCCATACATTGCACCCCCCATCCACTAGGAGCTCTCCACATAGATTTGTATGTTAAAAAGACCAGAAATAAACATGTTTACAGCCTGGTTTCAAGTTTACCATCATGACATCTGTGAGGGGGGTGAATTCATTCATTTAGATGTTATTTGAGCTTGAAATTTGTCACAATTAGAGGCGTGTCAGTTTGATTGACAGGTATCCATCATACTGACAGCAGAGTGTAGCACAAATGTTTTTAGCTGGCTAACAGTGCGCCTATGCTTTAGTGTGAGCCTGACTTAGCTCAGTTAGCTCTTAGCTACAGGCAGCTTGGAGTTTGATTAACCTCAATCACCCCTTTCTCGGCTTCTCGTCTTTTCTGGAAGTGATGGGATTCATGATGCTCTTATGATGGTGACAATAGGAACTGCCCAACGAGCCTCACTTTTACTCTTCAGAAACCTCCTGGGACTCTCTGTCCATCTTTTTATACTGTCTACGGTAAATCCAGACAAGTTGCTGGTCCCAATGCTAAGTAGGAAGCTACAACATTAATCTGACTCTTTTTTTTTTTTTTTACCAGACATTCATTTAAATATAAATCCCAACACATTCACTTATAAACCCAATAACAAAGACACACACACACACAAGCAGACGTCCAGCCAGACACATCAGTTAACAGCAGCTGAACAAACATCTCTGCCTCTAAAAAGCACTTTCTTTCTCCTTATTCTTTTATTTTGTTTGGATCAAAATGACGGACCTCACTGGCCACCGTAAAGTCAGTGGTGATTGATCTCCTGCTTGCCGTAGGCCTCTCATCTGTGGGGGGTTGCCTTGGCAACGCTGACTTTGGCTCTCTTGCCATTTAGTGGAGCTGAATCCAATTGGAAGAGATTATTGCATTTCACTTATTGAAATTGCATGTCTAAAAAGACCTTTTTAATCACAACTGACAGATCCAAGAGCTCTGGACTCATCTGCTCTGTTTGGTTTTTTGTGTTTGAGCAGCGCTTGCAGTCAGCATCACGGTAAAACCATTTCTGCATCAGACAGTAAAGACAAGAACACACAAACATCTCACAACTCCTTACATTTTGCTGCCCACAACACTCCAGAGCCCATGTGAGAAAATGGTTCACAATCGTTACTGCCTGTCCTGTGTGTTTAACTTTTTTCTCCATTATCCACAAAATAATAGCAAAAAAAAACCCAAAAAAACTGACGGGTGCTTCAGGGAACAAAATAAAGTAGTTTTTCTGCCTTTTTGGAGGAAAAAAAACTTTCTAAAGTTTTACAAATAACAGGCAACAATAGATTTTGTTTCCCTCTTTTCACCCATGAGATTGGATTTGTTTTCATTAAATAGAAATGAAATGAAAAACCAATAAACCAGTTGACACAGTGTTTTAAAGAAGCCGGGCATTTTTCCATTCAGATCGTCATTCGGAGGATTAAAGTTGCCTACTGTACATCCATTGGAAGCTCCTCTGTGGTTTTGGAGGCTGCCAGGATGTCAGTCAGATGCCGTAATGGGGAGCACATGGCTACAGTCTCAGTGGAAATGCTGTGTGTAGTTTGGTTGTGCGTTTAAGGTTTCAGATTAGATGGAATCTGACATGTCTGTTCTACTTAACGCTGAGTTGTCTTAATGCAACTTTTATTTTCTTCCTTTTTAATCAGAGGCAGTGTGACTCTTGTGAGCAGTGCAGTTTTGCTTACAGTCCAGTTGTCCTACCCAGATGTAAGGCAGCAAGGGGAGGGGTAAGCAGTACTACAATGTACAATATACCACTGTCCTCGTGAGCCTTTTACTGGTTCCATTAGCCCAATGAATGCATTACACAAGCTCTACATCACAAAGCCTCATGTGACTTTAGCTTTAGTTCCTCCACTGTTTTATTCCCTACTGGATATTTCTGAGGATGCTACAGCTGGTTTAATGTTGGTAAAGTAGATAAACTGAGTGATTATACCAGTGTTGTACAAGTTACTTTAGAGTGTAGAGTTTTTCCTTTTTAACCTTTCTGCACAAAATGATAAGATCAAACCTTCACTTTTTTACACATTCTTGCTTTAATGTTTGATATGATTGTAATACTATATAATAAAATAACTTGTAATAATAATAATAACATGAAAACATGGGGGGAAAGTTTGAAAGACACCCCCACCTGTTCTACATAGAAACCAGTTTGAGTCAACTGTTTCCAGTCCACATTGTAGTAGTTATTGAAATGTGTTTCTGTTTTGTCCAGGGCTTGGTGTTTCATGGCAAGTCTTGTGAAGATTTAGTCACCCTGTAATTTTTTTCTTCACGTCTGTCTGTCTCTTATTATTAGTGTGGTTGGGAAAAAAAGATGGAGTATGGGGTGGTGAGAGACACGACAAGCTCCCAATGGCTTATAGGTTCTGGGCTTGGATTTAATCCATCCATCTATCTATCCATCCATCCATCCATTCATCCATCCATCTATCCATCCATTCATCTATCCATCTATGCATCCATCCCAGTGCACTTCAGGCTCAACAAACATCTGTTTTTTTCTTCTATTAGTGATTGCTGGAGATGGGGTTGGGGTTGGGGTTGGGGGGTGGGGGGGGGTGGGGGGTGGTCCCTGAGTTGTCACATCTAACAAAAAACTGCCAAAACAATCCAGGTCATGCATTTGTAACAATCATACAACTGGCAGGCACATCTTTTAACAATTTAACTGCATGAGTAAAGCTACTTTATGTATAATTTTGTCATTGGTTTTGCATCTATCAAAGAAACACCATTATGTATGATAGCCGCACTATAATGAAGTAAGGCCGTGGGGCCCTGTTGGATCATCAAACCCTCTACATGCTGTAGAGGCTGAGCTTATTCAGGCATGTGATCTAATCCATCTGTAATAGAAAGCTTGTGCGTTGTTAAAAACTGATCATCCATTTCATAATTACCTTTGATGGTATTTATCCTGTCCTGTAGCCAGCCTCCAAAGGAGCCACAGACTACTCCCTCTAGTCCCAAAACCTAGATCCAAAGCAGATGGTGAGGCCGGGCGCCCTCCTGTATCGTTCCTCTATTGGCCTCAACTGCTATTTCAGATGCAGCTGATGTGTAAATGAAGCCATGGGGCTGATGTGGTGCAGCATGTCCCAGATAATTTGTAACGGAAACTGTAATCAACGAAAGACTGTGAAAGAAATGTATTCTGGCTTTCAGCAAACGTGACAGATACATTTCATACAGATTGATTAAAAGTTAAATAATGTTCAGTTTAGGGGAGAAAGACAACGTGCTCACTACAGAGTTGTTTTTTTTATTAAATATCCTGTCTGCATCTCACTCACTCTGTCGCTCTCTCTCTCTGTGGGTTGACACTGTGGGTCAGTACCATCCTGCTTACAAGGCACTTTCTTTGACAAAAGAACAGGCCTATCTAGCAAATCAGAAGCTCGCTTGAACTGCAACTTTGTACATATTTGTTGCCATGAATGGGGTTATGAGAAGAATGTGATGTGTCCTCCAAAGGAGCACTTGGATAACATCCAACCGAGAAACAAAAGGGGTTTTGGATGAAACGGATCACCACAAAGGCTGCATGGTGCTCTGCGCTTGTCCACACCACCACCATGTGCATTCTAGGCCACACTGACCTGATGCCCATCAGTCAGCTGCATTTGGTAATTGAATTGCAAACATGATATTTCAGTTGTTGACTATGGTAGTATGAAATTAAGATGTACTTTAATTCTCTATACTCACAGTTCTGTTTGCCATACACATTCACACAGATCAGCACGATGGCTGTGGGCACACTGGCCCTGTGTGTCTGCTCGTTCTGGTACAGAAACCCGACCTCGCTCTCAGCATCGGCTTCACATTAAGCCTCGCTATGATCAAAGGAGGTGCATGATGGGGCTCAAAGTGAAGTAACTTCATCTTTCATTTAAAATATTTGCTTGTGGGATTATATCACGTCGTCATGTAGCCGTCAGGTCATAATCTGAGATCATGCTCATAATAAGGATGGATAAAAAGAAGCCTGCATGAGAATTAAGCTTCAATTTAAGATGAAATACTCTGACATTAAGACTTTATGGTGAGATTGCTTGAAAACATCCTCATGACTCCTATTTTTTCTGGAGTTGTCGTTATGTTCATCATTTATTTTCCTTTGTTTCCAAATCATCTCCCACAAGGAGAACCCGTAAGCGCCCAACATGGGCGATGATGAGCTCATCACTACGGGATACTGAGATTGGGGAGAAAGTGCTCATTAGTCCTCGTACGCTTGGGTTTTTCCTTCATTCTTTAAGGTTTGCAGAGGATTTGGTAGATTTGTTAGTATGACGGTGTAGTTGAACTGTGATATTTGTAAATGAGCAACGGTGTCTTTTAACATGACTCATACATGCTTCTAAGACGGATGATGTTTAGAGGGGCTGTAATGAAATCACTGAGCTTTAAGCTCAAATCTTAAACAAAAAGTGAGAAATTACAAAGAGTTTCTTGTGCAAGTATGAGTTTAAAGTTAAAATACAGAGCCTTGTAGTTGATACTTATCATCTGGGAAGCTAAGATGTGAAAACTGAGCAATGGATTTGTTAAAAAAAAATCCCTTTTACTGGTGGACAGCAGCAGTCCTGTAATTAACAGGTAATGACCTTCTCACATTAATTTCCTGATATGTCAGCTTGAAGCTGCAGCTCTTCTGGCCAATGTTTGATTTGTAAAAGTAGTGATTTAATGAGTTTCCCTGTGCAGTCATGAATGTAATTATGTCAGAAGATCCAGTGCTGAACTTTGCATCATAGCTTTGTCCTAATCTCTCCCTCATGCATCCTCTGGAGATGGAGGCAGTTAAGTTAACCTATCCATCAGAAAGCTTGGACTTAGAGTCAGCCTCCTCCTTACTGCAGTTTTTTATGTTGACGTTTGAGCTCTTAATTTCAGGCCAAGCTGTACTTTGCTGGTGAAAGCTGTCCATGTTAATGATGCAGTTGTTTGTGGTTGGAATGAGCCTTCATGGGATTGCTTTTAATAGATCAGCCAGAGCCTTCAGGACTGATGAAGAGAGCAAAGCATTTTATTTAATTTGATTACTACATCAACCCGTGTCCATGTGCGCCTCTCGGCCCTCTTTGACCGGATGCTTCCTGTTTGATTCAGCAGCTGATTGACCATTAAGAAGCTGGATTGACTAAAGCTCCTAAAAGACCTCTTAGGACTGTGCCTCTCTTTTGTGAATGCATTTACGGCTCTTTAATTGTCTCAGCAAATAATTGTTTCATTGTTTTGAACTCTGTATTAATTAAAATGAAGGTTGAACAGATTAACAGGTGAGCATTGCATTTGTTTCTCACATGGGTATGCACAAGTAGTGAATTTTTTTTTAGATAATACAAAGCTAAATAAAAACAACAACAACAAAAAAAACACAATATTGTGCCACCATGCTTGGGAAAAAAAGGAGCAGGAACAAGAAAAACTTAATATTACCTGCCCCTTTAATAGATGGTTTATCTAAACTTAAAAAGAAACATTTCATTCTAAATCAACATAATGCCACCATACATATATCACTCAGTTCTTTTTTACCCCCATTTTTAAGCTTAATCTTTACTGTATTCTATGATTAAGCTCTGCATAAACACAAATATGTATACAACCCTACCTAACATATAAAAAATGTATACACACACCCCTAAATATGCACACACACATACAGAAATATATATACATATATGCATATACACACATACATATGTACACATACCTACATAAGCTCTGCTTTGCTTTAGTTTTAATTTAAGGGATGTAAAATTGCTTTATTTTGCAGGTCAGGTGTTCCACATCTGTAGGAGTTTGTAAAGTAACAGTAGGTTCAGAAAACCAAAGAGATGTTAAACATCATCCGGTTACTTTCTCTGAGCTTTTATAACCAGAAATGCAGTTAATCCTGATATTTTATTTCATGTAAAGGCTTTAAAACTTCTTCAAGAAGAACAAATCTAATTTATTTCTCCAACATTTTGTTTTCTGAATAATAAAAAACTTGAATATTTTAGTTCTTTTGCTTTCTCACCCATAAAACAAACTTTAACCATGAACATCACAAACAAACAGCTGGGAGTGCTTCAGAGATCTCTGGATGGATGATGAGCTGCTGGTGCAGACTTCATGGATCAGACTGAAACTAATGTTCCTATCAGAGTGTGTTAGGACTGTGTCTTGCAGAGCAAAGCTCATTGATTGAGTCTTTCAAACAGGCTAAACCTTTTTACCTTATCGTTCTAAAACTGCTTCAGCTTCTTTGTGTTCAACAGAAAGTCACATAAACGAAGGTTTATTTGTAGCTTTAGCTGAAAACAACGCTGGAGCTTTGATCTTTCTATCTTTTGAATCGTATTGATTTTATTTCTCATTTTCTCCCAGTTTTCCCATAAACAGCTGATGGTCTCTATGATCATATCCAGTCTTGTGAGTTGATGTGGTTGTTTGTGGGGCTTGTTACAGGCTCACCCTGACAAAGCGGGATCACCTGCCTCCATTTGTGTCCATGTGGTTCTAAATCAGCTCATTAATCTGTTTTCTCTGCTCTAGACGTCTGGATGAGGCTACTTTCCTTCAGGAAAAATCAATTATGCACGGTCCGGGCAAGATAGAGCACACAGAGTAAACGATGTGTGTGTGCTGGGAGCATCGTTTTCCTGTTGAGCATGTGGGGCACTCTGAGAAGCACGGTTCCTTTGAAAACCTTCCTCTTTAAGTGTGGTCTGGATTGGGTGCATCCGGGTTTTTCCTTTAACTCAGGACAAGCAGGCTGCATCCATCGCTGAGTTATTTCAGCATAAATGAAACACCTGGGAGCAGTTTTGTTGGTCTTATCAGCATCTGCAAGCATTAGAGACTAAAACTAAGAGAGAAACGGTTGCTTTGGGCTCTTCTGTCATCGTCCTGTGATTATCTTTCCTGTTTTGCTCATGCAAAAGGTTCAGATTAATATTTGTATATCTGTACAGCCTGACTTTAAATGTGTTCATCTGTTAGAGATAGCATTAAGTTAGCATCATTATTTCTTCAGGTTTTGCTTTGCTTCTATGTTTATTAGAACATGTACTGTTTCCTTCTCGCTTCTACCTGTTTTTTTCATGAACTTGTTTCTCAAACATCTCGATCTTGATCTTCATCTTCATTTGTGTGTTTTTTCAGAGATCAGAGCCCAGTTGTTGGAGCAGCAGAAATGTCTGGACCAGCAGACAGAAATGCGAGTCCAGCTGCTGCAGGACCTGCAGGACTTCTTCAGGAAGAAGGCAGAGATTGAGATGGAATATTCCAGGAACCTGGAGAGACTGGCGGAGCGCTTCATGGCAAAGACGCGCAGTACCAAGGATCACCAGCAGTACAAGTGAGGAGATCCGGTTTTCTGAATGTTTCTCTTTGCTCTTGATCTGTTCTGCTTTCCTGGTCTTTGGCATCTTGTGAGAACTTATTTGGGAAGTCTGACTGCAAAGCTAACCTGTGATGGGGTTCATATGCTCATGTAAATTACCTTAGTGGTTACTTTTAGCTTTAATTATATAAATATTTATATTTGTAGCTCTGAAAAGGAATACCAGAGCATTTCTGTCCAATAGATCAGCGGCCTTCATCATCTGCAAATGGAAAAAGGTTAGAACCACTGACAGCGTTGGAGGTGCAGCTGTGCACCCAAATAGTTATTAAGCACAAAGAAGCTTCATCTGGGGGCAAACAAACAACAAACGAACAACTTTGTGGTCACCATGGATATGGTTCGGACTTCCTGTGTGAGATAGAAAACCTTATAGTGAGCAGCCATTAGTGCAGCACTTACAAATCAGGCACTGATCGTGCATGTCAGGGTCATTTTTCTTAAAGCTCCATGACTTGTTACTGGAAAGGATCTCTGTTACGTGTGTGAAGGAATCCAGGCAGTGCTCATCATGTCATTAATATGGTTAGCAGTGACTGGAGGTGTTAAACCAGTCAGGAGAGAGACCAGATCCCCATACTGTGTGAGAATGTCAGGATGGGGGGAGGCTTAGTGTGTGTTAGTGTGATGGTAACATGCAGCAGAACACAAAGAAAACACAGGAGAGGCTTCAGGAAAAGGGACACACACACACACACACACACACACAACATTTAAACAGTAATCTGGTGGATGATCTCTGTAGACAAAAAGAACCTCGACATCCAGCTGTGCTGAACCTGAATGGTTCATCCATCCATCCATCCACTCATCCGTCCATCCATCCATCTATCCATCTACACATCCATCCATCCATCCATCCATCCATCCATCCATCCGTCCATCCATCCGTCCATCCATCCATCCATCCATCCATCC
>JBAMHV010000010.1:25726345-25737368 GCA_037177535.1 Pseudomugil gertrudae
ATCCATCCATCCATCCATCCATCCATCCATCCATCCATCCATCCATCCATCCATCCATCCATCCATCCATCCATCTGAGGTAGGCTTAGAAGAGCAGCTGCATGAAGACCAGACTTTCCTCTTCCTGTCCACATATTCAGGCTCACCCAGAGTGATTCCTTAACTTGTCCCAGGCCGTCTGAGACATGTTTGCATTGTGTGTCTGAAATACGACGACATGTGGAAAATGTATTTTTGATATTATTTAGATACCTGTCCTTAAAAGAAAACAAAGGTCTTGTTTGCAACATATAACATTAAAGACATCAGCTGACAGGACTTATTGAGGTTGGGTGCATACATAACGAGATGCATGACACCCTGTTCCAGGTATTATGAGCAACTACATAATAAGTGCATTTAGAATTAAAGTGTTGAATGTGAGACATGAAGGTAAATTAAAAGAACAAAAGAAAGTTCTGCTTCCATCCTGGCCTGTCCCATTTTCTTCTCACTTTTTCCTCCCCCTTTCCTCCCTCCCTGTTTTCTGCGCATCACAGTTTGACTCTGAGCCTTTTTATAGATCTTGACACAGTTAAGCATGCAGTAGTTGTTGGCTTTGCTGCTCACTAGAAGTCTTCTCATGGAAAAAGCAGGCATTAGCATATTGTTTGAAGTTGTGGAGAGAGCAAAAATAAAATGTACGTTTGTCCTTTTTGCCTCTAAAACACCCCCACCCCCTCTGTCTGAAGCTCCAATGGCTCTAACAGCTGTGCGGCTCCATGTGTATAACTGTGGAGACTCCAGTGTGGCACTATGTGGTTTCCATTATGTGCTGTGCAGTCTGGTCACTCCGTTCGCTGGGTAAACATTTGGCAAGTGGCTACCCGAGTGTTTCTTGTGTAAATACAGGACGTTTGGAAAAACATTAAAAACCTTCCTGTGAGTTTAAATCATGTGTCCATATTTGTGTGCATCCGTGCGAGTATAAACGCATGTACAGCAAGGCGTCAGTATCCCCCCAGGTTGTTTTCACTGGACACACAGCGGTGTGAAGGAGAGTGGTTATTTCTGTCAGCTCAAACTGGTTTTCATGGTGTTGCATTAAAATGAGCAGCTAAATATGCAAAGCGGTCTGTAAAAAAGGTGTCAAATAAAAGGAATTTTGTTTGTATATGCTTAAAATGACATTTATGTACAGAATTTATAGAATCTTTGTCCCATTTCTACCATGTAACTACCATGTCCTCCTCCTCTTGGGCTGATACTTTACAAGGAACATGTTGGTGAACGTTGATGTTTTCCTGCAGTGGTTCCACCTCCATCATCCTAACAGACAATAATAAACCATTAACACAATCTCAGTTTTCTCAACCTGCAAGTATCTCCTGTTTAAGGAGGTCTAAAGGTCTGTTTCTCACAATGAGTTCGTCCTGTGGAGTGAAAAGAAGTTTCTGTGCATCAGGAATCACACGCTTTGTGCCTCCTGTGGAGTATTTCAGCTACTCGCTGCAGGAGAGGAATGCATGTTGCTTCTAGAAATAAGGGGAAATTTGTAAGACTACTGTAGAAGATTGATGATGTTTTTGTAAAGTTTCTCCAAAGAGTCAAAATACATTTTAAAATCCAAGTAAGAAATAAGGCCATAATGTGCATGTCTGTAAATGGTGACTGTAGCCATTTGCTCCTGCACAGAGGCATGCATGTGGTGTTTACTGTACCTACAGGTTCATTTTGAGCATCTATGCTCACAGTCCTGCATAGAAAAAGCTATCTAAACCACTGCAAAGACATTTAAGCCATTCTGTAAAATGTCTTATGTGTTCATTTTCTGCCACTCATCCGTAGTTGAGTTGTGAGGACAGCAGCCTAAGCAAGAAGGCCCAGACTTCCCTCTCCCCTGTGTAACCAGCTCATCCTTCCCAGGGTAGCCTAGAGATATAATCCAGCATTCAGATTTTACAATGTAAAGCATTTAAACCAGCTATTAGACATGCTATCTTTGTGTTTTATGGTTTTATTTTCACAGAGAAATTGAGTTAACTGTTTACATCGAGTCAAGTTAGGAAACTGTTCAACTGAGCAAACCAGCAGGATAATAGATTTGAATATAGACCGAATATATTAACTTTATTTACCTTAAAAAGACATGACGATGCTGCAGCCTGGGAGACAGCAGCAGCTTCTGATTACAGCATTAAACGTGCTGGGAGTGTTTCCCTTTCTCTTTTAGCAGGACAACAAAACAACAAGGCAGCATCACAGCACCCTAAACACAGCAGGACTTTGTTGGAAAGCATTCATTTGTGCTTCTTTGGCTGTATGCACGACAGACACAAACCAGCGAACAAATGCGAGCAAACACCCCACCGTTCTCTCCGGCCTTTCCTTAAACACACACATGCAAACAGCCACATATCGTATAATGCAAAGTTTGTTCAGGGAGGGACGCAGACACACAGAAGGATTGTTGAATCATTTATTTAGCCAAAGCCACACTCGGGATGGTCTTTAATAGGAAGCTTTTGTGTGGAATTAAGCTTCTGATTAGAAGACTTCCGGGCTTGGTCTCTGAGGATTAAAAGAAGGTGTGGAGCGTGTTGTGGCGGCACAACGCCACACATCCCTCGCAGCGACGCGCTGGGACTGGGATGTGTGGATGGGAGAAAATTCCTGTGTTTCCCTTTCTCATTAAGATTTGTCTCACTGATTATTCTCTTTAAAATGGGCTTAAATGTAGTGTAACTGCAGGGAATTGCAACCATGAGGCTGCATTTAAGGCCAGTGATCATACAGTGAAGGATTATTGTCAGGAAGCAACTTCACTAAATATTAAGAGCTCCTGTTTCAGTATCCTGCATGAAAGTGCTGATTATCCCTCATCAGCATCCACAGCAGCACGAGTGTGTTGACATTGACCCAGTTACTCATTGATTTACACAGTGTGGATGGATGAAACACACACATGTAACGGATAGGAAATAGTTGCTAATGAGTTCTCTGCTGGACACTAGGTTCCCCTTTCATACCTGTCTTTGAGGGGGCCCGGCTATCATTTGTTCATCTGTCTGACCCGGTTCCTGCCCTGGCTGAGGGGGGAAGTGATGATATTGAGAGATTTTCCTGCCATTATGTGGCTCTCAGAGGGCGCTGTATCGTCACAGCCTGTGAGTGCACTTCCCAGCCGCTTTCTTAGTCTGTCACTTTTTAAAGAAGGGCCTCCAGTCTGTTCAGAGAAAATTCAGAGAAGAGGTTGAGGAGGTAAAGAGGCTCATGGGGTGTTAACCCCATCCCCGTGACAGGGACCACCTGAGCTTTGTGTATGTGCACATGCACTCACATGCTACCATCAGATGATGAGATTTAGTACCACAGAGGAGAAGTATTCCAGTCCCCTGATGCATAACGCAGACTGTGGTATTTGCTCTGATGTGTGATGCTGTCCAGCAGAGCTGCAGCAGCTCGGAGAAAACCTTTCTCATCACTCCGCTTTTTTCTGTTTTCCTGAAAATGATTGTTCTCAGATGTCTTTCATATCCGTGTGTATGAAATCCAACATGGTTTGTTTCCTGTTTTTGTGCAGTCTCAGGAAACATTTCAGCTTTCTGGAATGTTTGCATCAGTCATTCATTTGCCTTTATTTTTGCTCTTCTAGCAAATGTGTCACCATCACTGCCGTTAAGTTCAAGGCTGAGTCAGTTGCCGAGTGCAAAGTTTCACCTGTTGTGCTGACAAGTGCTGCCTGTCTATGCAAACTAACTTTGTAAAGGAGGAGAGCAGAGGCGAGTTTCCATATGGTTCCTGCAGGACTTGACCCAAGACCCAGCCTGTAAACCTCTCTAAAACACACACACACACACACACATTCATATTGTGTGTTGCATTTTTACAGGCTGGAGGAATGCTACAGATTAACCCAGAGGAAGTCTGCCTGCAGGCCAGTGCTTACACAAGGCCCCAGCTCGCTTTGGCCTGGACAATGTCCTACAGTTAGCTTGGAAGCAGCCTGCACAATGTGCAGGAAACGTCTCTCAGACTCCTGTATTTTTAGTTATTTATTTTTTAACCCCTATTCTTCCCCCTTTGCTGCAACTTCTCCTTACATCCTTGTGTTCTGCTGTCATAGTTTGTGGTGCAACTCAACTTTTAAGCCTATCTGAAAATACATCTGTGGTTTCTCTAACTTCAGGCACATTTTCTTAGCTTGTAGGAAACCAGTTTGGCTCAAATCGCTCCAAAAGCTCTGCCCCAAAAATGTCATTGATGGAAAGTACACACAACTTCACTGTGTTGTTATTGTTGGGCATGGTGTATCTTTTCCTAACACTAAGCTGTAACTGGGATTATAAATAAAACTGGATAACCACCATGTCTCTCTCCTATGCCTGCAATGAGCTCATTTTTTCAGAAAAAAGACAAATATCACCTGAAACCTGATTCAAGAAAATGCTCACATGCATCCACTTTGTAATTCTCATTTCTAACGTGATGATGAGGCAGAAGTTTATTAGTTTTTCTTCCCAACGTCTGATTGTTTCCTCTGGTTTGTTTCAGAAAAGACCAGAACTTGCTGTCACCGGTCAACTGTTGGTACTTGCTGCTGAACCAGGTGAGGAGGGAGAGTAAGGACCACGCGACTCTGAGCGACATCTACCTCAACAACGTCATCATGAGGTTCATGCAGATCAGTGAAGACTCCACGCGGCTGCTCAAGAAGGTTTGTTATCTATACAACGCTCTGACACGTATCACTGCAGGTTGGATTTTAAGGTTGGATAAGCTTGTTTTTGGGATGTTTTTTGGGATGTTTTTCCTTCCTGTCTTCTTGGTCTCATTATAATTAGGAGTTTTTGTTCCTCCATTGATAAAATGTTCCTGCTGGGATGCAAGTCTAACGCAGAAGAAACTAAAGTAACTAATATAGATGATCTTTACATGTCAAGGCAGTTTTATTAACCTACAGCCCAGTGCACAGGTGTAATTTCCCCCCCTAAAGCAACGTTTTAAATCCAATTTAATCCAACTTTATTTATAGAACAGTTTAAACCAGCTACACTGGACCAAAATGCTGCACAAAGGAATAAAAGCACAGTGAGGACGATAAATCAGGGCATCTAGAAACAATCAGATTAATAAAACAAGTTAAAACATAAAAACAACATCTTAGAATCCTCAGATCAGGAGAGACGACTTTTCATGTTACACCAGACAAATGAACCCTTTCAATACGGCACTGTCGGGCTCAACAGCGCAGGACAAGCGTTGCAAAACGGTGCATATCTCCAGCACAGTTTCAAATTATTACTCACTTTTTTTGGTTGAAAAGACTTTGGAATTTCCATGGTTACCGCTGTAGCTGACTTCCTCAAACATGGAAGAGCGTCAGGTCATTGGTAAATTTAGTGTCATATGACACGGTTCTGCACCGTCACATGCTTGTTTATCTCCAATAGTACGGCTTTGCATCATTACCTCGTGTATCAAAGATCTAAATGGAGCAAGATGATTCACTCCGGCCTGTTTGTTGTTTCTGGAATAAAAAAATGTGCTTTGAATGCATTTCATACGGATAGCATGTACCTGCGCACGCTGCTGTTATGTATATTACTGATAGTTATTGTTCAATGTAAACATTTTATCTGACTTCCAAATAATAACACACTGACCCGGAAAGGACGACATAAGGCTTATAAGAGGGCGATACTTCTCTCAGACACATCTTTGGCATAGTGAACAGCACACCTTCAGAAGCACCTGAGCCATTATCAGCCGTTTTTATGCTGTTTTGTGTATAAATATTATATTTAGACCCTTGAAAATATTCACAAATGATCCCTAGGACATGTGTGAATATTCTTAAAATGTCAAAAAGGTTGTTTGTTATAATTTGCTGTGATTTTTTAATAAATAGATGTGATAATAATTTTTTTTTTCATTTTAATGAGTTCATAACATTTTAAAATAATTTTGACACGATTATAACATGGATTTTATGAAAGATGGTAAAAAGATGACTATCTTATGAGCTAGAATACAAAGACATTTCCAGGTGAGGATTACTCCTAAAAACCTTTCAGACTTGAAAGGGTTAATGAGCAGCAAATGTTAATTTGTGGATGAAGCATCTTTACAGCTCTGTACACACAGTTTTTCTCACTTTCGGGTCTAAAATCAGGAGCTGGTGCAGATCTGTGCTAAGTCAGGGTGTTAACATGTATTTTAAAAGTTTTGTTTGTGGCTTTTTTTTTAAACATTTCTGCAAAGATCTCGAAGGATCCATGAAAAACATGACTTCCTGTCCCAGAGAAGGAAAAATCCGTGTTTGTTGTGGGACGCTTGCTTCCGTGCAGTTAATGTGATTTCCAACAGAAGCAGCATGTGACCGCGGGCTGCTTCTGCACCATTTTACCTATTTTCATCCCAGAAGTCTCTTTTTGATGAATTTGTCCTTAAACACTGATGTTTGACCTTTACTAAAAGAGGTCAGCGGTTATTTTTCTCTTTGATCAGGAAAACGGATGAACTCACCGCTAATGTCGTCCAGATTTTTCATATTGGTCAGATCAGTCTCTTGTCTCACATAAACACTTTTATTGAACCCATTCCTGTAGGCCTATATGTAGTCGTACGTTCAGCTTTGCATCTGAAGGGACGGTGCTCCGCTGAGCACTTGTGGTTTTTGTTTTCTGAACTGGAGTATTGCAGTTGAACCTTGCTCACCGCAGCTTCAGATCGTTTTGCCATCACTCTCCCACGCCTTTCATGACCAAAAACCAATCCGCTGCCTTTTCCACAACAGAGATGACAACTCCCTAACAGATTATGAGCTCCTATGCTGCGGGAGTCACAGGAACTCACCACAGAGCTAAATTACAAAGTGGAGCACTCCTTGTTCTATTTCTGTATCTTGTTGCTTCATTGCAAACACTAAACACATTTTCTTTTTAACCGTGTAAGTAGTTAGGCTCTTTTATTAGTTTTAAAGAGAAAAAAACCTTCACGACGTTTCTGGTTTCATCTGATCATATCGAGGTTCAGGCTTGCCCAAACCCCCAGAACACAAACAGGAAGCTGCTGCAGTCATTTCCTTGTGAAAGCATTTAAAGGCTTATGGTTCGGTGAGGGAAGCCAGATGTGTAAATTAGAGTCATTTTGCTCAGAGGTTAGTCTTTCTGCCGCTCCTCGCCCAACATTCCTCCATATCCCTAATGATAAACTTCCCTTACTGCTGATTTACAGCGTGCTACAACTGTGACAGCGTCCCATCACCCGTCTACCTGCAACAGCAGCGCTCGCTGTGGAATCTGCAGCATTTAACCCCATTATGGGATGTTTGTCTTTAAAGTTGTCAGTCTCGTTGTAGATCCAGGTGACATTGTGCAGACAAGCAGCAGCCTGGTGGGAGGTCACAGTTCGCCCTCTAATTAAAGCTTCCCGGAGTCTTTGATCCCAGCAGAGCTTCAGTAATGAGGCCTGAACAACAGAGAAGTCTCCGATGTAACGTGGGCTTCCTCACGCATCCAGGAGACAGCTGTACTCTTGTCATCCCTCTTGCACATCAAAGACCTGTGCTTTTATTTCCCTGGATGTTCAGGGTTCAAGCTGTGTGCTGCAAACACAGAGAAGGACTCCGGAGTGGCCCCATTGACTTGATCAACATCCGCTGGCTGGGGCCATTTGCTGTTCAGCATTAGTATTTATTTGCTCGGCTCTTTATTGTGGATACTTTTACAAGAACAACATAACCAAAGAGCCCATTTCTTTTTTGTTTAAAGCTGTCAGCCTTCCTTTCTTTCTTGCTCTCTTTACGCTTGAAAGATCTTATCACATGTATTTAGTTTTTATTATTAATACAACTGGCTCTTTGTTTTACTCGGCCCTGTTTTATTTATGAAAGTTACATTCTGTGGAGGCAGCTATAAGGTAGATTCCCCAAAGCTGCAGGCTGCGTTGAGCTTTTCTGGAGGGGGAATGTGTCCATTCTGGAAAAGGCACAAATGTAAAGATCAACTTTGATCAGATGCTTCAGTTTTCATGATGAAACAGGTACAGTTTGCTCAGGCTGACATTTTCTCCATGTTGGTATACAAACATAGTCAGATGGAGGAATGATGCTGAACTGATTCTCATTGTAGAGAAACGGGCTATTCCATAGTGTGCTAGAATGCTGCGTAGTGTGCACTGCAGACTTTTTTCTATAGTGCGCACTATTATGGGAAAGTGCTGTCTCAAACACTTCGGCTCAACCAGCGCACTAATACAACTTTATGCACTATATTTAGGTTCATAGTGCGTTCACACTGGCTTTTAAGGAAAAAGTCAGTGCACTGAAAGTTCCCGGATGCTGCCCTACAACTGGCCAAAAATCTAGTGTGAAACGATGGACACTTCGTGCACTAAACCGACGCCATCTTGCTGACGGAGGGGAAAAAGAAATGCTGGACTTTCAAAATAATGGCGGATGTGTAGAGTATGAAGTTATTTAGTTACGGTTTCGTTAAGCATTTCAGATCTGATGAGCAATCACTTTCCTGTTTGCTCATCACAGAGATGTTTTACGTGCACATTCTGTAACAACATGCACGAGGGCAGTTCACTGAACTCTGCTTGTCCTTGAAACTCATTATACTTCCTAAAGTCACCTCCATGTTTCAGCCATCATCCAACCTTCTCTATCTCAGTGACTGTTTATGATTTGGGACATTTGGTGCATTTGCTCTGATTCGGGTGTCTACATAAGCATTTATTATGTTATTATTGGAGATATTGCAGCCTGTTCATGTAAAAGTTCTAGTTAAACATTTAGTTGTGTAAAATATGAAATGAAAGCGTTAACCTTCATGTTTGTGCATGAACAATAAGTCAGAAAGACAGCTTTTATATGGTGTTTAACAGGGAAATGATTTCTGTTATATCTGCAGATGTGTAAGATCATCGCTGAATCCACTGTGTAATTTCCTAAAAATGGAAACTATTCTCCTGCCATTTAAATGATAGTACTACATTCAGATATAACATATGCATGTCCTGTGATCAAAGCATGTGTTTCAGTGACAGGGTGAGTGCCACACACACACTGAGCCTGCAGGGTATACCATGATTAATGTCAGCAGCAATATGAAACCCACCGCTCCCTAAAGGCTGCCTCGGTTTCTCTGGGCTTGTTTCATCTTTTTAATGTGGCTGGAATACAGATGGTATGAACTTAAAAGGGAAATCCATTTGTAGCATCTTTTTTAATGGGTTAGACTGGATTGGAACGCTCTTCCAGAACATTCCTGCTAAATAAAAGGGATAAGTAGAGCAAATGAAATCAGCGAGCTGTTTGTGTAACGCAGGATCCAGTAAACTGTCTCGGCTTGTAGCGTAAAGTTTGCTGTGTGTTTGTTGTGTGGCTGTTCTGGTGAAAGCTCGCTAAACGTATGCTTCTGTACTGCCACGTCTGTCGTTACTACTCACACACACACACACACACACACACAGTGAGTTCTGCAGCTCATGTGATTCCTGAGAAAGCTTTTCGGTGAGCTCTGGGTGCCTTCCTGAACTCCTCGCTGTGTTGGATCTGACAGATAGTCAAAGGTTCGATCTGCTCAATTACCAGATGCTAAATGATTTTCCCACAGGAGATGATCTCTTGTATACGGATTTTTGTGCAAGACAAAGAGTTAAAAGACAGTTTATTAGAATCTGTAATGCACCAGATAAGTGCATTATCTTTGCTGTGTTCTCCAGCATAGCCTTTGTGCCAGGTGAGGCTCCTCCACAATGTTACACTCTTGATTCCCCCTGATTAGGTAAGAGTTATAAGTCAGGGAACATGCACGCAAGGTGGTGGTTAGGCAGGTGTCACTGATCAGCCAGGTCACCTAGTGAGACTAATTTCAGACACCAGCCTGACAGGTGGTAATTGAGACTGTAATCCTCTTTGCTTCATGTGCTTCTCCAGGTTTACCTGAGAGCAACAAGCAGACACAAAGCGCTTCTGTGTTTGACCACAGCGGTAAAAGCTGGAATGCTGTGTCATATTTCAGAAAAGAGTTTGTTTTTATGTCAGGAAGATCGTATCTGAGAGTTCACCAGAAGGAGCCTCATGTTTTATGGATCAGGACATAACAAATGAGATAATTCATTACTGAAAGAGGCCAGTGGAAAAAGGCACATGACATATTACAGCGCTCATTAAAAACCGAGCCACAATGCTGGATCCCTGTGTGAAACCAGGTGCCTTTTATTGCTTCCATGGGAAGCACTTAGCAGCCAGACAGCAAATAAAATGCACTTGAGAGTGACCTCCTCTTTCACAGCTGGCATTTAGGCCGTTCTGGACCCTTTCAGTCTGATAAAACAACGTCAAAGACAAAAAGCAACGTGAAATATTCCATCGGTCCGTTCAGGTTATTGGTTTGTTTGGAAACTGATTGCTTTTGCATTAACAGTCCTCACATTTTGTTCAGTATGTGTAAGATTAAGTGATTAACTTAAAAGATATTTCCTGAACATTAGGAGCTGTGGGGCTCTGGGCACAGCTCTTAACCCCCCGGCTGCTCCATAGGTGCTGCAGTGGGGCATCCCACTCCTCTGGTGAATCTGGTAGAGATGGAAAAAATGAACCTCTTGTAATAATTAGAGGGTGTTGAGCTCAAAATAACATAATCTGTTGGGTATTCTTCATGCCTAAAGACATCTTTCTAACTGAAGGAAAGGTTACGTGAAGCTGACGCATCCACCATATTTTATTAGTGATTGCTGGGATGAGCGGGAATGTAAAGGGTTCAAGCTTCATCTGAGACTCGATGCTTTTGAATGAATGACATGAAAATACTTTAATGATCCCAGAGGGAAATTTAAATTGTAGTAGTTTTGTAAATACATACATATTTAATGAACTGTTCTTGTTGGGATGGTGCCAGCCACACAGGAGTCCATGTTAGCTAGCAATCACACGTTAGCATCACAACAGTTACAAGAAATGGTTTAAATCTCCATGGTTTTTCTCTCTGCTTCACTCCTGTCCTGCATCTTCATCTCTTTCTTTTCAACT
>JBAMHV010000010.1:25743136-25756914 GCA_037177535.1 Pseudomugil gertrudae
TCCTGGTTTACTGAAGTTCCTCTCTGAGACGTCCTGGTTTACTGAAGTTCCTCTCTGAGACATCCTGGTTTACTGAAGTTCCTCTCTGAGACGTCCTGGTTTACTGAAGTTCCTCTCTGAGACGTCCTGGTTTACTGAAGTTCCTCTCTGAGACATCCTGGTTTAGTGCTGAACTTATATCTTGTTCAGTGTCAGTTGAAAATGTTTTTATGTCAGTAATGCAGGCACAGCTCTGTAAAAGCATAATTACTGGTCAGAAAGCAACTCTCTGCTCTCACTTGCTTTAATGTTTCTTATTCTGCCTCTTTCATTCAGCGTCAGGCCAAGTACTCCGAGAACAAGCTGAAGTCGATCAAAGCACGAAACGAGTACCTGCTGACGCTGGAGGCGTCGAACTCCTCCGTTTTCAAATATTACATCCACGACTTGCCGGACCTAATTGATGTAAGTATGTAAAGGGACTTGTCTTCATTGACATTTAAAGACATTTAATCTCATAATTAACAGATAAAATCTTTACACTATTGGCTAGAACCAATTTCAGAAGCAGTTTTTATATAATAATTTTTTTTGGGAAGTATTTATTTATTATCTTTCAGACTGTCTGGGTGAAGACAATAAGATGAACATTTCCCACCAGAGTCATTACAACTACAAGTTTTATTCACTCCAGCATCCTGTCTGCTCAAAGCCTTGATTTCTATTGCTTTGCTGGACCTTTGTGCCATCGGGCCGATAAACATCACTTATTTATGACCTGGCTCACCTAGGATTTTATTTTTAGAATTAAAGTTGCACCACTGCTTCAGCAGCCGTTTCTAAGGAAACGGGGCTTGTCTGGGTTTTCCAGGCAGGACTAAGGGAGGCAGAGACATGCAGCCTCTCCTCAGCGACATGCTGTGTGCTGAAATTACCCCTCTTCCCACTTTCCTCACAAGCCTTCACATCGCACCAGGGTGTGTGCGAATGTGTTGGGTGCACTCTGCACTAGCTGCATGTCACACACACATTTGTTTATTGATGAAGAGACGTTTTATAGCTGAAAATAAAACGTGTGCACAGGCGGGTGGCCTGCAGAACGTCGTTTTTGCTTTGTGTAAAAGTGAGCATGTGTTTGAATTCGTCGTATCTGAGGTCGTAGTGAGATGTTAAAGGAGAAGACGAGGTTCCAGTTGACCCTGAAGGCAGCATGTGAGTTTGGTATAAAGTAGAAAATTGAAATTTCTGCCTATTTTGACCCTACACCTTCAGAGATATTTCATTCTAATCAGCCCAAATGTGCCTGGAAACAGAATTTCAGGGGTTTTATGGGTAGTGGGAATGAGTGACTGCTGATGGAGTGTATGGATGAACTCATGCAGGTACTGCTACGAGCCGCTGGATACGATATTTGGACCTTTTAGGTCGTAGCAGTCAGCATTTTCTTCTTCTGAAGCTGTGCACACCTACATGAGAGAATCACACTCTGATTTGTCGGCTTCATCTGGCTTCGCAACCTGATCCTGAAACGCTGCTTTGGGGCAAAATATTTTGCACCATGGTTGACACATTAGAGCCATTTTCCTTTTTGTTACTTTTAGCATTTTTCTGCCAAAGGTTTTGTTTTTATGTATAAGTCACAGTTTATCTTTTAAAATCATTTTGAACTTTGACCTTGCTCTTAACGTGTAGAAAACAACCCATCTGATGTTGAACTACTCTTTTTTTTTTTCTCCATCCAGTGCTGTGATTTGGGGTATCACGCCAGTTTGAATCGAGCCTTGCGAACCTACCTGTCAGCAGAATACAACCTGGAAACCTCCCGCCACGAGGGTCTGGACATCATCGAAAATGCGGTGGACAGCCTGGACCCACGAAGTGACAGACAGAGGTTCATGGAGATGTACCCTACGGCCTTTTGCCCACCAGCAAAGTTTGAGTTCCAGGCTCACATGGGGGACGAGGTGGGTTTCAGAGAGATGAATAGAAATGTACGAAGTTAGATCTTGAGACATGCTCCATGCTGAAAATACCATCTGAAAAAGGCCTTAAGACTTAATAAAGTTTGATATTCAGTTTTTTTATTGTGTCTGGGCTGCCGGAGCAGGTTTTATGGGGGACTGAATTTGACAAACTGTGTGTTATTTCTTCCCCTGCAGTAATGCAGCTCAGCATGTGTTTTTACTGAGTGGAGGAGTTTTATTGTTTGGCTGACACTTCGCTGATATCATGTCTGTTTCGTAGCTGGTCTGTCTGTCCTCAGCTGGCAGAAGTTCCTGTGGTTTGCTCTGCAACTCAAAAAACATCTGAATTCTTCTTCAAACCAGAGCAACTTCTGTGACAGGTTATCACCATGGAGTTCTTCCTCTTTTCTTCCAGGTGTGTCAGATCTCAGTGCAGCCGCCAGTGAATGGGGAGCTTATCCTGCGGTTTCAGCAGCTGCAGTCTCGCCTGGCCACCCTGAAGATCGAAAATGAAGAGGTATAATGACACCGCATGCATTTAAAATCAGAATCCAGATAAATGTGGACCAAACTTGCTTCTTCAGATCCACTTGTGTTGTTTGGGAGTCACTCATGTTGCCTTTCACTCATTGGAAGATGCAGACGGCTGCAGAGAAGTCATTCACGGGGATGCAGAAAAAAGTTGCAGATGTTATAGAGCACAGATGCATCATATGTCCTGTCTCATGCCCTGCAGGTCGCCATTGAAACCTTTTTAATGCTCCCACTGCTTGAATTCAATGCCTTGCTTGTATTTGCACGAACCTTTTTCCTTTTGAAAGGTGCATCTTTGCTTGCAGGTGGGACTGTTTTCATGTGTCTGCAGCATGCTTCAGTAACATAAGGAATGTCACTGCTGCTGTTTAGGAGTGCAGTCACATCCATCGGTCTGTTTTTGTATCACGTCTGACCTGTTTTCCTTCTTTCAGCTCTCAGCCTCCTGTCGTTTTCCTTTATTATTATTCTCTCCAACATTGCTGCACTTTTTCCTCTTTTATCCTCCTACCAAAACACCGGGACATGTCACTCAATCCTGACATCCAAACTGACTGAAAACAAACCTCATTAACCAAAAAACTTTATTCTGAATTCTGCAAAAATGCAACAGTTGAAGGAGCAAGGGCTGAAGATGTGGATGCATCTAAGCCCATGTCCCACAGAGACGCCTCCTCAGCAGAGTTAAAGCAGTCTCTGCTAACGCTGCTTTGGCTCGTATCACAGGGCATCTTCACAGGTCTTGTTGAGTCTACGCATCAGTGGGTTAGAGCTGTTTTGGCTGCATGAAGGAGATTTACACAGCATCAGAAACGAGGCTGTAACGTTGTGGCTGATTTCTGTAAATTACTTTGTTTTTCATGCAGCATAAATGCTTGTTTTATGTTGCATAAAGTAAAAGCTGTGTTTATGGTCTTGGTCCTGTTAGAAATGCCACCAAATCCACGGCCTTCTCTGCCCTGCTGGTGTTGTGACACTTCACATGGTCTGCAGTATTTACAGTATTTGTGAGAACAAACAAGCCCTTCCCTGTGTGTGTGTGTGTGTGTGTGTGTGTGTGTGTGTGTGTGTGTGCGTGTGTGTGTATGTGTGATGGCTGGCAAGCCTCGGTCGCTTCACGTCCTTGTCCACCCATCTTGCTGAAGCGGATGTCCTGGTGGGTCAGAATCGGAGGGCGCTGCTGCCTCATGTTAGGATCACCAGATGGCCTCTCTTCCTGAGCATGGCGTGCCAGATACATCCTTGAAAAATGAACTTTCAAAGCCCTGCTGCAACCTACAAGCTGTCAAATGTCCGGGAGAAAGAGGGTCTGTATCTGGACAGGAAAAGCTACAGGATAGAGCTCAATAAAAGTGCAGCTGCTTCCTCTGACTGTGTGATGAGGACTTTGCATCACTGCTAGGAGGAGAGAAAATGCAGAGGATGTCTCTAGATGTTAACATAACTTGTTTCATTTGTTACAGCTCCTCAGCCACTCAGTGTGCTTCTTTCATTTTCAGATAAACTTCCTGTTTAGCATCTTTGCTTCCTTGTATCCGCACATTCGCTCAGACTAATTTTCCTCCTCTGGTGTCCGTCGTCGTCTCTGCAAAGCGAGCACACTGAAGATGTTTCACGCTAAACTGCCTCTCCTTTGCAGGGAGTGTTTGTTTTCTTCCAGATGAATATCAGGCACATCAAAGCCTCTGTGTGTGTGTGTGTGTGTGGGTGTGTGTGTGTGTTCTTAGCCTGATGATGTGCAGATTACACCATTACTACAGGGTCTGTTGAAAGCCATCGGACAGCAGTCTGATTTCTGGGACGTGATGACGGATGTTAGTGATGTTGCTGCAGAACTACGCTTATAATGTGGGGAATTATTTAGGATTTTACAGAACGGAAGTTAGTTTTGGACGATAACATGAAGCTTGATACAGGCTCCACTGATTCCCTGTTGATTGGTGAGATGTTGAGATCACATTGTTGGAGATATTTGAGTATTTAGAAAAATAAGCCAACTTACTGTAACTTCATCCATGTGGCCTTTGTTCAGGGCTGCTGTGCAGCTGCAGGGCTGATGGGTATATCCACAGAGTTTTTCCAACTACTCTGTTGTAATTGAGCCCAATGGGGAACACTGGTAACTACTGGTCTGCTGAATAATGGATAAACTCAACAGCTTTTTCACTGCAAGTCTCTGGCATGCATGGCTCCTGTCTCTGTATGACAGCTGGGTGTCTGGCCTCTGTGGGCCACCCGGGATGAAGCTGCCAGGGGGGCAGAAGGAGCCCAAACACACTCAGGAAGTGTAACTAGTGACGAAATGCTACAATAAGTTGTGTTTTCTAAGAGCTGCGATGGCACTCTGAAAGGAATCCAGCCTTTCCTTCCTTCCTTCCTTGCGTGTTGTCCCAACCTGCACTTTGTTTTTGTTTAATGACAGGCGGGATAATACTCTAACTACGTCCACACTGTGTGTCCAAACATGTATGTCAGTGCGGTAATCCATCACAGCAACACCTGAAAGTCCCGTTTTGATGCTTTTTTTTTCTTCTTTTCCTTTTTAAAAGCAAAATGACTCACAGGTCCGGTACAGTCCAGGAAACAACCTGTAACTCCATGATGTCTGTTTGTCGGAGCACCGGAGTGAACTTGTTGCTCCATGGAGCCTCGCGTGTTGAAATGAGATGGTTATAATATCCCGTTTTACAGATCAGAGACATATTTTTGCTGGAGTTTTTTCCATTAAGGTGGTTTTATCAGCTTTTGCTCTGCAGCTGTTCCACATCGGTCACTCATACTCACACATGATGGTCTCAGCACCCCTCCTCTCTTCTTTTTCTTTGGGGGTTTTCTTATTTTCTCATCAGTAGTATTTCTGCTAAACACAAGTTAGTGATGGACTCTGCTTTGCATGTCCTTAAACTGAGAAGCCTGAATCCTGTTGTTACATTGAAAGGTGGTTTCATAAAGTTTTAGGAGAATGACACCCTTCTGCTACCACTTCACTGCTTGTTTGTTTTTTAGTTGAATTGTAGAGATTATTGTTCATATTGTAGAAAGGAAAAGCTTTTAAATGTTCAAAAACCCTGACTGTCTAACGGGGGTTAATAATTGTTAATGTGATTGTTTTTCAGGCACACAGACGCTTTACAGAAACATTTCCTTTATATTCAGGCTATGCATGTGGGATCCTCTTTTCTTTGCTGTGAAACACTCATGAGCTTTTCTGGATCAATATTAGGTTTCTGCTACAGACACTGCAACACATCTAAAGGCCGACCTTCTATTGATGACTTAATCATGGCCTCTTTGCTTTTTCAGAGCGTAGCTCGACATGTCAGTGAGGGAACGGAGAGTAAATCTGTTTCAGGCGTATTCACACAGTGGGTGCCTTCCAACAGTTTTACAGCGGCACCGCGTGACGTCTGATCTTAAAACGCTGCATTATGGACATGTTTGGTGGTGACATGGCACATTTTGTGCTTTCCTGGAGCTGTGTCATCCAGCGAAACCACCTTTTGCTTCTGGGATGCTGCGTGATGCTGCAGCTGAGACCCAGACACCAGATCAGAAACAGAAACACACCAGTGGTTTTAAACTTTGTCAAAGGAGAAGAGACGGAGCAAACTCTCATTTACTGTCTGGAGAGATCTCGCAGCACAAATAGGATGCACGATGGATGTTGAATTAGTTCAGACTTGCATCTTTAAAGAGACACCACTAAACCTAGTCCCCATTATAACAGCTAATCCATCTTCCACTTGCATCCTGTCTCTTCTCTGAGATCTTTGCTCGGTAAAACCAGTCCCACGGTGGCTCTTCACTTTCACCTCCTCAGTCTTTTCCTCCCTTCTGGGTATCATCCCAGCAGAAATCCTGATCAAAGATTAACCGAAGATGATGAGCTGCAGTAAAATACAGTACAATTTATCAAGCCTGTAAATGTGTATTATCACATATATGCAGAATTAATACTTTAAAGAGATGAATCTAAAGGTTATATTATTTATTTGGACACATGAAGGCATAAACATAGTTATACTCGTGCTGTTACCCATAGGTGCATGGATGCAACAGTGAAGACATCAACCTTATTTATGAGGTTTTAAAAAGCCTCACATGCAGGATGACTCCATGCATTGATCTGCTGATGTGGTTCTGATATGATCTTTTATGTAAAGTGACAATATTTACAAATCCATCCATCCATTTTCTACCGCTTCTCCCTGAGCGTGGTCGCAGGAGGGCTGGAGCCAATCCCAGTTCACAACGGGCGAGAGGTGGGGTACACCTGGACAGGTCATATTTACAAATCCTTCAGATCAAATAATAATGATGTTTGATACTGTGGTTAATTCTGAAATTAAATAATTGTGGCTTCTCTAGTCATGGCCTCGAGCATCCTGACTGATGATATTCTGCAGTGATTGGGACGAGCAGGCTTGGCCTGCTGTGTGTGTGGGTGTGTGTGTGTGCGTGTGTGTGTGTGTGTGTGCGCGCCGTGGGAGAAGCGCTGTTACGAGCCCGTTATGGAAACTAATCTTAAAAGCTTCTGAGTGACTGCACCATCTCCAGAAGGGACTGTTGGCCACCGGGCCCCTCTTACTGCACGCAGATTGATTGCTTTGGCAGGAAGTCCTGTTCAGCAGCGAGGAACACATAACTCGTCAGAAAGCACCTGAATTTTTCAGTGTCTGAGGATGAAGAGTGTGTTTTATAAGCGAGTGAGATGAAGCAAGCTGGCATGAACATGGTGATAGTGAAGAGATGACACCGGGCTTTTAAGCAGACAGCATTTTGCTCTTCATCTGCTTCCCAACAGATCAAGAAGACATCAGAGGCCACCCTGACCACCATCCAAGATATGGTAACCATAGAGGATTACGACGTGTCCGAGTGCTTCCACCACAGCCGGTCTACAGAATCGGTCAAGTCCACCGTGTCGGAGACGTACCTGAGTAAGCCCAGCATTGCCAAGAGGAGAGCCAACCAGCAGGAGACGGAGCAGTTCTACTTCATGGTGAGTGCAGCGACGGTCAAAGAAAAAAGAAACGGGGAAAGGATGTTTTTTTTATTGAATTGTGACCGTTTTTCATTAATTTGCTTTCATTCAGACGTGAAGTTTGTTAAAAATGAAATCTTTTGCATGTAGAAATCTCTGACCAGGAGGCTTACTGTAACAAACTATTTCCATTTTGTAGAGCAAAAAAGCTCCCAGCATGTCCTCTGCCCTTGGCTGCTTTATCATAGATTGCCGGGGTCTCCGGCTGGTGCTCACGGCCGCCGTGTAATTACTCTCAATTCTCCACAGAAATTCCGAGAGTTTCTGGAGGGCAGTAATCTCATCTCCAAGCTGCAGGCCAAACACGACTTGCTGAAGAGGACGCTCGGCGATGGTACAGTCACGATCCCTCCTCCCTCTTCGTGTTCTCGCATCCTTTCAGGCACTGTTTGTCCTTCAGGCTTTTCCCAGAGCACTGATCAGCATTCACACCCAGCTGCATGTATAGTCACTTTATTTTCTGCTGCTTGACTTCACTCATTTTTATGTCAAACCTCCCGTTGTTAGCTTCATGTTGCCTCATGTTAAACTGGGTTTTAGCCAGTCAAGCCAGACCTGGGGGCGTGATGGTGGATGGGTGGCGCTCATTGTAGCGGGCTCCCCTCACAGCCCTGGTGGTCTCCATCAAAATGCCCTCTTAATGAGTAATAGGTGTAATAAAGCTAACGGGGTGAGAGGCCGCCTGCTTTCTCCCACACGCTTCATAATCATATTTATGTCAATGAGCTGAAGTAAAATATGAGTCACACAGACGGGTCACATCCTGGCCTCCTGTTTTAACCGTCTCCGCTGTCTGGAAGTTGCTTTGCTACCAAACGTGTCCCTTCATGTTGTCCTAAATGATCATTGTGTCTGCATGCAACCAAGTCTTTGTAGCTTTCTTCTTTGGGATTATAATCTAGAAAAACTGGTGTATCTTTAACTCCTTCATGTGCATGTGAGGAGAGGAAGTGTGTTTGTGCACATATCTAAACATAGCTGTGTGTTTTGCTGCTAAAGAGGCCAGCAGAGGTAGACAGATGTCAGACTTCAAATGCTTTGTCGGCCGTATGCACATTTCACCACAGGGACCCCGGAGACGGGTCCCGGCTTGTCCACACAGCTAGCTTCTCCCTCTCATCTCTCTCTTTTTGTTCTGTTTGCTGCAGGCCACAGAGCTGACTACATGACCACAAGGTAAAATACACACCGGCACACACACTCATGAAATCTCACCACACAGTTAGTGTGATATGAGATGTTTCGTCTTTGCTGCTCTGCGGCCATGAAGGGCAGCTCTACACGTCTACATGTCTCATCGTTGCTGTGGAATTTGTTCAATTCTCAACTTCCTGGTGGACAGGAGGTCATTTTTAAACCATACCCATCATTAAATAGATTTTAGAGTACATATTTTTGTCGGTTCAGGCTTCAAATATCCCAACCTGTCAGTAAATACGCTCATTCCTGGGTCCGAACCTTCAAGCACGACCCTAACCCTAACCGAGGTCGACTAACCAATGAGGGACATCGCTGTGATTTATTTCACTATTTTATATAATGTCTGGAATTATGCAGCGATTTGACATTTGTTTGTGTTTTGTTTTCCTTTAAATAAAAATCCAGGTCTGCGCCTGTTTCTGCTCCATAAATAACAGTAAATGTTGGGCTTGTGCTGCTGGATGATCTGAGGAGTAGAAAGATTCATGATTAACTCTTTATTTTATGATGTTATATCACTATATGCTCAATCAAATGTCCAATCCAGTGAACTCAAGTGGTTTTAAGAAATAAATGAGCTTTTTCCTTTCAGAGATATGAATAATGAGGCGATGCAGACTCTGCTGTATTTAACAGATACGTAAAACGTCTCCAGGCCATTTAAGTCGAACACTTTTGTTTCTTTTTGATTGAGCATCCAAACCTAGGACTCTTCATCGCCACCCGACAGGTCGTGCATTACGTCCCTCACACCAACACACACACACACACCAAACTGAACAGAGGTTGTCCCCTGCAGGGTCTGCAGTCTGCAGGGGGATGCTGACACATGCGATGCTCTCTGTGGGTCGGACTTTTCACCACGGCATATCTTGTAGAGATGAGAGAACGAAAGAGAAAAAAGATAATATATAGAAAAAGAGAATTTGTGGTTTCAGCAGTGTCTGAAAAACCTGTATTCTCCTGTCAGTCATGTAGAGGGGAGTGATTTTAAAGATTAGTCAGCCTGGACGGGGATGAGAAGGAGCTTTCAGAGTGTAAACTGCATTTTTGCTTTGTATCGTAGACATCCCAACGGGCTGCTCAAAACCCACACAGGCACCCGGCGGGGGCGACCCTGCTCTGTTTTTAATGTCAGATTATTTAACGGCAACTTGGAGTCATTTATTAAGGTACCCATTTACAACCTGCTGATTGACTTCACTCCTCCCTGGATCTATTTTTCTGTCTTCTTCTGGGTTTCTGAGCATTTCTGTGGGTTCCTTTAAAACGCTTTGATCCGTCACAAACCATCACACAGCACTGAGATGCATCCTGGAAACCTTCCCCGTGAGCTGGTGAGCTTTCTGTGTCCGAGGTGGCGCTTGGCACAGGGAAGCAGGAGGAGAGGGGGAAATGTTTATGTCCGTCAGCTCCCCTGGCTCAGAGCTGACCTGGCATTACTGATCAGCTCTGGCAGAGATCTTGTCTCCTCATCCAGAGTGAAAACAGCAGGATAAATGACAGAGGATGCAGGACTGATGAGGTTTGCTGCATCCCCCTCTGGCTTTCTCCTCTCCTCTCAGTGGTGACCATGCCAAGTCCAGCATGGTCCACCCCATCTGACATTCTTTATTTTGGGGTGTGATGCCATGAAGGTGCTTTTTTTTAGTAAATGCTTTGGTGGGCAGCTGCTGTGGTGCTAATTTGGTTCCTGCTTTCTTCCCTGTCTGTGTTTTTCTCTCCGTCTATTCCTCTGTAGCCGTGGACGACGGAACTCACACACTCGACATCAGGTACACGCTGTGAGGCTTGTTGTGGGATGCTTGTGCTGCTTTGCATTTCCACAACATTTTTAAGTGTCAAACCTTCACGATGAGACTCGGACAGACTGAAGATTCTCCTCCTTCAAAGCATCAAACAGCATCTTATCTTGTTTATGCATATTCCCACATCTAAATGTTGGCTGATTATATAACACGGCTGCACGCAGACCTGCCCATCACGCTGCACTCCGGTTTATTCTGGCGTGGCTGCCGTGTTCAGAGCTGCTGTATGGCCCCTGAGGCCTGTAAACAGATCCACCGTATCATTAAAAACGTGTACGGAGTCCCTGACCAGCACCAAGCTGCAGGATCAGCCAGACTAAATAAAAGCACGGCCCACCTGAACCCACATGTTTCTGACTGGAGGCAGATTTAATGCTTGTAGCTTGTCAGTCACGTCTTTGTAATTCATATTAATGAGGTTTTATTATATAAACGCTATGAAGTGAAGTCATCTCAGTCTGTCTCAGGTCTTCTTTGCTTTATTTACACTTTGTTTGCATGTTTACATGATCATCACCTGTTAAATCCTCTCTGGGTTACTGTTATTGATCTGGAAGCAAATGCTATAACATATAAATGATGTTTTAGTGAACAGGTTTGTTTTTCTGTTAATTCTATTGTACTAAAGTACAAGCTTCAGATTCATGTTTAATCTCAGTTCTTCATGTAATGATGTTGATTTTTGTTGCTCTAACTCGTATTCATGTGGGAACCAGAACAAATGATATAAAACTAATGAGTTAATGGTTTTTGTTCCCTGAAAGGACTCTGGACAAGCTATTCCCCGCGTGGTTGAAAGCTGTATTCGCTACATTAATCTGTACGGTGAGTGATCTGTTCATCTCCAGATTAACCAATCAGAAGCTGAGCTCTGCATTCGGACCTTCCTCTGAATTCCTTGTTTTGGGGACCGTCTTGTAACGATGCTAATTGTTTGGGTGTGTTCATCTTCAGCTTAAGGTGGGGTTTATCGCGCTGGAGTTCACAGATTCCATCCTGTTTACATGAGCGAGGCTTTTCCATCCAGCTTCCCACACTTAGAGGCTTGAAACAAACCAGGAATGTGAAAATGACTTTGTTAATTAGGACTGAAACAGACAGTAGAGGAATGTAGAGTCTGAGCCTGTAAGATCTCTGTGCTCGCTGGGTCGCCACGAGGTTCATGGAGACGGCTGAAAGGTGGCTGCTTTGTCCCGATTCTTGACCTCTTCCCTCCTTAAGTCTTAATCCCAGTTGGAAAACACTTCAGCAAAGCTTGATTACGGAATCCCAGACTCATTATTATCTTTAATTAGCTCATTGGAGAGACTTAACCAACAGGATGTGCTTTTAGCTTCATCTGCAGGAGCTTTATTTGCTGACTGAGGTGTTTTTATTCTAGAATACTGATGAATTTCATCACATTATGTTCAGTGAGTCTTTCTTTCTCCTCACCACCATCTTTGTTTTTGCTCCTGAAGGCCTCCAGCATCAAGGGATATTCCGTGTTTCTGGATCCCAGCTGGAAGTAAATGACATTAAGAACTCGTTTGAGAGAGGTACAACATGTCTACATTTTTCACATATCTAAATAAATATGTGTGATTGTCTGATCATTTCAGAAAATTCACTCCAGCTAAGAGCTAAATGGCTCCCATCATTTTAACCTCTAGTTGTATAAATCCATGACCCGACACGTTCACATCTTTGTTTCAGGAAACGACCCTCTGACAGATGATGAGAATAATCATGACATCAATTCGGTGGCCGGCGTTCTCAAACTGTACTTCCGTGGCCTGGAGAACCCTCTTTTCCCCAAAGAGAGGTTTAACGATCTGCTGTCGTGCATCAGTAAGCTCACACCACTGTGTTATATCAGAGACTTTCTCCTTCTGGTTGCATCACTTAGTTGTTGGTTATGGTCTAAGAACATGATATTAGTCAGATCTGCATTGATCTGAGCCCTCATGCTTCATGCTTCATTCATAACTGGCATCATGTGACAGATTGGGAGGTTCATATCGCACATTTTCATGGGCTGATTGTATCTGCATTGTGATTCTGACCTGCCGAGTACAGCTCTCACACAAAGTTGAGATATTCAGCTTGTATGAAGGAAGAATGTACCGAAACGTTTGTGCAGCTTCTCAGCATTTATGTGTTTGTTTGTTTGTTTTGCCTGACAAGTTGCTGCTAAATGAACAAAACAAAGGAAATCATCTGAACCCTGAATGGAGCGCTAAATGTTTCCATGACAGCTTGCATCTAAACCAAACCCTGCAGGTTTTCCATGTTTTCCTGCTCCGGCGCGCCTGATTCAAAGCAAGTTCATGAAGATCGGCACAATGACTCATCCATTCTGGTGTGTTGGAGCAGGGAGACGTGGAAACTCTCAGGACGAACCTTTTCATCATCTTGTCCACGTCTGGACATTATCAGATGAAGGTGACACGTTGACGTGTGATATCTACCCATCGTGTTTGCTCCTGGGTCAGTTAAATCTCCTGCACTCGCTCATCAGTGTAGCAGCAGCTTTTTAAATGTTCTATTCATTTTACCTGAAAGTTGTGTGTCTCCTAACTCCTACACATAACTTCATCATGAGTAAAACTCTGGGGCTCTGAAGACTCAAAGTCTTGCTTTCCGGAAATGCAATTCAATTTAACTTTATTTATATAGCGCCACTTCATGACAGTGTCATCTCAGGGCGCTTCACATCATATTGAGCCAATTCATCCGATAGCCTTGCTAAGGGAAACCAACAGATGGCCTTGAGTCTTGACTTGGATCCATCCTGAGCTGCATGAGGCGACAGTGGGAAGGAAAAGTCCCTTTTAACAGGAAGCAGAACCTCCGACAGAACCCGGCTCAGGGAGGGCAGGAAAGACAGATTAACACACACTGCAGCTTCTATCCAGCAAGACCTGCAGAAAGAGGAGAAATATGTTAATAATGTCATTTATTAATACATTTCCTAAGAAAGTTTCCTCACTGCATTTTTATCCACTTTGTGCTTTCTGCTTTTATTTTGCCTGAATGTTTCTGTGAAGGGAGTCCATTCACAGATTAGTCAGGTCTTTGTGTTGCGTTTGCTCATCTTATAAGATACAATTGAAGATCTGTATAGTCACATGAGTGTGTGTGTGTGTGTGTGCTGCCGTTCCTATTGGGCTTTTGTGTCTCTGTGTGTGTGCGCCATGTCGAGTCTGTGTGTGGAAGCAAGCTCGCCATGTCGAGTCTGTGTGTGGAAGCAAGCTCGCCATGTCGAGT
>JBAMHV010000010.1:25761361-25772855 GCA_037177535.1 Pseudomugil gertrudae
TTCTTTGTTTTCAGTTTTTTCCCTTATTGACGGATTGCAAAGCAGCTTCTAAGTTTAATTGTATTTTATATTGTTGTTTCTTTTTATGTTTTATTTATTTTTTTTACTTTTATCTTTTTAATTTTTTTTTATTGAAATAAATCCAAATACACAATATGCCATAGCAGCCAGAGAACTGAGAACACAGTTTAATCCATAAAAAGGAAAACAAACCAAAAAAATAAAAATACAAAGAGAAAGAGGGAAAAAACAAACAAAAAATAAAGTATAATAAATGTATTTATAAATGAAAAATAAACAGCTAGGTCGATCACGGTAGTTGGTCAAGTCAATTACAGTTACAGTTTAAAAGCAAACTAACCTCATGTGTTTTGCACATATGTCTTTTTATTGTCCAACTGTAAATGAAGCTGAAAGGATTTGTGGGGTTAAATCTTTCATACATTTCTTGCATCCAGTACTCTGCTTTAGAATCGGAGCACTATAAAACATAAAGTTTTCTTTCAGGAAATCCTCGACTCAGCGTTTAACAAAACAACTACATGGAACAAAGAGTTTTTTCTTCTGAACCATAAAAAGAGAAAAAACACCATATCATGATCATTTGATAAAAGAAAGATGCTTTTATTTATAGAAATGTATGTCACTCGTTCTGCTTACTGAGTTACTGCTGCTGCTTTTCACCTCCTGCTCTGCGACATCAGGAAACACATCCCCACCATCACCTGACTCACAAAGTACAGTTTGTCTTTTTCAGGGAGACATGGGACAAAAAATTGTCTGAATTTTATTTACCTTTTAAATCTATGATGAAGTAAATACACAAGCATATGGAGCATGGCTGCCCATGCAGGGAGACTACTTTTTTTTATGGATCTGCTCATAAACCATCAATATATTGATGTCTTATCGGCTGTTAAATTCACTGCAAGGTCAGTGATGGACTCACTGCCACATTGATTTCCTTTCAGTTTGAGGGACTCCATCTGGGTGTCCTTGCTGTCGAGCGTCCCCATCAGCGTTACTGTACATATTAGCTCACACGTACTGAAAGCAGACATCATCCACAGTCCGCCACAGCGTCCTCGCTAAGGATTATTTGTGATGGTGGATTGTGTAGAAAAGATGTATTTGTTGCATAGATCTGAGCCACATCTCACACCAGGCTTCTGCTGCTGTTTGTGAGCAGGAATACTGCAGTGAACTGCGCTCCACTGGCTTGTGTAAGACATCTGACAGTTCCTCTCTCCACAGGCCTCTCACAGCATCTCCTTAACTCCAGCCTGAGATTGCAAGTATGTGTGTGCAACGTAGGGTGGTTCAAATACAGCAGTTATAATTATAAAACATGACTTTGGGGGATCCTTTACCAGAATAAGATCTGATTTTATGTCCTCGCTCTCTTGTGCTCAGCCATGTCAGTGCAGCGGTAGCATGTGTATGCCTTGGATAAATAGATGTGCCACTTAAAGAGAGGAAGAAAATAGAGGAGGAAAAGTCCTCTGCGGGAATCAGCCTGCCTGCCCTGAGCTTCATTAACAGCCCACTGTAGTTCAGCCCGATTAATTCAGACAGTAAATCCCTGCTTGTCACATTTCAAGGACGATGGAAAGTCACAGGCGCAATAAAAGTAGAATAAAATATAAAGAGTTATAAAGAAGGCTGACAAATACAGAAGCTCCCAAACAAAATCCCATTTCCTGTCTCGCATGGACAATCACAATCAATCTGACCAATCACAACGACTTCCCACCAAAGAGACCAGTTTCAGTCTCTCGCTCTCTTCCTGTATAACGTGTGTGTGTGTGTGTGTGTGTGTGTGTGTGTGTGTGTGTATAAATGAAAGAATGTGTGTCGGGGTAAAGCTGTCTGCCCAGGGACCCCCTGTCTGACTTGAAGTGAGAGAGTGTGTTGGAAAGAGCAGAAGTAGGAGTGAAGGAGGAATAAAGATGCTATTTTTAGCTCTGTGTTGCTGTAGTGCATGCATAGAGGCTTGGATAAGTATACCCTCTGCTCTTATGCTCTGATGAAACTGTCTGAATAAAATCCATTTAAAATGAAAAGGTATCATTGATTATTTATTGAGTTATGTTATATTTAACTACATTTCCAGGTTGCTTCTGTTTCATTCTTTGTTTTTTAAATCTCATCCAGGGCTCTGGTTGCACATGAGTGGAGGGAAGCCAGTCTAATGATCCATACAGTGACTGACATGGCCTTGAGTCATATAGATCTCCTCTCAACAGCTTCTATAAATATCCTGCTAAAGCTCCTCAGGCCCTGGCCTGGTGTTGAGTTACTATTTACTACAACTTTAATAATCAACTAGCTTATCATACTTGAACACCATGTGTTTTAAATATGCCCGACTGTCCTGCATCCAAGTCGACACAGTTTTTTGTTTGTGTCTGCACCAGGTCTGCCTCCCCCTGATGTATTTGCCATGTCACAGATACCTGACCTGTTTAATCCTCTTTCTGTTGACAGAGGGTGAGCCTATTGAAGCCATTGCCAAGTTTGACTACGTTGGGCGCTCCTCTCGTGAGTTGTCCTTCAAAAAGGGCGCCTCCCTGCTGCTTTATCAGCGGGCGTCGGAAGACTGGTGGGAGGGACGGCACAACGGCATCGATGGCCTGGTGCCACACCAGTACATTGTTGTCCAAGACATGTGAGTCATTGCATTTAGATTCATCTGAGCATGCTCGAGAACGAGGTTTGTATTAAAAAAGCATGTTGGATAAAAAGCCGAGTGGTCTCTTGTCCTTGTTGACTTTGCTCCATGAGAGGCTGTAGGCCATCACTTGTGTGCAGGGTCATGCATAGAGGACCTTCAGCCTCATTTGTCTGCCCACCACTCTCATTCCTACTCAGCTGTGGAGTGTCTTCCATCTCCAGGGGTCCTTTACCAGCCCTGCTGTCACTGTCTGGTGCTCTCAGCACTAACAAGCGTTCACTCGTGCCTCAGTAGCTGTTGCTGCCTAATGGACCGGATTCACCGTCTCGTTAGGAGTGGAACAGAATCACTCCAATCACTTAGTAGCTGGCTGACAAAATGGCCTTTTAGAATTCCTTCTCGCTCCTTCCACCCTGTTGCTGTCCTGTCAGCGCGCACCTCCATCAATAATTCACCACGAGGGCCACTGCCGATGCGGTGTCTTAGTTAATGAAAGTGCAGGGGAATTTACAGCTGTACAGGTTGTCCCCAAGTGTTGCGACACCCTGCTAAACGGAGCAGGCTAAGAAGCATGAGAGCTCACCGGGTTGTGATCCTATCCCATAAAAAAGCTTCCTGTAAAGCTCAGCTGTTGTGATGTTTGTTTGTAAGAGCTGTTTACTGGTTGAAGTGATTGTTCATACTGCCTAATGCACATCAGTGGCAGAGGTCTGATTACTGCCACCTGACAGGCATCAACTGTACCCGGCATCCTCTCTGAAACCCATCCAGCTGTCCTGTGTGTGTGTGTGTGTGTATGTGTGTGTGCGCGCGCCACAGTGCATCACCAGAATACTGAAAGGCTAAGCACCATGACTCATTTGACTCTCTGGACCTTGGAGGGTAGAGGACACATGCTGACTCACAGGAACAGAAATCAAATACTGATATTGAAGAGCTGCACAGATACGAAAGATTGACTTTTTTGCTGATTATCTTTATTTTTTTTTATTCTGTGGGGTTTGTCTGTCACTTCCTCCTGCTCTTTCCTTGTCTCAATGTCACACTGTGTCTGCTTCGCAGAGATGACAGCTTCTCAGACACTCTGAGTCAGAAGGCCGACAGCGAGGCGAGCAGCGGCCATGCTGGGGAGGAAAAATGCTCAGGAAAAGACATCAGCTCACCCAGTGAAGCCAGGATCTCTGAGGCCTACATCACTCGGTGGGTTTTTTATGCTGCTTAAAGCAACACTGAAGACTTGAGTGGGTTTTTCTTTATGATGAGTAACCACTCTAATCTTTCAGAATCTATCGAAGATGCATGTTTGATTGAGTGCACATGAGCCTCATGCTGGTACCGTTAGCGCTATATGCCTCAGAGTTACTGGCTGTAATCTAAATCTACTTTGTATGGTGGTAAAGCTGCGTTACCAGCCTGAAATGAGGCAGAGGAGCAGGATCAAGCGGCTCTGTCCACCCTGAAACCGACCGCAGTGATAAGACGTGTAAAAATATGAAAACGTCCTTAAACGGTAACAGTTGAACCTTTTTCATAAACACCAAGCATCTCTGGAAAGTGCCATTTATCAGTGTGTCTCAGTTCACCTCCTTAAACCTAACGGGGTAGATTTGAGCTTTTAAGAAGCCGTATGTTTTATTCTCTGTGACCAGGTCCTTGCTTTTATACCGTTATAAGTATTTAGTAAGCATCATCCATCTGGTGGAACGCACACAGAGATGACACCCATGTTTCCCATCACACATTAAGATTTCCTTGGCAGCGTTTTCTGGTCGTGTGCCAGTGTTTCGTCTCTTCTTCATTGATGCATCTCTGTCAGTGGATTTGGTGACCTTGAAACGTCTGCCTGACACACACACACACACAGTTATATTCAGAGCTACACTCAGACCTGTTCTCTGGTGTTTAAAGGTTGATGATTCACACCAGAGGCGGTATGTGCACCACTGCAGCACTTGTATCTGAATGAATCATCCTTTTAATATGAACCTCTTCAGACTCCCTCAAACTTCAGTCCACAGCACTCACCCTGTCAACTTGTCCCACTTCTCTCTTCTTTTGTCTTCCGTCCACTCAGCCTGTGTTTTCTATCCAAACAAGCCTCAGCGTTGAATCATTTATATACTGAGCTTTATTTAGATATTTTCCTTTCCCAGTGTTCTCGATCAACAATGCTCACAATAACATGATGATATGTGCACTGACACATAGTGGAGCTGTTGTCTGAGGCACTTTTAGATTGTCCCGTTATTTATGTCTTGTTATTAGCCGGCGCCATAATGAGCAAAGGCTGAGCTGTCAGCTCAGTGACGACTTGCAGAGTAAGTTGCAGTGTGTTGTTGTTGTGCACCCTTTTCCCAGAGGAAGCTAGTTATGCATGTACACTGCTCCACCTGCAGTTTATGACTGGTTCCTGCACTTGTTTACGCCTTAAATGTCTCACTGCAGCAAGCCTGAAAACTCCACATATTTTCCCGAAGCTGTCCTCGGATGTTTGAGGCTCTTCGATAATCAGACGCTTGTTTCTTGTTAACCTGAGACTTGCTGCGTCTTAATAGGTATTTTTCAGTGGAAACACGAGACGATCTCACAGCTCTGTGGCTTTACGGGAACAGATGAAATCCTATTCTACAAGAACCTCCATCCTTTGCTCATTATTGCTTTTTGTGTAGCGACGTAATAAAGTAATGATTACGGCTTGAACAGCACTCGTTAGGCTCTCAAATTGAAGTTATTTGTCTGGGAGAAGTGATTAAGGGATGTATAATTCACTTTTGGTTCATCACAGAGGACTAATTAAAGCTATTGATCTGACATGTGTCTGCACCTTGATATTGATTTATTATTTCAAACTGGAGCATTTTCATAATATGTAATAACTGTGAGAGGGATTGTATGATGATGATGATGATGTTATGGTTGTCTTCAAATCTAAGTTGTTTATTACTGTGTCATATAATGAAAATGGCTCAGTTGTGTTGTTTTAGTGTGAGTGATGAGTGTGATTAAACATAGCAGCCCCTCAGACTTCTGTATGTCTGGTCATTGAAAAGCAAATAGAATTAGAGTCACAGTTTAGAGGGAAGCATTGCTTTGTTTGCCTTTTATAGAGCAACAGAAATGCTAAAGGGAGATGATGTTGGTCTGGAGCATCACTGTGTGTGTCAGATTAGGGTCTGCATGGTGTATGCTGGTGCAGGTTCAGGAAGAGGGCAGCAGCTGCACTTTCTCCCGGGGAGCCTGTCTCTGATGGACCACAGGACTTCCTCCTCTGGCCATCAGCCAGATCGTCGCTTACCTCCCCTCCAAAAAAGCTTTAATGGAAATGAGAAGGGTGCGGTGCTTAGGAAGATTAATGGCTTAGCGAGGTTTCTTAAAACCTTAAACCAAACTTTTGAATGACATAAGTGTGTGTTTGAAGGTGGCTAAATCACCACGATCACTTAAAACGCTGCTTTAGTTTTCCCTTATCTGCTGGAAGAAGCATCTCCCTTATACTCATTATCTCGCTGACTTCATTCACTATTAGTGTTTACATTTTTTGCAGTGGGAATATATTATAGTATGCATTTGAACCATTATTATACTATTTTATACACTGATTATGAATAAATATTATGATAAAGAAGATGCATAGAGCAGACATGTTATATTAATGTGATATTAATATGCAGAAAGTTACTTTGTCATAATAAGTGGAGCCTTTTTTGGTCAGAAGTGACTGTTGGGGAGAGCTATTTCAGCTGGTGTATTAATGTTGTGACTGCCGGGGATATCAGTAACAATGCACATAAAGATGCATCAGGTGTCTTCTTTATTATTCCAGTTTAGCTTACAGTGGTTTTTCTTGTATTTTGTGTGGTTCTGCAACACAGGTAAATAATATATCTAAAATATAATGTAATAAATACAACTAAACAATAATAACAGAACGAATGGGGATAGCTTATAATATATGCTAATTAGCAAAAAGAAACCGAAAAGCTGTTAACATAAGTGCGCTTAGCGTATTAGTAGATTCACATAAATATTATTACCTTCCAACATGTAGAAACTACACAACTAACAGATAAAGGTACATGTGTGCTTGTTTCAGGCCAATCCTCACTATTTACAGTGGACGCACACAGACACAACCATGAGCTCAGCTACATACACAAAATGAACAACAAATTTACGATCTTAATCAAACTTAAAGCAGAACGTATGATTGGCTACTTTAGCTGTCAATCAAACGTTGGATCCAACGGTCTGACGCAATGACCTGTGAGATGTGTTGGAGCAGAGAGGCATTGACATCCTGGAGGACCTCGTACAACCCAACTCAGTAGCTCTGTACTAGTGCATCATGTTTATACGTACGGTATTACGTCTCAGCTTAGAGCTCAAAGCACATGTCCACTGCATTAAACAACCAGCTTGTCTTCCTCTTTTGCTTGACTTGAATGAAGGGTGCATAATGTATTTTATATTCTTCTAACTCTACATTATAACTTCCTGTCTCTGTTAACTGAAGGTGCTGTTATGTAAACTGTGCTTTCTTTGCATTGTTCATGAAAAATAGTTTGTAATCACGTCCTTATGATGCTTGTTATATCGGGTTTTGTTGAACCTGACTGAAGGGAAACATGAATCATGTTATGGTCCCTCAGGACAACATCAGTGTTTTCCCTAAAATGCTAAGAGTCATATTGTTTGACTCCAAGCTGCAGATACTGCATATATCCTGGAGTCAGCCAATCAAAAACAGCTGTTTTGTTGCATAACTCATGTTTGATTTGACAGGACTTGTAAAATTTTAAATGCTTTCATTTGTTTTTGCAGAAGCTGAAATGCCATAAATAAGTCAGTCTACATGTTTTTCTCTGTCCCACACTTGTTCCTCTGCAGGCACAGAAAAAGATCCGATCCGCCGTCTCGGCGGCCCCCCGCCCGTCCAAGCGACATCCACTGCATGGTGCATAGTTCCCAGCAGGGTCACGGTGGGACCCCGGAGATGAGCTCTCCAGTTCTGGGTCACTTCAGCCCCCGTGACATGCTGCGAAGTCGCAACCACATGCCCGTGGACAGCCCCGAGCGACGGCGCCGCATTGGCCACGGCAGTCTTACCAACATCAGCCGCCACGAGTCCCTGAAGAAGATGGAGAGCCCCCCGATCCGCCGCTCCACCTCTTCGGGCCAGTACACGGGCTTTACTGATGCACATCACCACCACAGTGGCAAGCCCCTGGATCCGGAGACCATCGCACAGGTCAGCGCGGGACGAGCGGCGACCCGACCGCAGCTCCCTCCACCATCAAAGCCCTGCCCCGCCCTGTAAAAACATAGTCAGTCCCTGTCTTCTGCTTCCTCTGGCTGCATCTGTGTCTGTGTGCTAAATACACGCAAAAAGACTAGCTTCACAGGCAGACAGCAGGGAGCACAGCCTGACATCGGGACTCATTGCTGCATCTTTACTGTATCCAGGCTTTTAAAATTCCAAAAAGCAGAAGTTATTACAGAGTATGTGAATGTCAGACTGTGTTTAAGCAGGATTCAGTTATCTAATCAATCTCATTTGACTCTGATCACAAACAACTGAAAAGTGGAGGCTCAGTTTGTGTGCAGAGGTCAGAGAGATCATAAAGCTGTGCTGAGCTGCCTGTCTGCCTACTGGGAAGCATGCTCAGATCAACATTTAGCTTAATCCCTGCATTTCCTTTGCAAACCAAAATCATTAGAATGCAGAGAAGAGTAACTAGCATAATGCATGCTAGTTTTATTCAAATCTGTCCATCTCTATACCTCAACAAGCATCCTTTCCTTTTCATCTTTCCCTTTGTTACTTTATTTATTTTTTAAGAATATACGTCTTCGTATTTTAGGAATATTTCCTTGCCTCTCTTACACACACCGTTTTGTGTCCTGCAGGACATAGAGGAAACGATGAACACTGCTCTGAACGAGCTGCGTGAGCTGGAGCGGCAGAGCTCAGCCAAGCATGCCCCCGACGTGGTGCTGGACACCCTGGAGCAGCGGCAGACCTCGGGCAGCAGCGGCCCCACGCCGGCCAGCTCCAGCGAGTCCCTGAGCCCCATACACGGCGTCATGCTGAGGTCGACTGCCAACACCGAGCCCCCTATCCGCCGCAGCACCAGCTCCTCCAGTGATGCCATGAGCACCTTCAAGCCGGTGGTGGTACCACGCATGGGGGTGCAACTCAAACCGCCTGCTCTCAGGCCCAAACCCATGGTGCTACCCAAGACCAGCCAGGCCCCTCAGCCCCCTGCTGCATCTGCTCAGGACCCCCTGGACAAGTCCTGTACTATGTAACCTCTGGGACAGGAAGTGGAGCTGTAAAGCAAACACTTTGTTGTTCTGTGTCTCACAAACAACTCGTAAACTTCTCTGAGCTGGAAAGAAAAGTATTTTTTGTGGTGTTCTGACCTTGAAAACAAGATGTGAGGACTTTGATGTGATCTGAAAGACCTTTGTAGGTTGTAGTTGCAGAGTAGACAGATTTTTTTTAGCCAATCAGATCTCCGTTTTAATGTGCAGATATGTAAAAATGTTTAGGTTCATATTATCTAACATAAAAAATAATCTGAACAACCAATCACAAAGGCTTCCTGGAGAATTTTAGAAAATGTTCTTGTTAGATTAGTTTACAGAACAAAATCCTGTGCATGCAGCTTTTTGGTTTACCACTGAGCCCGAGCAGGAGACTGGTCACAGTGAGGGAAATCACCAGGATGCTCGATGGTTTTATCTGGAAAAAAAAGTCCTTACTGGTTTTTCCATAGGTTTATTATAATGGTGCTGTGATAACCTGGCAGAAATGGTGTAAAAGTTGGACTGATGAGGTGTGAGAGGAGCCTGTAACGGCTTATTTATTAACGGTACGCTGTTAATAAACTATTAGTACTGACACCAGTATGTTTTTGTTTTTAAACTGCAGCTTTCTGTGGTAATAACATGAGTTATGTCACAGAAAGATCTCTGTGTTGGCCTTGTTTTCTATTTGATTCTTTTGAACAGTATTGCCTGGAAAGAGATATGATTGGATGAAACCACTACTATGAACTTTGAACACTTCAATGCATCCTTGAATTCCTGCATCAATACCTAATACTGTATGTATGCCTTTACATCTATATTATCCACAGGGAGAAGTGTGAATAGTGATGATAAACAGACTTTAATATACCGTGTGGACCACATGCCATAGCTTTCTGTATGCCTTTGCTTGGCTTTATCTACCCAAAGACATGAGAGTATAAGTTATAGCATGGATGTAGATACTTCATATTCATGGATGTGTATAGATTCAAGGCAGCGCCCTGTGGGAGTGCAGCCAGTAGCCATGGACCTGATGACTGTTAGTGTAAAAGCCTTCTCGTATGTTCACCACTCCTTTTGCCGCTCTTCATCAGGGTGTCTGAAAGCAGATGCTTGCTTTAAGCTCCTGAAGCTTGTTTTGTCATGTCCATGTTTTTTTTTATCGCTTTTGACTCATTGAAAGGTCTCCGTATGAATTTACTGACACAGAACAAGAAGAAACGTCCCGTGTCAGTTTACTGCCGAGCTGCAACAGCCTCATGAAACCTTTGTGCCAGAGTTCCAGCTGCACCACTATGTGTTTTCTTTGTTTGTACTGTAGAAGTAGCCACTGGGTGCATGTCCCTGGAATATATGGCTAGCATTATTATATAACATAGAAAAGTTTTGGTTTGCAATAAATAAGCAATGCTCTCTAACAGGTTTACAATATCTGACTTGACAAACATTGTTTGTATAATAATCAAAGTTAATTTCTGAATGACTAACTTTCATTATTTTGTAATCCTTTAATTCTTAATTATTTTGTTTGTCTGGGTAGAATCACTTAGAGATGAATATGTAGAACGATTCAGAGATATAGTATGAAGCCAGTTGTATAAACGAATGTGTGCTCTTGTCACCATGTAACTCCTCACTAGGACTCAGTTTGCCATCTGTAGGCTTTATGCTACTCTGTGGTGTTCTGTACATCTGTACGTCTGTACATCTGTACGTCTGTACATCTGTACGTCTGTACATCTGTACGTCTGTACATCTGTACATCTGTTCGTCTGTACGTCTGTACGTCTGTACATCTGTACGTCTGTACATCTGTACATCTGTTCATCTGTACATCTGTACGTCTGTACGTCTGTACATCTGTTCATCTGTACATCTGTACGTCTGTACGTCTGTACATCTGTACGTCTGTACATCTGTACATCTGTACATCTGTACATCTGTACGTCTGTACGTCTGTACATCTGTTCATCTGTTCATCTGTACGTCTGTACGTCTGTACGTCTGTACATCTGTTCATCTGTACATCTGTACGTCTGTACGTCTGTACGTCTGTACATCTGTACATCTGTACATCTGTACATCTGTACATCTGTACATCTGTACGTTGTGAAAGTGCCTTTGAAAATGTTTAGAGGAACTTCAGACATTCTGTCCTGTCACATTTTCATATTAGATGCTGTGTTTTTGACAAAGTGCAGCACAGGAAGTAGAAATGTACAAGACACAATGACATTTTCCAGTTATATAGCAGAATGAATAATAAACAGCTTACACATTGTGACATTGCACTTTTATGTATATAACTGTAGATATGGCATGTTATAACATCTAGAGTTCTCTCTTTGGAATAAAGGAGATAGTTTGTCGACTGAAGTTGATTCTTTTCCCCCCTCTATCCTCACATTTAATCCAGATTAATTTCAGCTTCTTACTTGTTTATACTGTTTATACTACTACAACAAAGTTCCCTTTGACTACATGCATTCATTCACGTGTATATAT
>JBAMHV010000010.1:25776612-25790249 GCA_037177535.1 Pseudomugil gertrudae
CTCGGGTGTAACAACCAACAGGGTGATTCACCGCTCGGGTGTAACAACCAACAGGGCGATTCACCGCTCGGGTGTAACAACCAACAGGGCGATTCACCGCTCGGGTGTAACAGCCAACAGGGTGATTCACCACTCGGGTGTAACAACCAAGCAACTGAATCTGTTGAGAATCTGCAGACGTGATTAATAAAACACTGCTCAGCTTCCCTCATCTTTATTCTCTACCTCATACTCTGCTTTTCCGAGCTCTTTCTTCAGCTTGAGCTGCTGCAGGAGCTTCTTCTCCTGGGCCCTCAGAGTTTGGTTCTTCAGAACAAACTTCTGCAGCTGGGAGACCTGTTTTAATATGTCCGATTTCAACATGAAAAGAGAAAAAGGAGTGTCAAAAATCTCTTCCCATGCTCTTCTGTATTGTTCATTTAACTAAGCTGTGCTTTTACCTTGAATTTGTCTTCAATATACTGTAGCATCTTCTCTGGCTTCTTCAGGTCTGGTGTGTTGTCCTTCATAAATCTGAAGGATCTGCGTTCAAACTCATCCTTTGCTTTCCTGATTTCAGCTGAACGCAACTCGGCTTCTTTCATAGAGGCCTGCAAAGCAAAGCTGTAATCCTGAACAACTCTTCTTTAAGTATACACGGTCACGTGTGTGTGTGTGTGTGTGTTAATAAGAGCAGGTGTTAACCTTGTAGCTATCTTGGATTGTTTCATACTCCTTTCTGAGTTTGTCCCGATCTCTCTGTGCCTCGGTCACTTCTTTCTGTGCCACGTAGAGTTTTTGCTCCAACGTTAGCAGCTGGAGGTGATCCGTCCCGTTAAAACGAGACTTCTGCTTCCATCCACCAGCCTGAATGCACACACAGATTTGAGACACATATAAATATGTAAATACAGAGAAGAAGACTTGAGTTATGAAAAATCCAAGCCCTGCACTAATATATTGCAACCCACTCACCCCTCCATCCTGCTGGGGGCCTCCTGCTAGCCGTACACCCTGCCCACCAGGCTGGGACTCCAGGTTCTGTGGATCCAGGTGCTCAATGAACCGCTCAAACATGTCATTCTCTGCCCTCAGGGCTGCAATTGTATATCTTGGGTAAAATTTAGCAAATCATTGTGTAAGATAGCAAGTAAGTAAAGGTTTGAAGTATTGTATTCCCTCTGTACTTTTCAAATTAGGCTTAAAACTTCTTTTTTATGGATATTTTTAAAGAAAAGAAAATCAAGTGACTAAAAGAGCCATTCTTTAATCCCACTCTCTTCTTCTGACAAATGGTTATAAGTTATGTTTTAGCAATATTTCTTTGCCCACAATATCCCATAAAGAACAGCTGATATCATTAGCAAGTGCTACATTAGCAGATTGTAAAAGAAATAAACCTAAATGTGATATTTAAGCCATTTTAGTATCGTTTATAATTACTTTAGCTCTTCCACGCTGTTATAAAGGAGTTCTTTCTGCTCTTCTGAGATCTTCTGGTGTTTTTCATCCTCCATGGTTGCTAAGGTCCTGTTGTAGTGGTTGCTAAGGTCCTGTTGTAGTGGTTGCTATGGATACGCGTTGCCTTCACGTACCTACGTTAACATCCCTGTTCACGCAGCTTAGCAATGATGTATTAACTAATTAAAATTAAGTTAATTAGATTTGCCTGAACACATCTGCAGGAGTATCTGTCTAGTTTCAGGAAATGTTTCTTTAATATTCTTCCAACACCCACAGGAGGAAAAAACTAACTTTTAAAAAAAAGTCCTCTAATCTATGTTAATCCCTGAACCTGCCTTTAAACTCCGCTTTCAGTTTCATTTCCGCGGATCTGAAAGCAAAGCTTCACATTTTTACTGCTAAAACTTTGCTTAAAGTCGTGTCAGGATGACGGCGACTGTCTCCAAATTCATTATGAAGACTCTTTGCGACAACCACGGATGTTTGGATTTCAAGCAGCTGAATGCGAAACTGGCGCAAAGTCCGCCCGCTAAAGCAGATCTGCGCTCTGTTCTTTTCGACGATGGTAAAATAGTCATCCGAGAAGGCGAGAAAAAGGCCTCTGGGGGACAAATACTCGGGCCAGATAGTCTGATAGTGGCTAAAACTAGTCTGCGGCTCTGTCAGAAAAAAGCCGCAGACTGTTTGCGGTGCGGTTGTTTACATCTGTGCAGGTATTATGTTTGCGGAGGATGCACGTTCGGGTAAGTTGCTTCTTATTGACACGATTAACATACATAACCCTAACTGATCAATCACTATTACTAGGATAACTAGCTGTAACTCATTTCTAATCAATAAGTAGCTCAAACAAATCAAATGATAGAAAACAGGTTCGATTACGTAAACATTTAATCAATAATGGTTTATATTTAGCTTTAAAATTTAAAACCCTGCACTCAGATGGTTTCACTTTTAATGAAAAAGTATTTCTCGAGGCTATTTGTGCAGAAACTATGATGACGTCATACATGACTGAGATTTAACTTAGAATAACTTTATCCTGAGAATAACTTTATCCTGAGAATAACAAGTAACTTTATCCTGAGAGGGAGTGTCTGTCACACAGACTGAAGGGTCAAAGTTTATTAGAACAAATGTTCATCTGATGTATTATTGTTCAAGCAGAACATGTAACAATGAGGAAAAAAGAGAAATTTACACAGTTTACTTCATGTTGATGTTTCCTGGTGTTTTATACGGAAGATAAGAGTATTTTTAGATAATTAACACCCACACACACACACACACAACCATTATGAGGTCACTGGATGTAAAGGGCAAGGCAAGCTTATTTATTTACCACCTTTTATGTACAAGAAAGTTTTACATTTTATATATTTTATATATACAAAACCAAAGTTTGTAATACAATATACAAACTTGTATTACACATAATTGGAAAGCCTATTAAGTCACCCTAACACAATAAGGTAAAAACGTGTAAGATGTGAATGATAATATAGGAGTATCTGTATTTAATGTTGTTTTGACATCCAGGCAGGTGATCAAGAGATCACCGCTGAGTCATAGTTTACCTGAGAAGCCGACATATTGTAATGAGATTCTGGAGCATGAAACGATGTCATGTCTCCAGGCTGATACAGCTTTCTGCCACAGATCATCACAGCATGCTGTATAGCTTGTTGTACAGATGACTAATCAGAGATGATTAATACAGCAGCTACTGGTTTTATGAAATGTTTTAATTCACAAACTGACTCAGTTTTTAACTTAAAGAGAATGTTGTCATTTCCAGACAAAGATGTAAAAATCCACACAGTCTGACTTCTTCCTACAACGCTCAGCTTCTGGTGAGACACAGTCTCTATGACTTGACAGAGAAACAGCTGTTCCAGCTGTTGCTGCAGAATGATCCTTATCTGCTTCCTGAGGTAAGTGGGAGGCAGCGATGGACACTGAGATCATCTTTGTCCTCTAGAGAAGATGTCCTCCTCTATTTTCCTCCTCAGGTGTGTGCACATTACAACAAGGGAGACGGTCCATTTGGCTCCTGCCAGTTCAAGACCTCGTGCACAAAGCTGCACGTCTGCCAGCACTTCCTCCTGGGTGACTGCAGGTTTGGCTCATCGTGTAAGAGAGCTCATGATGTTGGGGAACATGGTTTGAAGCTTCTACGAGGGCTCAGTCAGGAAAACCTTCATAACCTTCACAAGATCTACAGGAACAAGTTCATCATCTTGGGCCAACAGGACAGACAAGCTGTTGTCCCAGGTAAAGTTTCTTTTTATAAAACCTTCATTATTTAATTTTTGACTTGGATAAATATTCTACATGTGTTTCCTTCAGTGGCTGCACAGGTGAGTCCTAGCACGCCACATCCTCCTTCCCACAGCAACCCTGGCTCTCCCACCAGCTCCGCCTGTCCTTCTAAACCCATAAGTGATGCTGAGAGGAACGAAATCTGCCTCTTCTTCATTCGCAGACACTGCAGCTTCAAAGGTAGCAGCATTATTAGTACATTTGACCTGTCACAGCTTCATCTGGTCCCACTAGGTCAACAAATGCCTCGTGTGTGTTTTCTCAAACAGACAAATGTGCTCGTGTCCACTGGCACCTGCCTTACAGATGGCAGGTTTTAGACCAAGATGGCGTCACTTGGAAAGACTTGCAGAACATGGAGGACATAGAGAAGTTCTACTGTGACCCGGCCAATGACACAAGCTGCATTGATCTCCCCACATCCACTAGCAGGATTTTTAGTTTACTGACTTTACAAAGGTGCACCAAGAGCCGAAATGCAGACTAGACACGCAACTCTGTCTCCGTAAGCTGACTTTGACCTTCCTTTCAGGTCTCCATCCAGCACAGAGCATGTGGACTTTAAATCAATGACATATGGAGGGTCTCCAGTTCGCCGCCTGTCCACTGCCTCTTCTGTCTCTAAGCCCCCCCACTTCATTCTGACAACACAGTGGGTGTGGTACTGGAAGGACGACAGTGGGAAATGGCTGGAGTATGGACAGGTGAGTCATAGATGGACACCATCTGGAACATGGACATGCTGCTTTTTAAACATACTGTACACTAGTTATTACATATGATAAGCAATATATACATCACATATACACACCATCACTTAACTGATGACTCTATATGTGCATCGTTTAGCAATCAGATTGTGATGCATCATCTTTACATCAGCTAGGCTGCTTAAGACCCTCGTGAGTTTAGATACATGTGGTGGATCAGCCTTCTCATACGGCTTTTCAGGTAACAGGAAGCATTTAAGATGCTTAAGTATAAACAGAACAGAGGAAAGGTTTAGATAAGTGGGATGAAAGTGGAAGGTGAGATGACCGTTGAACTAAAGACTTCATGTCACTGCCATCAGGCGGACGTTACAGAACCCCACTGGCTCGGAAACATAAGAAACCATTCATGCCCAATAACTGCAGTCTGCAACGGAGTGTTTTTAATGTGCTGGAGCTGTTCCAGAACAGATGAAGTTAGTTAATACTGTTGTTGACTGTGTGGGCATGAGGTTGGAAATGCTGCTGAACTCATCATGTAATGCAGCCAAACTGGGGTCTGAAGATCCTTCCTGAAGGGTCACCATACTCGCATAAAAAATCCAAATTTATCAAATAAATATGCTGTCAAAATGAGTGTGCTTTTGTGACATTAATCTGTGGAAAAGCCTGGTTTTTAACAAAGGACAGAAATATTTAGTATTTAGATCTGTCTCCTCGTCTTATCTATAAAAGTAACTGAATATTTATTCTCTGCTTGCTGCGTCTCTTTAGAGCGATGGCGGCACCACAGTTTCTTCTCAGACTCTGGAGAATGTGTACCTGGCAGACAGGGATACAGAGATTCCTTTCCAAGCTGGAAAACAACAATATGTTCTCCACTTTAAAGATGCAACAGGAGCCCAGAAGATGTATCAGAAAAATATCACATACAGCACAGAGAGGGAGGTCCGAAGGAGGCCTCGCTTTGTGTCCTCCAGTGACGTGGAGATGCTGTTTAAGAGGTTTGGTTTTTTTAAACATTTTTTTTGGATTCAGATGATATTTAGCATTAAGTTTTGAGAAGCTTAGTTTTACCAGGATGGCTGCTCATATCTGCATTTTTCTTTGTAGTCCTTCGTCTCAAGGCGTCAGCTCAGCCACAGCTGAATGCGTCCCACCCTACTGGGACGTCAATGCGCTGCCTGAATTCGGATACAAGGTGTCTTTTATTTAACAAACAGAATTTTATTACTATTTATAATTTCATTTAAGTAGTTTATTAAAACTTCTCTCTCGCCCTTTAGCTCGTTCCTCTCTCTAAATCGATAAAGTGTCACGATATGATCGAGATGCTGTTCAAGAGGACCATGCCTCAAAGTAGAATTACCAGCATTAAGAGGATCCAGAACCCGTCTTTGTGGAAAGTCTTTCAGTGGTAAATGACTTGGATCAGTTGTAGAAGAGTCTTTGCACCTCTTAATGCTAAAAATGAAACATGTTAAATCATGTTAACCTGTATTAGTAACACTGGGCTTAACATGCTGCTCTTTATGACAGAGACAAAGGTTTGGCAGGAGTTAGTTTGTATAAATTAGAGACTTCAGACATGCAGCTGTAGATGTCAGAAGTCTCAAACCGTCTCATTTATTTCTATTTGAATGCAGGGAGGCAGATTTTCTTGTCTCAAGCAGTAGTTGGAAACTTTCTGAAGTAATTTCTTTAATCAGACTTTGGCTTTTTCCCTCATTTCCACTGCAGGTGGCTTTTACTTGAAACAAACACCTAACTAAAGGCTTAATTAGTCTAACCAGGAGATAACTTAGCATGAAACCTACATTTTGTATCGGTTAGCTAGCAGCATCCTACAAATCTGGACTTGGGACTTTTAACATGTATACTTCTTTATGTTATGTCTTTGTACTTATTCTACTTTATTGATTACTAAATGACTAAATATAGATTTGTACATTGTATTATTTTGTATTTAGAGCTTTATGTTCTGTTTGCTACATCACTGTGTTCATTTGAGTCATTGTTTGCTTCTGCAACCCCTGATTTCCCAGTTTTAGGATAAATAAAAGCTATTTAGTGTGGCAGGCAGCTGTATTATTATTCACCTCCTGTGTCGTGCTGCAGCAAAGCTAAAACCTCATTAAACGTACGTGGAAAAGAAGCAGTAATTATATAGCCCTTTTCTAGTGACAACTCAAACCACTTTTACACTGTAAGTCACATTGTCCACCGCAGACTTGTAGACTATAATGTGCATCTTGCTATCCATGTTTTGTGTGCTCTTTGTGTAGAGAACGCTTGTTTCTGGTTTTATGTTCACATTTATCTGCTGGCAAACTATTTGAAGAGTGATTAAAGAAAAAGTTTTAAAAGAAAAACGACGAGTTTTGCACTGACTTTATGTTTACCACATGATGTTCAGGCAGAAGGAGCAGATGCAGGGGAAGAAGAACATGAAAGATGTGAACCAGCAGTACTTGTTCCATGGGACCAGTGAGGCCTTGATTGACCCCATATGTGAACAGAACTTTGACTGGAGAGTGTGTGGTACCAATGGAACCGCTTATGGCAAAGGTACAGTAGTCCATACGTATGAAGAGACGAGACACACGTGTTGCTTCTTTTACACCTCCAGGTAACTTATGACATAATTAACTGTTTTATTCTGCTTTGTTCAGGAAGCTACTTTGCCCGAGATGCATCCTACTCAAACAGGTATTCCAGTACCGGAGGCAGCCTGAAGATCATGTTTGTGGCTCTGGTCTTGGTGGGGGAGTACACAAAGGGAAGCAGCAGCTACGTCCGACCGCCAGCAAAACCAGACGGCCGAACTTTCTACGACAGCTGTGTTAACAACGTGAGCGACCCCAGCATATACGTTATCTTTGAGAAACAGCAGATTTATCCAGAATATCTGATCAAATACGTGTAATTAACTGTTTTTTATGCTGAGATGCTCTTCAGTGAGACTGGGGACCAGTGCTTACTTTCCAGTGTTGTATTAATTCTAAGCACACTAGCACAATTACTACATTACTATTACTATTACTATTTCTTCATTATTCAGTTAAACTGTTTCCAAAGCCTCCATGATCACAGTTCATCTTGTTGGTTTTAATCATAAAACTTTTTTTATCTAACTTTAGGGTTAACACGCTGTTTGAAAGGTTTGTGAAAGAGTTTTTGCTCCATTAGTCAGATTCAGCTGTTTTAGTGCACCATCCACTGGAGTTGCACATTCAGGTGACAGAGTGGGCAAAGTTGCAATGTAAGAAGAGAGAAAAGGTATTTTCTGCTTTGCACGTGTCATGATTACCATGCATAAGCTACGCAGTTAGATTCCTGTGTTTTTAATTCACCTTATCTTTATGTTCTATGTGTTTTTTCTGTTCCTGTTTTGCACCTGCTGCTCTGTCACTGATTGCTACACCTGCTCCTTGTTCAGTGCTCTGTATGTGCTGTTTAGCTTCCCCCCGTACCCGGTGCTGGGTTGTGGCCTGAGTGGTGCCTTTCAGTCTGCATTTAGATAGTTTCTCCTCATCGGCATGATTGTGATGAAATGTTCAGACTTTATCAGAGATGTATAAAGAAATAATGTTTCAGTAATTTGTGGGGGGGGGGGCTGCTTCTGCTGCTCTTTATATTGTTGAATAATTAGATTCAAGGTGAAGCATCATGTTTTCATATTTTATTTCCTGAACTTGTGTTTGAGAACTGGGATCTAAATTGTGTGGGAACAAAAGTTAAAAGGGTGAAATTGGACCTTGAATGTGTCGGACACGTACGTCTTACATCCTAAATGTTGAGGGTGTGTGTGTGTTCACTGGTTGAAAATAAACGCATTGTGGAGCACAAATGCTTTCATGTTTTTAATTTCTTTGTAAAGGTAACAAACAGAAATAAGTTTACCCCTCGTTTATCACCCCTATCGCACATATTTAGGTTTATTCGTCACATGCACAGTTATACAATTATGCAGTGAAATGTTTCCTGTGCTGCATCCTTTAAAAAGACAAAATAGTTTGGTTTTTTTACTTAAATAAAGACTTAAATAAAAGATTAATAACAGCATATTTATGTAAATATTCACATGTGCAAAAGTTTTTTTTTTATTTTGTTCAGTGCTCAAGTCCGGACAGCCAGGAGGAAGAAGCTCTTCTTCAGCCTCTCGGTCTTAGTTCTCAGGCAGCGCCGGCCTGATGGCAGAGGAGAGAAGAGAGAGTGTGTACAGGGTGGCTGGGCTGACTGAGGACCCTCTCAGCTCTTAACCTGCAACGTTCAACATAAATGTCCTGCAGGTTGGGGAGACTGGTTCTGGTGGTCTGCTCAGCTGCTCAGACCACCTTTTTAGGAGGTCCTGCTTTGTGCAGTTCCCCATCCACGTGATGATGCTCCCACACAGGATGCTCTCAATGGTGCAGGAGTAAAAGTTCTTGAGCACCCTGAGAGGGAGCTTAAAGTCTCTCAGTCGTCTGAGGAGGTCCAGACGCTGTCTGGGCTTCTTCACAGCTGTTGTGATGTGCTGAGACCAGGTCAGGTCCTGTGACATGGTCACTCCCAGGTACCTGAAATTGTCCACTTCAGAGTCATTGATGAGGAGTGGATGGAGGCTCCTCTGCTGTTTCCTGAAGTCCACTATCAGCTCTTTTGTTTTGCTGACATTTAACAGGAGGTGGTTCTCCTGGCACCAGGCCTCCTGGCACCAGACCTCCCTCCTGTAGGCCGTCTCATTGTTGTGGGAGATCAGTCCCACAACGGCTGTGTTGTCAGTAAACTTTATTCTCTGTGAACATCTCAACAGATATTTACCTCTTTTTTTAAACAAAAATACATACCTGATTCCAAAATACAACTTGTTTTAGAAGATTTAGCATGAAATGTCTTTAGAATATTTAAATACAGGAACTAACATTTATAACAGTAACTTAAAAACATGTCCGTCCACCCTTTATGCCCAGCTACTTTGTTGTAGGTATCTGTGATCATGTGATCATAACAAAAACAAAAAAGGGAATTAGTGTGAGGAAGTGGATGAACATATGGGAAGCATTTAGAAATGCATCCTTATTTAGGAAAGCACAGGTGTGTCCACTTTGAAACAAAGCAATGAGTTATTGGTAACAAGTGCTGGTCAAAATGTGTTCACCTGGATTTAACTAAGCAAATAGGTCGGGGCTTCCTATTGGATCATTCCTGCAGGGTGATTAGCTTTCAGCTGCAACAAGTTATTTAACCCCAACTGATGCAGAGCTTCTCAGTCAGTCCAGGTTGACCCTGTTCCAGACTGATGAAGCAGCAGGTTGAGAAGAGAGGCAGATGAAGTGATGCTCTGGAGTTGTTCAGGTCTGAAGATACCTGAATATACAGAATGAGCAGGTTATTCCTTTTCCCTGATCGGTCGCATTCCAGGAGAACACCGGTATGGAAATAAATATGGCAACGCTGCAGAAACATATCAGAACGACTCGGCGAAAGCCGCTGTCCCGAATAAACATTTGTGACCTTGTTTTTCAGCTCGTTGTGTCTTCAGTAGGAAATATTTCATCATCAGGTGTCTCTGTGTAAACGTTCCCTCATCACTTCTCCCATAAACCCATCATTTGTTAGAAAATGACATAAAATCCATCTTTGTGGCTTTTCAGTGGTTAATAACTGGTTTAATAAAAGTTTAATGGTGCTGCAATAAACCTCATATTAGTCTTATATAAATATGTAAAGGATTTAATTAAAAATAAACACTAAAAAGCTGCAGAAACGTTAGATGAGAACAGTTTTAATTACTTTCTCATTCCTAAATGTGTGAAAGTTAAATAACACAAACCTGAATGGGACCTGAATTATTCTCAGAATGACACAGAAATGTGTTTTCCAGTTAAAATGAACACACATTTATTCAAAGCTCACATAAAATTTGTTCCATCAAGAATTGCACCAATTTAAAACCTATTTAAGAAATCATCCAATAAACTTGTTTTGCACAAACATCTGAATGAATTCAAAGTAAAAATAACTTCACAGTTATCTGATCGCTTCAGTGTATGAGAGAAAACCCAAAGCACGTCAGGAATCGTGTTTCAACAAGTTAAAAATGTTTTCCTCTGATTATACGCTTTAACTCCTATGTTGTAAAGTATCAATACTTTTATTAGCAAGAGAAAAATCCCATCTGACTCATAAAATAAATGTTGTTCCATCTGCTTGCAAACACCCGTTTGCTTCTGTCGGTTCAATCTGCAATCTCTGCATGATGGGTCATTACACTGGAAGATTTTAATAAATTCAGTTACAATATTTAATAATCAATCTAAATATTTATGGATACCTTCAGAAAGCGAAAGTTGTTTCCACTTTAACAGAGCTGCAGATTTGACCCCAGTGGGGTCAGTGATGCCTGTGTGGGAGCAGCTGGTGGAATATAAATATATGATGATATGTAAAGTAAAATGAACAAACTGTTCAAGTTAAAAATAATTTTGGTAACAGAATGTGTAAATTATTAGTGTAAGGTAACAAAGTGTAACCAATCAGCCAGGACGATGCAAAGCTGCAGCCACACGGTCTGCAGCTTTTCATTTACTGTCATTATTATTCCCGTTATCATTTAAACAGTCATCATCTCACAGAAAAACTCATAAAATGTGCAAACTGTAATTCAGAAAAATAGAAAAGGTCAGTGTGTGGTATACTGGGATGTGACGGACGTATCCAGGTAAACCTCTCTCTCACCTCCTAAGTGCTGGATAGACTCCCGCTTCCCCACCACACCCAATAAGTGATATAAAAAATGGATAAATGCTTTACGAAGAGGCTGTGGGGGATTTTTTAAAACAATTTGCCTCTTCACTTTTTAAATAAATGTTTCTAACATCTTTCTAAGAGCTATGTGACTTCTTCCATCGAGGTCAAAGAAAAATATAAATGAAAATTTTTATAAATTCACCAAAATGCTGGAAAAAGTCTATTTGAGATACTTTGCCTGGTGTGTTTGTATCCAGTTGTTGAGTCCAAGCTACAGAAAGCTCTCTGTAGGACTCTCTGACTGCAGCCATGGTCCCACACAGGCAGACCCATCTTCTCAGCAGGAACATTCACCCACCACAATGACTGATCCGACAACTGAAGAGCACTTAGACACAGCAACTTTGTCATTATAGCAGCAATGTAATCATTAGTTTAGGCCACTTTCCACTAGTTTGACTCAATAATCGAGGTCAGTTTCAGTAAATATATCAATCAAGATGCTTCAGTGACACTTTAAGGAAGGTTTGTCATGTTTCATGGATTCTTCTTCCTTCCAAAAGGGATTAAAGTGAGTTTCTAATCATTTGATGAAGAACTGCCGAGCCCCCCTCCTCCATCTCTTCTTGTGATTTTCACAAATATGCCGTTTTTTGGTCCGAGAGTGCTCGATGACTTCAACTCCAGAGGAACCTGGGAGATAAAAAAGCATAAGAGTCCAGCATCTTTCACATGAACTTGTGTAAATGTGGGCAGGTAATATGGAAACAGGTCAAAGGTGTAACTCTGCAAACTTTATGCAAGTCCCAATAATATCCAACAAACTCCATCCTAACATAACTATGTTCAGAAATACTGAGAATCATTAAGGTGTACAATCCTACTGTAACCCCCAACTCTTAGAGCAACTCAATAAAACAAAGAACACATGTTTAAATCATATGTAGCATGAAAGTAAATCAGCCATGGTGGGAAAATGCATTTTCACAGAATGACTCTTCTTATCCCAGAAACTTTCATACAGATGTTTTACATCATCAGTGTTGTGGTAAAACGAGTGTTGTTCTGAGCCGACCCACCTTGGTCTCGGCACACGACGCGATGCTGAACCTGTGGAACAGATGCACCAAAGCTATTCGGATTTCTAGCTGGGCGAGCCTCATTCCCACACAGTTACGGGGTCCGGCCCCGAACGGCAGGTATACGAACGGGTGGCGACTCGCCTTTGCCTCTGGTGTAAACCTGCAAGGCAGCAACTTGTTAGATCTGTATTCCAGAAAAGAATCTACTGAAATCAACTTGGAAAAGCAAAAACAAATAAATTATCAACATAATTTAACAGAAAAAATTGTATTTTTTCCAGTAAAAATGTTTTTTTTCTCTGTTTTTGTGAAATGATGGAAGAATTCCTCTAATTATGGGTATGTAATCTTAACTCTAACCCTTTTTCTGCATTGACTTTGCAAAATAGTGTTCCAAAACATGCACTGCATTTATTTAAAGGTGCATAATCCAGATGCTGTAAAGTTCAAGTCCTGCCAAACGTTTGGATCTACCTGTACGTCTAAAACAGGTGTTTCCACTAACAGGCTCGTGTACCTGGAGGATGAACTCATTAAATTAAGCTGGTTTGGTGGCTGGTTGGAACAGCTGCCGGACAGGATTTCTACTTCCTGGACAATTGGCACCACTGCATTTAGCTTTAGTCTAATTCCAGATTGTTCTCTGTAGCTTACAAACAGAATAAAGTTTTTAAACCATGAGACACCATGAGTAACAATTAGCAAAAATACTTCCTGCTGTTCCCGTTTGGGTGCGGCTTGGGATTCATTTGAGTTATGATGAAGGAAATTCCCAGCTATGATTTTAATATTAACTCAGATGTTTGGTTTGCTTGTCTGAGCTGCTTTAAATAGCTCACTAAAAACAATGTTTATAGCTACATCCTTTCATCAGCTGTTGCTTTCCCAGAATAAACACAAGCTTTGTTTAGTGGACTTTGTAAGGAGCAAAGACCTCTCTGGTATGAACTTCTCTGGCTCTGGCCAATGCTCTGGATCATAATGAAGGAAACCTGCAGGAATTTCCAATGTTGCCCCTTTAGGAAGAAACTGGCCATTCACTACGCAGTCCTGATCAATGTCTCTGGCAAACCTTGATGGGACAAAAGGATTACATTAGTTTTATAAGACGTAACTCATCATCCAACCCTTTGAAACACATTTTTTATGCTCCATTTTACCTGAATCCAGGAGGGTAGAGACGTAAAGCTTCACTTATAACCATGTCCAAATACTTCAGCTCCTGGACATTTGTGTAATCTGGTGAATCCTACGAAAACAAACAGGCAACTTGTAATCTGGTGAATCCTACGAAAACAAACAGGCAACTTGTAATCTGGTGAATCCTACGAAAACAAACAGGCAACTT
>JBAMHV010000010.1:25805312-25818007 GCA_037177535.1 Pseudomugil gertrudae
TACTGTACTATTAGGCTACTTTTTCTTTTAGGTAAAGACTGGTTCAAAAATTTTATGGCACGTCACCATCTCTCCTGTCGTATGCCTGAAGCAACATCTTTGGGAAGGGCAACTGCCTTCAATAAAACTACAATCCCCCACATTTGCATTCAAGGAAAAGGATGAGGCATCCTTCCCACAGAGTGATGTGTTGAAGAAGCTACCGCAACCTCAAAAGGCTGGAGGAACTGCAAGGAGGTTTATATTCCCTTCCAACCTTGACAGCTGGAATATTGAGTAGTTGTTTTCATGGTTAAATGGTTTTAAAACTAACTGGTGATTTTTTTTAAGCTAACTGGGGGTTTGTTCTCACATGTTCAAAACGGGTAAAATGGTTTTATTAGCAAAGTATGCTCAGGTTTACATGTTAAAACTCATACGGTCAACTCATACGGTAGTGGGCTCAACTTACCCCCTGACTTGGTTCAACTTACCCCTAACCTGGGGCAAGTTGAGCCACAGGAGCACTTTTTTTTGAGAACTTATTATTTTTGGCAGCTTTGTCAGAGATGTATTTTGATCATTTAGTTTGATAGGAGACATCCAGAAATATAGGAATATGTTTTGATTCTATTTCTGTGTCATTTTTCCTTACCTCCAGGACAACATAAGTAAAAAGTGGCTTATCTTACCCCACTCTCCCCTACACCTGGTTTGATTTGTTCATTGGCTTCACCTACTCCTTCTTAGTTCACCTGTGTTCATATACCCCTTGGTTTATTTTCCAGTCCCAATTTGTGTTTTCATTGTGTGTTATCGCTTGCCATGCTGCGCCAATAGTTCCAGGTTGTTTGTGGTATTAAAACCCCTATTCCGGGAACTGGCTCCACAACCACCACAAAACCTGATAAATGTTGGGAAACCATGTTATAGTTATGTTATAGTTATAGTTTATAGTGCATTTAAAAACTACACATTTACTCAGTTAATCAGAATTTTTCACACTGGAGCTAAAACTAAACTATAAAGCCTCCTTGTGTTAACACTAGCTAAGCTAGCATTAGCCATGATCCAGTTTATTCAAACAAGAAGCTAGCAAAACTGGTGACTGTGTTTAAAGAAGCTACGGCAGAAAAAATAATATATATGAATGAAAAGAAAGTTAAACAACACATTAGACCACCTCAGGCACCTGTGGTGGCACAATAATTGTGTTTTTGTTATGTTTTGACCAGTTTCATGCCGTGTCTATAGCCATGTGAGAAATAAACTTAACTATCTAAAAAAAACTATTTGTCTATAAACCTTTTTGAACTTTGTTTTTAATAATTTCTTTTGAATAACTATAAGGACCCACATTAAAGTCTTTACCACCATCTGCCCTCATGTAAAAAAGTCCAGTTCTTATGGGAAACCGTTGCAGTGGTTTGTTTTACTTTGTCTAAAAAAAATCCTCAACAAAGAGGTAGAATGGTATGCATGAGCTGTTTTTATCTTTTCAGCTTTGTGCCTTTGTTTTCAAAGCATTTACATAGACTATCTGGTGCACATTGAATGTCTGCGGTGCACAGGAGGCCAGCCCATGCATTTCAGCTTTGTAAGGAAATAATACGTTACAGTGAAAGGCATAGTAGCTTTGTTCGCCTGGCATCACCTTCATTTTATCTCTGAATGACATTTAAAATGAGTTGTGAACTCATTTGGTGTATTTTGGCAGAGGGGTTACACCAGCTTTGATTGGGTTATTACTGTCAGGAACAATAACAAACATCTGGCCATGTCCATGTGCCAAAAACAGATGATGTGAAGGAAAGAGGATGTCTGTTTAATTTGCAGGGATATTTATTCTGTATCAGACACTTTACTGGATCATCTCATGTGTTCATGAGAAACACCTTTATATTTTTCTTCCGTGTCCTCTTTATGGCGCCGTAGACCACTCTGATGAAATGAAGCAAAACAAAATTAGAGTTTTCCATAGAGACGGTTCATGTGAGTTCTCCAAAAAAGCCATTTTAGCACAATTTGGTTCCATCTGTTCTCATAGAGTCCCAAATGTGGATGTCAAGATTAACTTAAAAATAAAAAATACCTGTATATATTGTGACAGGCATTAATTATATTAGATATAAACATAACTAAGTGTTTAAATGTGTGGTCCATGATTAAATCAGATCAATAAACATAAAATATTATCATTAACAGCAGTATTTTTTATTGCTATCTTACTTTACCTACATGTAAATAACTGTTTTTATTCTCCTAGAATGCCTCCTTTATATTTGCTTCCTGTGGGTGTAAATGGCTCCTGCCATGTTTGTGCCACCATTTTTCCTGGAGCGTCTCTGAATAGAGAAACAACAACTTCAAACCTGTGCCCGCTCTTTGATAGAAACCAGACCGCTGTTTGGAATAAGTACTGCGTTAGAAGAAGACATTACACATGCACATAATTTTTCAGTAGTGCAGTCATTTCTGCACCTGCGGCTGCATGAGGCATTCGCAGATGAAAAGGTGTGCACGTGTAGAGAAGTTGTAGCCGCTTACGGCCACCATGCATTCACAGCTGTGTGTTAAGTCACTTCTATTCCCATCTTCAGAATCATGTCTGTCACTGATTGTGAACAATAATATTAAAGGTTGTTAAAGTGCCTGTATATAATAAAATAAGACATAAAAGTTAATTTTCAAATATCTTTACCATATGTCCATCATTCTTGCAAACTTTACCTTTTTCAAATACAATTTTTACTGAAACTTCCTAATGAAACCTAATGCAAGGCCACCAGTCATCTCATTATGACTGACAAAAGCAATCTGTTGCAATCTTTATAACTTATCAAGCTAAGGCTAAAAAACAAGTAACTTTGGTCTCAATGTCTAATAATACACTCTTTAGTCCTGTGTTCAGTAACAGTACCTATTTCTTGTGCTTAAACTTCACATTTCAAAGGTATCATCTTTCTAAATGTCACTCTTCATGTCAGTGTTCAGGGAATATTTTGCCTTTTTTCTTCCACAATATATCCTTTTAAATTCTTTCTCAGTGCCCTGATGAAACCAACTCCCTCTCACAGCGGTGAAATGAAGACTTTCTCTGATTTCATCATATATATGGAACCAAAAACCTTCTCGTATAGGAGCAAAGTTTCACCGTTTTTTTTTTTTAATGAGTCACAAAAAGAATTTTAACACATGAGAAAGTTAGTATTTAGGTGCTTGAAGATGTGCACCACATACAGATCCAGGTTTGTCTCCATGGAGGATAAGCTCAGAATAAAAGCAAATGAATACATTATTTTAAAAGTGCAATTCAAATCCGTCTGGGCCCGGCTGATATTATACTAGACCAAGCAAAATGTCCATATCAAACATTCATCATATCAAGGTCAACAAAGCTTTATGAGAGTGGGGCTTTATCTACACCAGGCTGTAGTGAGGAGAGAAGATAACCTGATATCATCCTTGTCATTAGGGGAGCAGAACATCATCATTCACAGCGTAATGGATGGTGGGTTGTGTTCCTGTATCACTAACTGCTAATTGCATCTGATAACAGGAAGGAAATGTCTACGTTTCGTATTCAGTGTGTGTGCTTGAGTGTGGTTCACCTTCCCGGGGGTTCAAGAGGGAAAAAGGAGGTTTTTCTAACAATGTGAGCTGCGTGACAGTTGTTGACATTCAAAACATCACTCAGAAACCCACCACTGAACAACTCAACATTATGTGTGGAGACGCAGTAAAAAGACATCATATTTCCCTCAAGTTCCCCTTTTCTCTTAGAATTCCCACTGAAAGAGAAGAAGAGTGAAGAAGAGTGAAGCCAGAGCAATTCTCTGTGCTTATTCAGCCAATGAGCCAGGGGTAATAGTTGCTTTGCCCTGTTGAGATAAGGTCTGTCTACGTTGATGTGTGAATAATGCATTAAAGATGATGACCCCCACCTCCCCACCCCACCCCCATCCCTGACCGAGAGATGCAGAGAAATAACGGTGACGTCAGTTTGGAGCCTCATGGTACCAGACGGCACAAAGAGAGGATATTAAGCCTGCAGTGCTTCTCAGAGATCAGCTACACCTCTCAGTCTGCCAGTCTCTCCGTCAGGGGGGATGCATCTGTGTCACGCTCTTTCTTTCTCTTGTCTTTCATGGTGACGTGACAAGCATCTCCGAACACCAGGGAGCAGAGAGGAAAGGCTACTCATGGAGATAAAATGATATTTTCTCTATATAAAAAGTAATATTCCATCAGGGCTGTCTGTTTATATTAAGACAGTAAGCCTGCCGCCTGCCACGACGACGTGCACAAAATGAAACAGTGTTGATAAATGTGACTTTATTTCATGTACATTTAAATTTCCACATCATGTTCTTCTTAAGTTTCTTTACTTCCACAAATACTACGTAATATTCATCCATTCTTGTGATTACTTTTTCTCCTCATTATTTGGGTTGTTTTACTTGTAAAGATTACATACCGTTTTTATTTCTTAATCACTTTGGTCAGCAGCTTTGTTTTTAAAGTGCTGTACAACAACATCAGCTAAAAACATACAAACTACAACAAAATATACATAAAACAGCTAAAAAAAATAAGACAGATGAACACTAATTTCTGCCTAAAAGCCAAAGACCATGAAGAACACTGCACTGAGAATGGGATGCCACTCCATGGGCTGATCCAGGGGTGGGGTCGGGGGGGCACTGGCTCCTATACAACTGACCTCTGATCAATCAGCGGTAGTGTGACTTATTATGGATGAGAAACATTATAAAACTTCTTTTCAATCATACAGATGCTGGATTTATATGTTGTGGGGGGGAAAAATAACAATAAAAGTAAAAAAAAAAATCAAACTTGTATGCTGCTAAAGTGTGAATCAGAAAGGAAGTAAGTATGTTTACAGATAGTATTAATTCAAACTCAGAGGTTTCCAGACTTTGCACTGTTCTATGAGCTGCAGTAATAGTGTTTTATATCATTTTCCTTTAAGTCTTATCGCATTCTGAGGTCATCTGATTGTATTTTTTTTTTAATGTAATGTTTAGTTAACTTCTAGCAACACGTCTGGCCACTGGTACAACAGCAAATCTTACTGGCTTACTGACTGGAACATGATCAAATTAGCAGTGGTGCCATTTCCTGCTCCAAGCTCAGATTTTCAGGGACACCAGATGGCAGCATGTGTCTGCGGTCCACTGAAGTTTCATGCTCTGCATAGGTGTTGAACTTGGCCCCTCATTTTGGCCCTTACACCAGCAACATTTGCAGGAGGCCTGTGGAGATTGTGGTACAGATACTTGGGGATTATTTCAGACCAATGGCTCAGCTGATCCTCAGAAAATGGCAGCAGCAGCTTACTTGGAGCATGTGAGACTATCCTCTGGGCTTTCTGCTTTTTCCTCTTTGAGAGTCTGTTTAGTGTCTCCTTCATTTACAGTTGACACTCCATCAGGCTGCAGAACCCGACCGGCTTTACAACACAGTCCAGTAGCGTTGTGAGATCCTCGGTTTGCCACTCAGTGCTCTCTCCATCTTCCACCAGCAGCAGATTAGCAGCGAGCAGCTAGCAGGGGCCTCTTCCATGCACTGTCCCCTGTACTTTGAGTTGCCCCAAATGCCGGACTCCGAGGACAACATCTGTACAAAGGACTGTCAAACTCATCTCCCAACCATCCCCCTCCCACCTCACTCTATACATATATGTCCATTATTGCTCTTATCACATCTTCATAGTTCATGGTTTACTTCATCAGCACATTACCGGTATTATTCCACATCTCATAAATATCATCATCTATAACAGTGTACTGCTGTTGCATACTGTTGCACAGCTTGTGGGATATTTCACTATTATAATATATGTTATATTATAATTATTATATTATATATATGATAATATATGCATGTTATATTATAGTGTTATAATAATATGCAATATAGGGAATTATTTCTCTTGGTGATCCTTCCACATACTAAGAAACTGTGTGCTCACAATTTTCCTTCAGGGATAAATAATTTTTTTTTTTTTTTTACAGAACTGAATTGTAATTTAAAGACACTGACTTAAATAAATATTCTGCTTCTGCAGGTGCGAGTGCATAAGAACGACCATCTTCAACTCCATCTGGCTACATTTTGGTGTGTTTTTCTAAACTTTGATTAGTAATTGTGTTTCTCGATGTTATTTTTGTAACTTTATCATAAAAATGTGTGAAGTTTCTTTAATATTCACAGAGTAAGATCCTAAACCTGGTAATGCTGCATAGTTCAGAGTTGTTACTGGGAGTTTTTTGGATCATTTATGGTACAAACGTGGCTCACAACACTGTTGTACACAATCTGATACTTCAGATAATTATGTTAATAATAATGTTTTAATTAAAGGGTTAAAAAAAGGGATACAGTGATGGGAGACTGTGACATGTGACTTATGTTATGTATTTGTTGCTTTTGTTCATATTTTTCTCAGATCGTCTTCTTTTAGATGCTGCAGGTGATTTTCTGCTTTGTTTTGTTGCATAGCTCACAAGATGTTTTCTGTTCAGTCTCTTTGTTTTTCTGCTTTGGTTGTTTCCTTCTATCTTATCACGTTCTCCTTTTTTATCTCCTCATCACACCACCCCCTTATTTGTCTTTTACAGTCCAGCATTTACAAAAAATGATCAACAATAAAAATAAAGGATCATCTAAAAGTATCAAGAGGAGCTTTACATCTATTACATCTATGCATTAACCTCCTAATTTGTTTTGCACAGCAGTCAGACTGTTCTGCTGCTGGTGGAACACAGGATAAGATAGAAAAAATAAAGATGATGTATTTAATCACACATCAGGTTAGCTTTCTCTACAGAAGCAGAGGTTTTGTCTGAACTCAAGCAGGACGCTGGCTTCATCAGTGAAAGGTTTATTTGCCACTCGAAGAGGCAGACGTACAGGGAAACGATGATGGAAGACAGAGTAACACAAAGCAGCTAAAACATCTTTTTAAACTTGTTCTCTTGGCTTTTTTCTTTTTTTATGTTTCTTGTGGTGTTTTTGTGTTTTATTGCGACGCACGCTGTAGTTTTTATCTCGCTGTATAAATGAACAGTTGCTACATTTCTTACTCAACACATCAGCTTTACAAATATCCTTTTAGTGATTTGCAAACATGCACTCTGTTGCCGCTCTGTTTGGTCTGTAATTACAGAAGACAATAGTGTTGCTTTCAAAAACACAGTTTTTATGCTAATCTGGAATTTCTTAGTGATTTTTAATTAAAAAAAAGAAGACTTTTTTTCTCTTAAAGTAAAAAAGGCAAAGAAGGTGAGATGCTTGTGTCTGGGCCTGTATTATTAAAAAAATATCTTTCATGTCCTTCAACACTTCTCTCTGGTTGAAAGATACTCCCTCTGTTTGGCTGATGAAACCTTCACACTTTGCACATCTTCTTTTAGGCCGATAATTCAGTACGCTTAAATTAACTACAGATCTGCTGTAAAACCACTGAAGGAAATCTGACACACATTTTATTTCCCCTTTTAATTCAGTGTAAATGTGCATGATTTAGATGATTTATTCCAGCTTGTGAAATCAAAGTGAAAATATCCAGTTTTCTTTCATTCTGACTCGAATTTTCAGGCTTTTGCTAAAGCTAGTTTAGTTTATTGATCTTAATGTTTTCTCGTTTCCTTTTTTTTTGTACCATCCAGCAGGACTAACCAAACACAAGACTTCAATCTATCCAGATAGATATCAGCTGGAATTCAAAGGACTTCAGAAGTGGAGGAAGGAAAGCATTTCCCTCCTCTCGCTTTCAAAAGGCTGTGAAATGAAGAGCAGTAGGAGGCAAACACTGCAGCAAGTTGAGAAAAACTGACCTTTACACACATACAGACTAAATCTCCTTCAGGTGACCTGTGCTTGTGATTTATCCACAGAAGTTCTCTTTAGACAATGATGGTTCATGTAAATTGACTTAAATAGCTTTAAAATGAATCATGTTTCAGGCGATAACAGAAACGCTGTGATAGTAAAATGTTGGGCCAACATGTGGAGCTAGGACAGATTTAGGAGGACTTGGCATTGATTACAGTAATAACGGGGAGGCCACTTTAAATGATAGCTTTAATAATCCGTTATAATTCAGGAAACCTGAAAGAGTTTTACAAGCAGGATAGAGATATTTAAACATTGGGAATAAAAGTTATCAATCAGAAAAGCTTTATGTGATTCTGGGGGTGAATCAAGCGTTTAGGTTTCATAATTTCTCTTTAAATGAGATTATTAACCTCTCCTTCTCACGTAGAATGCATCGCAGTCGACCAAATCTCCTGAGAGGAAGAGCAGAAATAAACATATTTACTCTCATCTCATCAGAGATTGAGGCTCGTAACTGGGTTTATCTTGATCTGTTTTTCTATCAGGGATGAACCAGTTAAAGCAGAAAAGAGACACAGAGAGTTCATACACAGAAATCTCTCTTTGTGGAGACTCCCTCCCTTGTGCGTTGGGAAAATGAAGCATTAGAGTGTGTGCTGGCATGACAGAGAAGAGATGAAAGAGCATCTGACTCCAGTTGCTGAAATCTCCTCCTCCTGTGTTTGATCCCGTCTTCTGGTCGGCTGCTTGCCTGAGAACAGCGTGGAGAGAGCCAAGGCCTTGGTCAGAGCATTAGAATGACAGAGAGGACAGAACACGTCTCATAAGCTGCAAACACATCCCTTAAGAAGCACACAATCAGTCATGTACACAAGGACAGTGTTAGCAACCTGAACCACTTCCAGTCTTTAAACCCTTTGCTGTTTAATTATTATGAATGCACAAAACTAATTGAGCTGATTTGCAGCACCACATGAAACTTGGCATGAATATTTTCTGCAGAAAAATCATCAGTGAGGCTTTTGATTATTCAAAGCTGTTCAGTTTTGAATATTATTTCAGTGGTGGCAGCAGCAACATAATGACTGTCTCAATCAGCCCACTAACACGATGTTTAAGTGCGTAGTGTGTTTACACTGACATTTAAGCTGAAAAAAGTACTAAAAGTACCTAAAATTCACCAATAATCTAGTGTGAAACATCTTCCTGAAGTAGTGGAAAAGTAAGGTGCTGGACTTTCAAAATAATGGCGGCAAACAATATTGTGGCAGAGGCTAATTTGTAAAGATGTGAGTATATTTCGTTAATATTCTAATATATACCGTAGTTGTGTATTTATATAATTTGATGCTTGATAAATTTCAATGTAAACGCACTACGCACGTAAATATAGTGCGCAAAGTCATGTGAGTGCGAGACACAGCCATGGATCCGATCATTTGTTTGAGATTGCGTAACCAGTCCAGTACAGTTAGCACACATAAATGTTAGCAGTTTTTAGCCGTGTAGTGGACACAAAATAATCATTTTGACAAAAAATACTAAGTGACTTACCGTCACTACCGGTAACTACCGGTATGTCCAGTATTTAAGACAGCACATACCCACAATAGTGCGCACTACAGAAAAAAGTGTTCAGTGTGCACTACATTCCTGCACACTATGGTATTTAGACACAGCCAATGTCTTCATTATAGAGGTGGTGTAAGTAAGTAATCTGCCAGCTCATATACAAAATGAATAAAACCATTATCTAAACGTTAAAACTTTTCCTTAAAAAGTTGCTTGTTTTATTCATGATTTATTTAAATGTTGTGGAAAAGATGGACACGACAGGATGAGAGGCCCATCTTCTGCTACTTTAGACTCTGTTAGGTAGTTGTGTGCCTTAGAAATATTCGATGTGTACTCATGATACGTGGCACATGGTTAAATTAAAAAGTTACCCTCGTTTCCCTCGACTTCTGACAGAAATGTTCCCCTCCCCGTCCACAGCCAATAACACATGTGTGACAGTTCCCCAGGAGCTGTGACGGTGCCAGCATTTCTGCACATTTCCATGGAAATGTGTGGAACTGCTTTAAGATTAGCCACCAAAATGAGACACATATTGAAAATGTGAAACCCACAATTGAAACTCACCAAAAAATGAACTAATATTTCATTTTGAAATTGCAGAAATTAAACGCACACACACACACATGCACACACACACAGTGTGATCGGCTTCACCTCTGTGGTCAGCAGGGTGATGAGCGCTTCTGAGAACAGCAGAGAGGAGGTTATGAGAGTGCAGCTGTAATGTATTTTATTTATAACAGGCACTGGAACATTACTTGCTATCTGCACTTAGAGGCTTATCAGACGAGGGAGCATAGACTAATGACACATGGAGTCCCACAACAAAACTGTCACAGGCAATTACAGAGAAAAAAGTAAGAATAAAATGAGGAAGCGCTTTACACTCTGGGGGAATATGAGAACATAAACATGTAAATCAGTATGTAATAAATGTTACAAAATATTAGCGATGGAGGCAAAATATTTGTTGTAAAATGGTTTATAAATAACACTGATTTAAACGCACAGCACATTTATACCCCCAGGGGAAATATTAGAGATATTTTCTTGTGCTTTATGTTGCACTGGTACAAAATGGCCATGGTAACACTCCACTTCATCTCTGACAGCTCCACATACAATAACACCCTCTAAAAATAATTACCCATATCCTGAGAGCATGTTCCTGTTTCATGTCTCATACATTATTTACTTCTTCTCTTGCGTAACATCACCAAATATCACAGCAACGGATAATAAAGAATCATCTTTTAGCTTCTGTAATAGACTTCAATCTTCCAAAACGTTTACTGGATCACCGCCTGAACGCATCTCTGATGATGCTGTAATGAGACCTACGGAGAGGCAGGTTAATGGGTTTGGACCAGAGAACCAGAGGGCTTCTGAAACTTTGAACAGTTTTAAATAAAACCTTGTGAAACAGCAGTTCAGCCCAGCGTTTCTATAAACCGTTTAGTCGGACTAGGCTAACAATGTTACATAAAAAAGGTTTTTCTATTTTCATTTGATATGTTTTACAGTTTATGTTGTAAAAACAGCAGAAAATGTAAAAAAATCCGCTTTGCTGATCACCTTTGTCTGAACAGCCCGACACATAAAGCTGCTAAATCAATTAAAATCCTATTAAAGTCAGCACCATTATCGAGGTCATTACCAAGGGGGAGAGACGCCTGATGATGGTGGTGGATCAAACAGGATCTAATTAATTCATTTATTCATTAACACACTCCTCTCATGCAAGCATGGTTAGTGCAAAGTAATGAAAATGGAAAGTCAGACATCAAGTGCAGCGTCTCAGCAGCAACATCAAAACTTGACATGAGACAGAAAGTATGAATATGAAACATGAAACACAACATCAAAGGCAACCTATTGCCAGTACGGGCTATTGGCTGCTTTTCAAAGGACCTGGAAACACATGGACATTTTCTGGCACCACAAGGAATGGCAGCTTTCAGCTTTGTTATGCACACACTCACTACAGTAGGTGTCAGTCTGGCTGCAGCAGAAGATGGAGAGAGGAGAGACAGGAAACGGCAAGAGCAAAGAGAGGAAGAGGAAGCTACACAGTGTGTTGCTCTGCTTCATCTCCCACCACTGGAGCTGTGATTAGGGAACAGCAGACAACGATGGGTATTGATCCCTTCTTAGATGGCTCGGGGACCAGAGGCCGGGAAAATGACAGAAACATGCGATGTTGCTTCCTCAGTCTGGAGATGGGGTTATGGAGGAGGGGTATGAACATTTAAGACGAGTATTACAGAGCAAAGAGGGGTGGGATAAAATAAGGTTAAGAGGACAGAAAGTGTTTACACGTGCATTTTCTGATGTGGAATTTGGTTTTAAAACTGAAAAAAGCTAAAGACATCAATCCATGTCCTTATCATCTTTCTCTAGCTCTTCTCTTCCTTTGGTGCACCACACTCCAGTGATCGATACATGCTGGATCAAATTAAATCTTACACCGACCGGTGTGTCAGATAGGATACCGTTTTATATCAGGGGGCTACACAGGCCTCGGTCGTACCCTCCACTGATTATCACCACTGTGATCCGAAACACTTTTCCTCAAAATCAAGTGGGATTTGAGTCAAAGTTGGGAGGAGACGCAGAAGTTTGAGCCCAGCTGGGCAGAGGATGTTTGCCGGGTCACAGGGTGAGGCAGACAGAAACCGAGGTTGGATGAAGAAGTGCAGGTGAGTTGATTAAATGTGACGGGAGCGGTGTCCTCCTCCACTGCAGTGCAGACCGAAGCAAATCTATAAGGCATGCTGCTGCCAGCAGACCTTCGTGGAATCCTCAAAGCAGCAAAACGCTGGTGGGCCGTGGTGCATACATTTAAAAACACATGAATGCACTATTCATGTGTTTATATGAGTAACAGTTCTGATATTCTGGAAGAGATGAAAGATAAATGAGAAAAGCCAGGCTGAGGGCACAGACAGATGAGAGGACATAGCTTAAGTTTTGCAGGATTCTTAGAATAAAAATTTAATTCAGCTATTAAAAAAATTAAGAAATCATATTTTTTGTCTGTTTAGTTTCATAAATCCAATTTATTGGCAGATTTGAACAGCTATGGTTGTTTTTCCCTTTCTCAGCTCAGTTAAAAGAGATATATCCTGCTTTTAAAACATTTTAACATGTAAATCATGAATTTATTGTCTGTATAAAGCAGAACTGCAATGTTTTGGTCTGAATTCCTGCTTATTCTCGCTCCACACACATCTTATAACCCTGTTCTGAGGTGTGTCTCGCTCCACACACACCTT
>JBAMHV010000010.1:25818107-25828254 GCA_037177535.1 Pseudomugil gertrudae
TACAGGAAGTCCACGACCTTATTTGGCAGACCCACAGCAAATACTGTGATGTAATAGATAAAAAACATAATAGAGAACAGAGAAATTTAAATGATGTTAAAAGATATATGTGCAGCATCAAGAGGGAATACATTTATATTTAAACACTTAGAAGTGCAGAAAACATGGAAATAAGGGCTAAAAAAGTGGATTTTGCATGAAATGTCCCCTTTAAAGTTCAGTTCAAGCAGCAAATTCCGTTTTCATTCTGTTTACTGTTTGTTACACCCTTTCCTAAACCAAAACATCAATACAGCATACATTCAAACACAAAAATGATTGGATGTAATCTACTTCTCTTACCAACGTGCTGCTGATTTTAATCACACGACGCTGCAGAGCTAAACTCAAACAAACCCTCATTCAGGATATTTTCCCTCTGTGTAACATTTCTGTCTCAGTTCTACAGATAAAAACAGTTCAATACTAATGCTATCTGCTGAACCTCAAATAATCAATTCTGCTATTTAATTAATCAATTTAGGCCCAGTTATACACAGATTTATTGATCACTTCAGGTACTTGGGAATTCTTTTGTTTTAGTCCAACATCTCAGAGGAAATGCTGTTTACATTTCTGCTCTGTGGTGTCATCACGACGTTGCTTTCAATGCTCCCATTTGTCCCTCTAGGTTGGTACATTTAGTGCGATACCTTCCAGACCATCAGCTTCACAGTTTCCAAGCTACCGATGCAGAGGTTCAACTTTTCTGCCATCACTGTTTATTAGAACTAATTGTGTTCCTAAGTTTAACAGATTCTTTTCCTGCAGAAATCGTCTGGTATCATGTGAACAAATTACACAAAAACATCCTTTCTGCTCTTTTTTTCTGATTATTTTGTACACAATAAATGATAAAACTGCTGAATTATTATTGTTTTGGGTCTGCAGCATCTCCTCTGTCAAACTAAACAGACAGCACAGGGATGGTGGTGATGGCGGCTCAAATAAAAATAGAAACAACATTCAAAACTGTCAAATATCAGCGTTTCTAAGAGGAAGGTTTATTTGTACAGCACATTTCTTATTTCTGACAGCTGAAAGTGCTTTGCATAAAACATTACAGATGGTTTTACAAAGAAGTTAAAGGAAGCAACAAACAGCAAAACCTCACAATGAAGTCTTAAAGTAGATTAAAGTGATTAAAAGTGTCATAATTTAAAGGTTATCATACAGATGAGCACATCTGCAGTTCAACATGCAGAAAATGCTCATTGATCATAACCACATCACACCAATAAGAGACTTTATGAACCATTGTAAGAAACTCCACAAAGACATCAGCATGACGTCCCACTTAAAAAATGTCTCATGTCTCTCTTTGATGTGAATAATAATATTCCAATTAGGGTTTTATGTTATATGGCCTGATATTGTGGTTGTTTAAAGTACAAGGTTTTAGTGAAACTGGGCTGAAATGTCTGCGATTGGCTGGCCAGGTGTAACCTGCCTCCTGCCTCCTGCCTGCTGGCTGCAGCTTCAGTGACCCTGAATGGGATAAAGTGGTGTAGAAAGAGAATGGATGGATGAATAAAATGTCTCTAATGCAGAATAATTGTTGCAGCTGCACTGGGTTCCGGTTAATCTCTGATTCTTGTCGAGCTCTTTATGGAGCGGCAGGTTATCTCAGAGGGATTCTGCACCCATATTTTGCCAGCAGGTCCCTGAGGTCCTGCTAGCAGGGCCTGCTGATGCTCCCCGGGCTAGACGCTGGAACTGGTGGACTCTGGTTGCTTTGAAAAGCCTTTTTAATGTGTGTTTTTGTTTTCCTGCCCAGCATTGTAGCAGCAGAATGAGGGTCTGGCTTAGTTAAACAGTTTGAATTCATTAAACACATTCTAACACAAGGTTTCTGACCTTTTTCCTGTGTATTTTTAGTTGTTTATGTGAATAAACCAGGCCTTAATCTGAATTTGTGCTCTATGTTTTCAGACCATTCACAGCATAATTTGCAGTTAACCAATGATTTAGCAAAGTTTACTCCATTATTGACTGGACATTTATGTGCCCAAAAAGTCTTTTCAGCCTCCGCAGCCAGTGTAATTTCTTTTTTCTAGTTGCTCTGCATCCCCAACTCTTCTTCTCAGCCTTCATCCAACAGTGCATATCATTAATGAGCTCTGTTCCTTCGTGTTTACTTAATCACTTTTCAATTTGATGCCTGATTAACTCACCAATCATTAATGACGGCGGCATGAGATAAGATAACGCCTGGACCCTGAATTAGGTCGTTGCCCTTCTTCCTCTTCTAATATTTGCCCTGGGAGTTGGTTGTGCCTTTGCAAGGACACATTTAGATTACGCAGGCTACCTTATTTACAGTATCTGGTCTGTTAGGAAAGCTTTCATCTCCCAGGTTGAATTAATCAAGAGACCATGTGGGTCATCCTAATTTATCCATTGCATGAGTGAAAATATTTGAACATGAGCTTTGAACTTGTTCTCCTGCTTTTTGCATCAGTGGATTTTACAGCCTTGTTTGATTTAATATGAAAACAGATCATTTCATTGAACCTTTTTTATATTTTATTTTGTTAATCTTACCTGACTTCTTGTTTTATGTTGGCACAAAGTCAGCAATGAATATTTGTCTCCAGCTAAGTGGCAGGAGCTGGAAAGCTAATATGAAAACCTCAGTTCAGACCACTGGCAGAGCAATCTTCCACCACAAACATAACAGCAGGCATTGGACGGTAAACAGAAATTCTGCTGGGCACAGAGATAAAGTTGTGTAAGTCAACTTTAAATTGGTTTAAGTGTCTTTAAGGTGCATTTAAGATGTTTTTTAAATCCCACCAGCTCATTGCTGTTGAAATCAGTCTTCCATGCTGTAACTTTGGATTAGTTGTAGTTTTTGTGTGTATGTGTGTGTTTACTGACACTAAGTTATAGTCAGTGGTCTCATTAATGTGCTGTAAAATGTGTGAGGTGAACAAAAATAACATAAAGCACACACTCTGTTGACCATACATTCCAGTTTCAGAAAAACACGTTTATGCAGGGAGGAAATCCAATGCAAACTGAAATCAGTAATTAGTGATTATCTCATATTGAATTCACCGCAGCACTCCCTTCGTGGGTTTTTTCCTTGTTGAGCTTTTCCTGTGACTCATGAACCACAAACAACTCACCCCACACACACAGGCCCAAAGACAAACACACACAGTTCCACGCTGAATGCAGGGATTGGGGACTTTGATCCGTTTACCTCAGAAAAGAAGTGAGAAAACTACTTGCATGTGATTAACGACTGGCATGAGAACAGGAAGCACAGTGAGAAAAAAGGAAGAAGTAGATGCGAGAAGGTGATGTAAAGGCAGTGAAGAAGAAAATGATGCAGGACTGAGGGCGTAGGAAGGAGACATGAGGGACGTGGAGGAGTCGGAGGAGGACATCTACATCATGAAGGCGCTGCACTCGAGTGGCACTACTGCTTTCGGACAGCCTCCTGTTTCCTCGTTGTCGCGAAGCATGAACTCATCTGTGTGCACACTCGTACAGCCTCTATGGTCAGGCCAAGACCAAGAGTGGCTAGGGTTGTCATAGCAACCTCCCACCAGAACAGTAATTACAATTAACATCCCATCTAAATGACCACCTCTCCCTCCTCACCCCCTCCGTCTCTTGGGTAATTATAGACTTCGGCTCGGCTCACCCAAGCACTGTGGTTGGCCTCTTTACTTTTTACTACTAAATAATCCTGTCTGGAAACAATAGAGGCAAAAAAGAAAAAAGAATTAATTTCCTTCAGGCTAAAAGACTGTTTCATTACATTAATGTGGCAATATTACCATCAGCATTAAAATCAATATGCGCAGCACATTTGTGCACTGAACTGTTGAAGAAAACATCTTTTCCATTTATACCGCAGCAGATAACTGCTGAGGCTATATTGCATAATGTTTAGATGATGCATTATATTAACATGAGCTTCCACTACATAAATATTAACTGAAAGATGCAGTGTTTTGCACCTGCAGTTTGAAAGAACATGGTGGAAAGCTCAATTACAAGGCTATGCAATGCTACACCCACTCATCTCTCAATCACACAGAGGAAAAAAGTGAAGAGGGAAGGTTGTGTGTGCTTCAAGAGTGTAGAAAGCATTAGACCATTGCTGTTATGGCCTGTGCTGAAAAGGAGCTTCATCAAACAGCACTCTGTCAGGGTGTCACAACCCTGCAGTGGAAGATGAGATAGCGAGAGTGAGAGAAGGGAAACAGCAGTGCATGGAGAAAAGTCATTGAATTTACTCATAAAATTGTAAAATTGTATGTTCAGAACTTGTGCAGCACTGACCCACTGATGCTATTTTATAAACTTAGCTTCCACAGTTTTTATCCCCAAAATGGTGCAAGGGTCAGTCACACACATCAGTCCCGAATATGTTGCTCCACTTGTCTTGCTTCTGCAAAGCTGAGGCAACGTCAGATAAGAACAGAGGGCCAAACATTATTTAGGATAGATTTACAGACTGAAAAACAAACAATGAAACAGCTGCTACCGGTGCAAATGGACAGCACGTGACTACAGACAGATAAAATCTGTTGTATTAAAGATGTCACAGCAGAATTAAGACACTGATATAGAAGATTTTAAAGGTCACTGTGACTGAGAAAGGATGCTAAAATCAATGGTTTGAGTTTGGACAAAGGTTTAAAATAAGAAGACAGATGAGCAGAAGTGGGTGTAAAAAGATGCAAAAGCAGAGAAAATGGTGGGTGTAAGCTCTCACCTCTGTCATAAACCCCTCTGGAACACTCCTCTTCCTAATTGTGTCCACATTACATTTGGGAATTGAATACCTGCAAAATGGAAAATTGCAATCCTGTCCACACCTCCAACAATCATCACACCCCTGCTGCCCGCTTTGTCACCCCCACCTTCCACCAGCAATTCTCCAGGTTGTTCTTCCATTCACAGTCCCGGCATCAGAGCCGGTCAATCATCTCGCAGCTGATGAAGGACGCGGGGAACCTTCCTGTTGTGCTTTCCTGTCCAGTCCAGTGAGTTCGATCTTCTCTAAATCCTCGTGCTTCTGTCCCTGGGCATCTGAGAGACCAGGAGAACGCTAAAGGAATACAAACTTTTGTTTGTTGCACAGGATTTTGCTAAATCGAGCAGTTCCAACATTGTCCTTAGGCAATAGAGCAGCAGTGTTACGCTCCCTGTCTACTCCTCTTATATCATAATAACAACAAGAACAAGAAAAGAAATTGTAAAAGCTACAGCTGGTAGGTCACCAGTCACAGTCATCAATACTGGGCTCCAGGAAACATCTGTATGAATGCACACAATAGAGATACACAGAGGCGGGTTTCAACACCACTGTTTCAGATCAGACATTTGTCAGCTACATTCCCTGTTTGTGTAACTGAAATTAAATTTAACAGCAGCACAGAGAGAAAAAACTTTGTTTTAAACATTACAGCTGATTCACAGAGTTTAACCAGCATGTTTGACTCAGATTGCTTCAGGGACATTTAATATATCTGGTAGTTTTACAAACTCTGCGAGTCATGCTGCTGACTGATACCGGAGCTGTAAAACCCGTATTTAAAAAGATCAAATGTAATTAACCTATTAGATAACCAGCAGAAACTCATGGTAGGTATAAACCCTGGAATCTTTATTTAGAGATCAGTCTTAATAACTATAATAATAAATAAGTGTATTGTGTTATTTACAAGACTCGGTATATCAGATTAAAGTCTACCTCTTCAACAATGGCAGCTGAAGGTGCATTTCAGAGCCATTTATTTCAGGTAAAATGTCAAGACAGGTTTGCGTCATGCTCCTTCTCGTGTGTGTTGGTGCTTGTGTGTGCTGAAAACAAAGAACAGGAGCTAAACAGTGTTTCCAAAGTGCATTGATTTTTCCTCCCGCCTGCCTCTGCTTCCTTTGACATTTCACAGACACTGTGCAGCCCAGAGCCAATAATACCGGGTGATGAAAGCCAGGGTTGCCTTGTGACCTCTGAACCCTGCTTGATGCACGTCTCTGCCTATTATTAGCAATGACTTCAGCATTATGAGACGCTGCTCTCCTTGTGATATCTCAACCTGTACAATGTTCAGCAGATGAAACTGCTGTGGTGTATGTGTGTGTGTGTGCGTGTGTGTTAGATTTATTTGCTTACAGCTCTGTTCCCTTTCTGTGACTTTCTTTATTCTGGTCTACTGAAACCCATCTTTTCTTCCATGCAGCTCGCCTCCGCCCTCAGCTGCCTCACTCAGTTCCTTCACGCTCTGCTCCCTGCCCTCTTCCCTCCGTACACCACTCCCATGTATTAGGTTCTGCTGTGGAATCTGAGGATGAGGACACCAAAGCCCCAAAGACTGTTCTGAAATCACAGAGCGTGAACTTGTTCAGAAAACACACATCATTCTCTCACAACTCAGGGTCACCCCCCCCCCCACACACACACACACACACACACACACACACAGAGAGAGCTTATAGAGGCTGTTTACATATAGCTGCTGTGTTTATTTGTATCAGCTTTGCGTTTAAAACACCCAGCGGTGAAATCCACATGGTGTACAGTTTAACAGAAGCCCTTTTTCCGCTCTGATTTCATTCATGCTTAAAAACTAATACGTTTTTATAAATAAAACAAAGATAAATGTTCTAATAAAGCTATCAGATTTGTTTTGCTGGTGTGTTTAATTGATTAGGAAAATAAAATTAATTAATCTCTGAACACATTAATATAAACAGACGCAGCCACATTGATAAACCCTGTGAGGCAATAATAGGTATTTAATTCCTTATTTTTATTACCTATAATTATTCTACAGGCTATTCAAATAAAGTGTGAAATATTTAGCTTTTTTATTATTTAGAAGTTGTTTTGTCAAATAGGTTTATTTAAACTTTTGTTGCAGAGATCTCATTCAGGAGCTGGAAGTTTTGTTTCTCTCACCAACTTTACTTAAAGATTAAATCTTTATATATTAATAAAATATCATTAAATATTAAACAATTAAATTTAATTATTTCAAATATAAAGACACAACACTTTTAACAGCAACTATAATTAACAGGATTTTATTTTAATACAAAATTTTCTTTTATTTTCGTTCTTTTTCCCCACAAAGATTATTAAAGCCAATCATCCCTGGAATGTACATCCTATTAATTATTATTAAAACTGTAAAGATTTTTCATTTAAAGCAAAATCATTTTCCTTATTAAACTGACTTTCAGGGTTTTATTCACAAATAAATCCAGACTGTGTTGTTGTACTTACCTCGCACTAGTATCCTCCGACAATAATCAGGGTCAACTCCCAAAAGTTTGTCATGCCCGTCCTCGCTGGAAGACGTCGGCGTGGACGCGGATGTTCCCGGGGTGTCAGTGGAGCTCTGCACCGGGGACCTGCTTCCGATCTCCGCGCGGCACTTGCTCTCCATCCTGTCCGTGCACAGGGGGTTGGGTCCACAGCGGTGGCTCCCATCGCCCATTGTGGTGGCCTGATCGAACATCTAACTAGGTTATATAGTTACAGTGGGATAAACTAATCTCTCCCTGCTCTCTGTGGTCGTTTTTGCAGCCACTCACTCCTTTATGTCTACTTTCCTCTGTTTGTTCTCCAGAGAGAGAAGCTCATTCCCACCGCGCCCTTAAAAAGGGGGGTTAAAAAGTAAAAAAAAGTAAAAAAAAGGTAGATCCACTTACAAAGAGAACATGCGGTCCTGAGGCGGAACCGGTTGGAGCTTTATGCGCCGCGGCATGACGCAAGGTCCAGAGTCCAAACCCGGGAAGCAGTGAGCTGACTGTGGGAGGAAGCTCGAGCTCTTACTTTAGCTGTAGTAACCAGCAGCAGGTGTAGGAGAAATGCATGGTGAAGGCTGCAAACTACAAGGGGGCAAGATCTGTGGAGGAGAGGGGAGGTGCCACAAACACACTCACACACTGCTCACCCACGTAGAAATAAAGTGAGAGGCGGCGCACAAAAAGAAAAGGAGAAAAAAAATCAAGAATGAAAAAAATAAATCACAGCAGCGGTTATCAGCACCGTGCACGAGCCAGGAAGAAAGTTTTCCTCCTGGTTTGGCCCAAAGCAGCAGCTCCCGGTCAGATCGGCTGCCTCAGCGGATCCCTGACCTGCATATCGGTGGTAAGGTGGCCGCATGAGGGGGATAGGTGGTCTCCTGCTTTTGGGAAGGTGAGACCCTTCAGTGGAGGACTTTCAGGAAATGGCCACACTTTCTCACAAATAAAATCTTATCATTTCTATTTTTTTTTTTTTAGTCATTTGCTTTGGATATAAAACATTTTATGGGGGGGCGGCTGATTCAAACAGAGAGGATAGCGATGAGAGACGTGTGGATCATTTTCGTAGTGGCACGGTGTGTTTTACAGAAGCAGCGACGTCGAACGCAACTTCCGGTCCACGCAGCGTCATCGCTGATTGGTCCGCGGGCATGGGTACAGTTTGACAAGAGGATGAGCGGCGCTGCGTATACCGGGATCAGGCACGGAGACATGAGACGATGGTTGTGAGCTCTGTTCTGTCCCTGCTGGAGACAGACTAATGCCTGGATGTCAGGGTTTCCCCGCGGCGTATTTTCACTTAACGGAGAGTCTCCTCCAGATTAAACTAACAAACAAAATGTTGGTCCTTCAAGTCCGACTCGTTCAAGTGGCTGAAAATATGTGTGAAAGAGGGATGTAAAAGTTCTTCATAAACATAAATATACTCAAATATATGTTTTCATTTACAGAACAGCCTTAAAAATAAACACAAATACGACACAGGCTGTGTGGTTTTAAGGGGACTGCAGGTGTCCTGCACTGGAAAATGATATTTGGATGAAGGTGCAAATGAAATAAAGTTTTATTTATATAGGTGCAGCTAAAAGTCCTGTAAAGGATGCAATAATCTAAAGCATGAGATTCAGTACACAATTAAAATATTTGTAAATAAAAGCAAATTATTATACAGGCAAGACATTTAAACTAAAAATAAAAAGTTTAAAACTACAAAAAAGACTAAGAAAAATAATTATTTAAAAGGAAAAATAAATAAACAATGCACAAAAAGACAACAAATCGAACATAATTTATTTAGTTTTCTTTATATAAATTCGCTGTTTTCTAAATGTCCCTGTGGGTGCAAACACATAAAAACTTTAAAACTTTGGCTTTTGATTGAACTTATTTTTATTTCACATTTTTTATTTACTAAATGCTTTTCAGAAGATGCCTTTTTTTGTCTTTCTTTGCATGTTTTGAGGAAATAAATAATTTATTCAATACATTTCTGTTTAACCTTGATCCCTTTAAGTTGGTCGACCCTGTTAAACAAACTTTAGGGATAAAGAAAGCACATGTTTACATCCCACACATGAGCAAAGAGCTGCACCAAAACTTTTTTAGTTTTAACAAGTTGCTGTTATTTGTATCTTGCTGTATGAAGCAGAGTTTACTCTTTAATCACACTAAACGAACACATAATAGCCATTTGCAAGCTCTGTGATAAAAAGCAGACTAATTGAAGCTACTGTTTGTTTTCTATTGAAGGTAAAACAGCTCACTCACAGTCATTCACTGTATATGCAGAGCAAATCTCCATCAAACACCAGCCAGCTTCATGTTGATGGTGCAGACTGTCCTTTGTTGTGATTGTGAGATAATTTCAGTTACAGGGGCAACTGAAACACAGGGTGGAATTTTTTCTTTACAGGTGAAACATCTCTGAAAACACATCAGTGGAAAGAAGGCTTTCTGAGCGGGATTATATAATTATAGTTTTGCTGTGTGTGTTTCTTCTTTATTTTTCTTATCTGAGGCCGTAATTACTGCACACAGCTACGGGTCGTTACTCCTTTCAGCTGGCCTAATCTCACACAGGATGAATAGAAACTGTCAATCAGATGCTGCACTCAGCAGCGAGACAAGAGGGGACTGATTGCTACTGCTGCACAGCAACACACACACACACTTTTTCTTCCTCTTTTTCTCAAGTATTTTCACTCTCTTTGCTTTTACAGATTCTCAAATCCTTTAAGACATATTTTATTCGCCTATGATAGATAGATAGATAGATAGATAGATAGATAGATAGATAGATAGATAGATAGATAGATAGATAGATAGATAG
>JBAMHV010000010.1:25828354-25841842 GCA_037177535.1 Pseudomugil gertrudae
AATTGAACCGAAATCTCTTTCAGCATTTTCGACTAAGAATGGACCATATACGTTTCACACAGACACACACACACACAGTTCTCACTATACACACACACACACATCTAACACACACACACAGTTCTCACTATACACACACGTGCTGTGGACTTAAAGCAATGATGCTTGTTTGCTTTTGAGTTTTGAAATGAAGTTTCTTTCTGGGATAAATGAGGTCAAGACAGGACCAGCATGAAATCTGTAAATGAAAGTCTGATGATGTTGGTTAATGTGTTATTTTTACTGAAATGTAAAGAATAAAATGGGTACAGAAACTCTTCTTCGTACTCAGCCAATGATGTCATTTAAATTGAAAACTAATAAAAAAAAATTATTCTAAGACTATAAACAGCAACAACCCCTCAGTTAGGGTAAACCAAACATTACTGCACTGATCTAAAGTGTTCTTATAATACACTGGAGGTAGCATCTGAGGATGTTGCAGACCCATGCTGATGTTTGAGAAGAAAATATGTTTCCTAAAAGTGTTGAGACGAGTCATTTCTGTTTCTCTGAGAATCTTAATGATCAGAGAATTTCAAGAAACTGTATTCATGGTCACAAGCGTCGGAAATACCTACTGTAGCTGAACTCATAAGGAAAGTATTTAAAATCATTATTTTAGAATAAGATGATGCACATGTTTCCATTGATAATAAAGCAAGTAGATGTGTTGACACACCAGTAATATGCATCATTCCTAAAGCCAGATTTCAGTCCTGTTCATGCTGCTCATGCATGTACTACACATGCTCATAAAAGCAGACTAACCTGCAGGTCGGATAAGAATGGGTTTCAGCATCAGCATAATGAGGACACACCGGCAGCTTGAATGTGAAGGATGCTGACATTCCTGAGGGAGAGGAGTTGGAGAAAGTCTGCTTAAAGTTCCCAGCCAGGTTTTCCTTGACAAAATCTCATGCAACTCCCAAAAAACCATGGCCCACCGTTCCTTCCCTTTGCCGAATACAATGATGTAATCAGGCTGTCCTTTGGTTACACTTTGAGTTAATCAAAGGAAAATAATATATATGAAAAAATACACCTAAATGAATCCACCGTGTGGACATGGCCGTAATGTAATCACACTTGCTCTGAATAAGAAGCCTCAAGGACCCCCTGTGCTCCTCGGGGCCCCTTTGGTGGGTCAGGGATCACAGGTCTAAATACCATTCAACCCCTTGATGTGCATCCACAATCTGAAATGGGTATTTTAAGGATAAAGGATAACAATGTATGTGCAGTTTAATCTAATATCAATATTGTAGTTTATAGTTATCGTTATAGAAGTGGAAAGTAATGATAGCAAATACATGAATATGTGGGGTAGGAATTACTCAACAGTACAGTGATTAGGTTGGTCATTTTGGAAGCTGCAGAGTAAATTCACAGCTAGTGATCACCTCAAAGAAAGGAAACGCTGATGCCGAAGGACAGAAACATCGCTGAAGACTTTACTGGCTTAAGCAGATCTTCGGCTGTCTGCACACTGTTTGCATTTACACTTGCTGCAGAGCAGCGAGGCTGTCAGTACTGATTTAGACCACCATGCTCATCCACAGGCCCCCCTGCAGACAATGCCCTCCAACTGCTGGTGTGCCACACACACACATTCGTATCCACACAAATTATGAATCAAATACTCTGCTGCTGCAAAGAGCTGACAGTTCTCAGCACTGTACACGTGTCAAAGCTCAGTTCTTAGACTCTGTAGCCAGACTGAAGGACACACTCAAAGTTACCATGAGTGCATCATTTCTTTCGGTGGTGTTTTAATCCAAAACAACTTGTGGAACATTGTGGGAGGTTCAGGATCTTGCCCACTGATGATAATGGAAAAAGTGGAACCAGGAGATGTGACATTTCTGCTTGAGATATTTCCACTTTCCCAGTTGTCCCTATTATGTTACTGTATATGCAAATCACATAAAGACCTAAACTGTATGTAGTCTTTAATAAGAATCTACTGCAGAGGCTGTGAAAGACGTATTTTTTTCCACTGCAGTGACAGTATTTTTTTTATTGTGCAAATACAAAGAAAATCCTGGTGACATTACCTGAAACTGATAAACCAAAAGGATTTTTTAAATGTGATTTTCTCCTCTTATTTCTTCATGAAATCATATTAACATCAAAATGAACCATAAATGCTGCAAATAAAGACATTTTTGAAGTGTAAAAATACATTGCTTCATCCAGACAACACATTCACTGCCTGCTTAAATATATCAGATATTTAGCAAAGAAGCTGTGAAGGAAAACACAGCGGAGAATTATGCTGTGATTATTTCATCCAGCCCCGCCATCAAATCCAGCCGTGGCAAAACTAATTTGCTGCGCTTATTCCACCCAACCTTGCTTTCTTTCTTGTTTTCTTTCCTCGGCCTCAGAAGAGGGAAGAAGTAGGGAAATGATCAAGCAGAGTTCCTTTGATGTGTACTTAAGAAAGAAATCTGGCTTTCATAAGCACCCCCTGCTTATCAAACCAAGGACTGATCAGGCCAGGCATCGGTGCTTGCAGTATGCTGGTATCCCCACAGGAAGAACCTGCCTTTATAACCAGGCGGCTGTATGAGATTCTCACGTCATGTGATGACAAATAAAGGTCTTACTCTACCTCTTCTATGAATGTTTGCTGCAGCAGCTTTACAGACTGTGCATGGTACGTTCTGAGCCACACAATCAGCCCTGCACCGTTTACAACACAGGCATTTGGAAGTTGTCCACTGATTACATTAAAGTGATCTAATTTGTTCAAGCACACAAAGCAAAAGTTGTCTTAATAATGTCTTGAAGAGCTGAAAAACCAAGATAATGAACATGGGCATCAATGATGGCAGAATGTTGATAAAATGAAATAAAATGAAATAATCCCATTAGACGAGCTAAGAACAGGACCTATGAGCCAGAGGTTTAAATAATTTCCTTTGAGAGATACAGTAATCATTAGACAGAGCATGAAACAAGGTAGCATTTAGCTTTGTATTAAAGTCCAAATGCATTTGCTTGTCTCAAGAATCGCTGCGTAGATGAGGCAGTTGATAACAGTTACTGGGATATTTAATCATCAACAGCTTCTCCAAGACCTCTTTTCAACACTATCATCAGAGATTGCAGCTCTTCACTGCATCTGCTGCGTTAACTGGAGCATATGGCACGGGTAACTTCTCATCTATTAAACACATACATACTTCCATCCAGATGACAGCCTTTTTGAGCCTTGTTTATTTTAGCAGGAAGATGCCAAATCTCGCTCCTTCCGTGTAAAAGATGGCTCTACACCGAAGCAGTCTGGGTGCTAAGACAGCTTGCATGCAGCCCAGAGCTGCAGGATGGATGCTTACGCAATGGAAAACCTGGCAGTGGGGAAACTCCTGTCTCGCCCTTTCTCTAGGTGCATTTCACCAAACAGCATGTGAACCTTAAACACATCACTGCTTTTATTTATTGATTCATTCTTTTAAATGAGAACCATTAAACGGTCCGGCTTTTTGCAGTTTCACTGAGGTCAGAGTAGATTAGGCTCATTTTGTTAGTGGAAATGTCAAACATGTCCTCAGTGGAGTGTTAAAGCCACAATGGTTGGTCCCAAACTACTGAAACCAGGAAGTACTTGTTATATTTCCATCTGAAGAGGTGAGGATGACTTTGGACATCCATCTTACATCCTACCTGAGCTAAAAGTCTGATGTTGACTTTTATTTTTGCTCTGTTTTCTTTCTTTTACTTGTTTCCTCCAATAATGTCCTCTTGCATTCCTTTAAAACATCCAGTGTGTTGATATCCAGTTGGTAGCAAATGATGTGATGCGCAGAGTAAAAGTTGTGAATTGGCTTTTCTCTGCATTGGGACGTTGCTGGGCAGCGATAGCTCAGGGAATTTACATAATAAACGTCACTGTGCCGTCAAACTGAGTCATACACACATATTTGTGAGGTCAGGAGATGTCACAGTGCGATCTTAGAATCTAATGAATGTGCTGGGTTTTCTGTCTAAAGGTAACCTTTGTTAAACAAATATATTTATTTATTTTAATATCAAAATTATTTTGTCTTTCTCCTGTTTTTAGCAGCTGATTGAAGGAAAAGAATGAATGAGGTAATTTCTTACAAACAGTATAAATTATCCCCGCAGTACAATTTTATGATGTCTGGAACTGGAACCTCTGGGTGGTAGATGTAAGGTAGAGGAAATAATAATCATGAGAAAAGATTCAGGTTCCTGCAGCTAGTTCTAACGTCATGGAACTTCATCAGGCCCGCGTTTATAATATACATAAAACAAAACACTCATTTACCTCATTTATTACCCAAATGACTTTGGATTTTAGTTTTTGCCTCAACAGTGCCCCATTCATTTGGAAATGCTTCATTCTGAACCCGATTCCAAGGCTGGATTCTGGAAAAGACCTTTTCACATCAGTAACTGTTCCAGGACTTAGCTTCTGGTAACTGAACTGTCTTTACATGACTTTCAGTCTGCAGTGAGCGTGTTACAGCAAACCCTTTCAGCACTCGTATTGATGCAGAACATCTTGAAATGGAGGCAAGCGAGCACCCAGCAGTTTGTGTTTTGCCCCTGAGCATCCTGGAAGCTTCAGGTAGCCGTGTCTGCAGGTATTCCTGGGGTACATGTACATTTTACAAATGCCTTTTGAAGCTGGTCAGTAGATTAGGCTTTTTTTTGTGGCTGCCTCACTACATGCAGAGAACTGATCTCACCAATGTTCTCATTTATTCCCCATTTTTTTTACACCAGTGTGAAGATATTTGAAGTAACTTATTTTACTCAACACATGTAAAACATAACTAATTTGGCAGTAATGGATGATTTTACTCCCAGGTGGTCATCTTAAAGGATTTTTTATAATGAATTAATGATGTTAAATCGTACAGTATCATAGAAACCTATTTAATCTTTCATTTATATTGTAGATAATGAACTGAGGGATTTATATGAGGTATATTTCATATTAGACTAAATGCACATATTAGCAAGTAGCTAACCAGTGTGCTGAGAGACAAAGTTGTGTTGGTCAAACCAATATGTGAAGTGCTTGCTGTGTAACATTAAATTGATGGACAGTAGAATATAGTGTGGAAAGGCATCTCTGCAGCCAGACAACAAGCAAGCAAACCAGCCAGTGAACCTATATACAGTCAGTCTGCAGACAGAGAGGCTTCCCTGCTGTTTAAAAACCCTGTCAGCAACAAACCAGCAGCTTATATCAACTAGTCACTCAGTTAAGCAGGCAGAAAAATTTCCCTTTAGACATGCAGTGTAGTCAATAAGCCTCCAGACTGGCCCACTATCACAAACACAGTCAGTCATCGCCAATGGCCAGCAGCTCAAGGTCAGCCAGAAAACGAGCCTGAGGAGGCAGCAGGTCCAAATTTAATAATCCCACTTGCTCTCATCATAGATGATGGTGAGCTCTTAGCAGAAAACATCAGACCTGACCTCTTTTACTGTGCTTCACAAGAGCCTTTGTCTTTCAATGCATGTGTGTATTTATATGCAAAGAGCATCACATAATCTAATGCACCGCAGCTCTATAAGCTTATATCAGGGTAAAATATGTTCACTGTGTTCAAATGTCATGCTTTGGTGACTGAAAGTAGATGAACATGGGAGAAAGTTTTCTATTAATCTTCAATGCAATGTGAAATTTGCCCTAAAGGTAATGAACTATGGCTACTGATCTTAAATGGCAAGTCCCCTTGACCATCACCTTCATTTTCATTCTAATTAAATAAGGCTTAATTAATTTCCACACCACTGATTAGTTCCAGTTTAGGCCACTAGAGGTCAGTAGCTAGTTGAGGAGATGCTTGAAGTGAACAGAGGTCTGTTGCACGTTTGGTACTGAAGGCTTTGTCTGGCAAGGTTCTGGCTTGACCTTTGCACAGATACAAACAGACCTTCTCAGAATTTATGATAAAATGTCTGCAAATAATTTCCTTCCAGTAAGGTTTGAGATGATTTTATTCTGATAACCATCTCCAGCGCAGACTCGACACCCACACGGCTTCACTGAGAAGGCAGGCATCTAACACAAGTCTTTCTGTTTGGAGTTGTTTTTGCCAAACAGGAGCCCAAAATATGATTCTCTCCTGTATTTTGACAAATAAACAAGCTGTTCAGGCCTCTGCTTTCCACAAACAGGGACAAAAATCCTATTGAAATGTTTATGTGAAGAAACCAGAACATGGGTGAGCAGAGACAAGAGAGGCGCTCCTCCGGCTATGCTGGCCCCCGCTGAATAGACTCCTTCGGCTCACAAAGAAGGGCTTTTCTGCTAAGGTGCTTAGAAAGCGCTCAGGTCGTTGATATGCAAGGCGATGGGGCAGCCCATAGCTCGCCTCCTTTAGAGTTAATTAAGCTGCAGACCCAGTTGGCAGAATGCACCCCCCACCCATACACACACATCCCACCTCTTCCCTAAACTGCTGAGCTTTGACACCAGCATACAGACCGACAGTTTCTCCAAATGGTTTCATATTATACAAGATAATCGTATGTCTGTCCTTTCTTTGGATCTTTATATTCTAATTTCTCCTTCTTTTTTCTCCAGGTGGAGTGCACCCACTGTCTGAAGTTCTCCTTTTTTCTTGTCATTGAGCATCTGTCTCTTCTATCATCATTTCTTCCTCTTGCTTGCTTGTCTTTGTTGCTCCCTGCAAGAACAATCACCTTCACACCGCAGTGTACACTCATGCAGTTACAGCACTCTTCGTGCTGCTTAATGGTTCGTCCACATACTATATCCGTGAAGGCAATGAGGGCAGGCTCAATCAAACAGAGGACAGACTCCCCAGCGGCCTGCCATAGCTCTAATTGTGAATTCATCACAGACAGAGCAGATCAATACAGTACTCTTGACTCCACGTAACACAGAATGATCTGGAGTTTGTCCTATCGGAATTTTTCTACCAACTGGGATTAGACACTTCCATTTGTGTTGAGCATGACAGGACCTCACTCTCAACCACATGAGATAGGTAGAGAGAGAGGAAACCTCACCCTTTTTGCCGTTTCCCTCTTAATGACTTGGCCTTTGCAGAAAGAGCCACACGTGAACAAAGCCACGTTGAGGCGGCTGTGTCCTCTGTTTTGCTGTGACCTTGGTGCTCCTGGGGAGAGATGGCTATGAACTGGCAAGGTGCTGAGAGAAGTCTGCACCATTAGACCTGTGGGGGCTGACTGAGACACACAACTTGTCACGGCCACTATCTGGCTCTGGAATTCTGTAATCGTAGCTCTCTGGCTAATGTACTGCTGGGTATTCAGGGAGCAGAGGGGTGATAAGAGGCTCAGAGATCAAATAAAGCAAAAATAAAGTCCATCTTTATAAGTTATGTAGACTTCTAATGAGTTCAACTTCTGTTTTTCTGAATCGGTCGGCAGGCTGTTTATGAAGCTCTCAAATGACAAAACCCCACAGTGGTGATGTAATTTTATTGGATCACACAGTGACCCTGTTCTCTGCCCCTTCATAACACAAAAAATGCATCAATTTTACTGGATTTTAGTGTCTAAAATATGGCAAATTGTTTCTGTTTCCGTGCTTTTCGAACCGTATTACAGTACAGTTTAGTTTCCGTCTCTTGCCCAGATGGATAGATTTTTTTTCCTCTAAGTGATAGACTCAGAAATTGGAGCAGCAGCAACTGCTTCTCAGTCTGTCACAGCCACAGCTTTTCCCTGCCATCACACAGCGAGAGGGCTCCACTGTGTTTTGCTAACCCAATCTGCAACACAACTCCTCCATTCATTCCCGTTTCTTCAGTTTGTTCTGGACAGACCATCGTTGCTTATTTAGATTTTCTATTTGCATGCTCTAAAGGCAAACACATACGTGACTGGAGTCAGGTAGTGGAAATGCATGAAATGGCAGAATTTCTTTTTGTATTGTGTCTTTTTTTCTTTGTGTGTGTGTGTGAAAGGGCACCAAATTCTTTCTGCTGCTACATATATGCCCACATGCACTCAGCCATGGCTGAACAAAAATAAAAAGGTGGAAAAACACATTTAGATGAAGCAAGGTGAGCATGGCCAATCAAAACTAGTGGGGGAAAAAGGTTTCAGGAATGTGCAGAAATGACCACAAATGCTGATTAAGCAAAAGAGATATTAGAAAATTGAGCATTTTATATAAATTGATTAAAGGAATAATCACATCCATGTCTTTTTAATGCAACTGTAATGACTGATTTCATTTGACCTCTTACTTCTATGAGGCTTCGGTCTTTCTCCATCATTCGTTTTTTTTACACTGCTTAATTCAATTCGAGGTCACGGGGAGCTGGAGCCTATTCCAGCAATCACCAGAGGCAGGGTACACCCTGGACATGTCACCAGTCCATCATCTCAGCCTTTCTCCATCACATTATTTATATTTATGTGACTGAGCAATGTTGCATTTTGAATGAAGTCACTGCATGAGATCCTAAAAACAAGCTTTACTAGTTCTCACTCAGTGTTTTCCACAGTTCTCTGTGTTGGCTGAAAAGTAAAAAAAATACAATATTGAAAGCTTTTACTGACAAAATATGTTAAAGAGAACAAAAAAATACAACATAATGAGGTAAAGCATTAAGCACGCATACTGTAAAGAGCCATCTCTGGAATCATCAATTCCCCACAGTCCAAATGAAAATAAATGCAAATTGAAGAAGATGGTAACACGATGACCAGCAGCCATAATGGTCATAGTGGGAATCCTAAAAAACCCCACAAGCTTTAGTGATATGTGACAGGTAAAAATGTAAAACTGTGTAACCAGAGGTTAGGTGATCGATTCCAGGCTTCCCCTGAATATGTGCTGAAGTGTCCCTGGGCAAGACACTGAACCTCAGTGTGTGTGTGTGTGTGTGTGTGTGTGTGTGTGTGTGTGTGTGTGTGTGTGTGAATGGGTGTGAATGGGTGAATGTACTATATAGTGTAAAGTGCTTAGGCACTACATGAGTCCATTTACCATTTCATTTTGCTCGGTGAGCATTGATCCGAATATGCATCAAACAAGATTTACTCAGCTGAATTTAGTTCAAGGAACGAGCATAATAATTTATCTGCATATATGTGAGAGTTTACCCCGTGTCCCCTTTTGTTTCCCCGTTATTGCTTCTGCGATAACATCCAGTCTATTTTTCAGCCAGTGGAGACACACACATTAGTGACACAATCTTCAAGGAATTGAAACTGAGACGGAATAAAACCTTATTAATTCTGAGATATCAAACACACGCACTCTTCTTCTCCACTTTTACATATTCATCATAGAACTAATGCAATTATCAATACTGTAATCTGTTTGGCAGTCACATGGTGCAAAAAAGTCATTACTTGTGAGCCTCCTTTAATGAACAAATCTAATGAAGTGAACTGATATGTTGGAAGCAAGATTTCTCTCACCTTAGGGGGTGATATGCATGTGTGTTGCTATGTGAGTGTGTAAGAGGGTGAAAAGTTGGGGCATGGGTGGAGTGTGTATGCAAAGAGGGAAGAAAAAACAACCAAAGTGGAAATTTGAATGAAACGAGTGACATAAAACCATCCTCAGTTTATTCTTCCTGTACCTGCTGAAGCATAAATATCTTACAAGGGAAAGGTGATGCCTTCAGGGCTTTTCATCCCACCGCGGGGGGGAAAGGAAGCCTTAAAAGAAACTGGACTGACTTCGAGTACATATAAGCCAATAATGGAATGAATAGCACCAAGATCAGTGCTGCTAATCTCCTGGACATTAGCATCTCCTTTCATAAACACAGCATTATGACACTTGATAGACTTATTTGCTCGGGGGAATGTAACCCCTCCCACTCCCGGACTCCTCAGACCTCCACCATGCATTATTCATATACATTGACATGGTTTTTGCTGATGTGAAAGTCCTTGGATGTGCACAGGGGACTACTGTAAAGGACTTTGTTTGAGGGCATTATGGGATGTGGCAGGACGTCATTCAGTCATGTAAAGCGCCTTGTCTGTCTGGTGTCTACACTGCAGTTTTCTTACAAATTCCACTGAGAGGAAGAGGGAAAGAGGGGTTTAGCGGTGAAGCACAGCAGCAGTGGCAGGATTTTTTTTTTGTCCGATGAAAGGCCAATTATTGGATGGGTTTCCTTGCTGGATACTTAGCGGAGCAGCACTGTGATGGCAATAAGAGACAACAAATAAAGCTGTTAGAGTGAATGTGCTGACACTGCTTCTGCACTGTAAGCTACAGAGTAAAATCATGTTTTTAACACATTCATATTCCAGCTTTCTCACACTGCAAGTTAAAAAAGCTTTGCAACATCCCGCTCACTCATCTGCAACTTCCTATCTCACCAACCCGCTCTGGTTATAACATCTAAAATGGCTTTTACCGTCACCACCAACCACTCCATCCCTTAATCTCCTCAAGGAGATCCATTACCATATTAATAATGAGATGTGAACTGGTCAATGATTAAACCCGGCAATAAAGAAGCCTGCGATGACTCACACCAAATCATTTTAATGACAGTGTGATAATTATAACTGCATGTGTCAGAATTGACAGACAGGGGTCCTGCATACACACACACACCCTCAGACTCCTGTTTTCTATCTCCCACATTCCCCATATCCTCTTCCACCTTTTCTTCTATGTGCTAAATATAGCCTCAGTCCATAATCAACTTGCCTGCATTATAAATAGACATGACAATGACAAACTGGCTTATTCACCGGCACCGAGACAAGGGCCGGTGTGTTAGAACACGTGAAGAGGGTTATTCTCACCAGATTGTGTCTGTTCAGGACCGCATATTGGTAACAGACTCCATCGTTCATTTGTCTTCTGTTGACTCTGCTGCAAAACCTTCTTTTCCTAAACTTACTAACATAAAGAATTAACAAACGTAAGCACTGAAATGTTTTATCTACTTACTACCCATAGCCTCATGGGATTCCTTAAAAACAACATCCAGAATAATGTAGGAAAGAAGAAAAATAAATGTATAAACAGGGGACTGCAAAATGTTGTGTTCATGTAAACAGCATTTGGCGGGGCATCCTCTCTGCAGGAGCGCTCATTAAGCTGAAAAAAAGCCTGATATTGTAGGATACAAGGTTCACTGTTGCTCTGACTCCAAGCTGCTGCTGCTATTGTGTTCAATAGATTGTATTCTGTGGCTTTGAGAGACACAGCGGTTAGTGTCTAATGTGAGTGTAAGCGCCACAGACTGGCTGAGAAACGATGTTTGTTTCCTGTGCATCTGTAGCGGAGAGGTGTGTGTGTGTGTGTGTGATGCAGAAAGGAGGATAGGTGCTTGCGAATGCGTGTGTGTTTGTAAGAGATACGCTTACCTTCCTTGATTCCAGCAGTACATATGCCATGCTTGAAGTGAATCTGGAAGAGTTAACAAATGAGAGGCCGTACAAGCAGCTGCAGCTACACACAAACCTGCTTTTTATTTGACATGTTGACAATGATCAGCTGTAAAACGAAAACAACAAAAGCCATAATGCTTCAGTAAAACTATTACATGAAAGCCACAGTGCATAGAGCGAATGTCACTGCTTATTGGGTTAAATTATTTGCAAGTAAACTTCCAGGCGGTGCGGGTGGAGGGACTGGGAGAAACACTGGGACCTGAAAGCCTAAAGAAGGCACAAACACATAGAGTGCAACTTTAAAATAGAAATCACCTAAAAAAAGAGAAGGAGAAATAAAATCAACAGATAAAACATTGTAATATCCCCCAGACGAAACACTTGGATATTGTGTGAATATAACTATTTTAAAATAATCAATTTATTTATTCGTGTATTTATAGATCTATAATCGTTAAAAAGGTCACAACAAAAACAAAATAAGAGCACAAACCTCCACAATGCACTAGATTTGACCCCATAACTGGAATTTTCTCCATGTTAAAGTTGTTTTTCCTCTCTACTGGTGCCTTGGAGAAATGTGCATTCATGTATGTGAATGCTTGTGCATTAAGGAGAAAATCTGATGCAAATCACTGTTGTAAAGACATGAATCAATGTGAGTAATTTCAAACCTGACTGAGTCACAATATAATCAAATATAATTAGATTACAGTGAAAATAAATGGTATAAAGTGCACTTTTCAGGTCTAAATGAATGGAACCACAATAAAAACAACTTAGTTGCTGTCAAAAACAAGTTTAAACTGAAAGGGATGAAGGCAAACTCATCACTCAGGAACCACTGGCTGCCATCAAGTGACCATCAAACGCAGTGGCAAATTGTGACTGGGGATAAACACACAGTGAGAACAGTGGGAAACCAGTCCAACAGGGAGGACTTGTGTCATCCAAAACTTCCTTTAATCAGTGAGAAGCAAGGACCAGCGGAAGTTTGAGAAATGCCTCTGGAACTGCGAGGCTGAAGTAAGCTATCTTCTCTGAGTCCCTTTTAGATTTACCCAACACTTGGTCCTTTTATAGTTAGATGGCGACCTGGAAAGGACTTCAGGCCACATTGTCTCACACTGACGTTAAACAAAGTGGAGGATGAGTGGTCAGGGGTGGCCACAGTAAGGCTGGAATCAAATAAATATTAAATCCACACACAGGTTTAAAACATTTACTTCTTTATGCTTAAACTCTACTCCCCACCTCAGAGGGTTACAGCAGGACAATCCTCCATGACGGGTGAGTGGAGATCTGAATGGAGGGCCGCCACTGCAAGAGCCTGTCGTCGGCCAGCTGAGGAGCTGAAAGAGCAAGCCAGCTGTTACACTGGTCTGTTCCCCCCATTTATACTGCAAAATGAAACAATACATCCTGAAATGCTTTTATTTTCTACTTGAAATATACCAAAAACCTCCCAGTTCACAGACCAACAGGACTGTTTCATAATGAGTCCTTCACTGGACAGGAAGCATGCTTAAAGATGTGAGAACCGGAAACATGAATAACTGTCTCAAGCAGCAGCATTCGGAATCCGCTGCAGCTGTCTCATTGATTTCTGCAAGCAGACCTGTAAATAGGCTGTTACGATAATCCAGACTGCTGAGGATAAATGCATGAGCCAATTTTCCCTAAATCATTCTGACACATTAGTTCTTTGCTTCTTGAAATATTTTCGAGGTGATCATGAGCTGACTTTGTAACTGTGTCAGAGCTGCTGCTGAAATTCTGGTCTGAGTCCAAAATGAAACCCAATTTTCTGGCTTGATTTTGGGCTGTATAATAAAAGATCAGAGTGCATCAACTAAGAGGAAAAACTGAAATCACGTTTGATAGTGACTCCAGAATATGTTTCAGAGAGCAGCTATTTTTTTTGCTTTGCTGTTTTAAAGGGGACATCAGGAAAAATGCACTTTTTCAGCCCTTAAATCCATGTGTTTGTGCACTTCTAAGTGTTTAAATTCAGAAAATGTAAATATATTCCCTCCTGATGCTGCACATATATCTTTATATTCTTTGTGGTCATATTTTTCAGTCTGT
>JBAMHV010000010.1:25841942-25852919 GCA_037177535.1 Pseudomugil gertrudae
TAAGCAGGAATTCAGACCAAAGCATTGCAGTTCTGCTTTATACAGACAATAAATTCATGATTTATATGTTAAAAGGATTTAAAAGCATCTGTCTGCTTTAATGCTCAACCACTATGAGACTGTGCTCGTATGAAAACGTGATTCGGTTTTCCGCTTGTTTGCAGGATTAAGGAAAAAGACGTGTGATGGGTTCATCAAAACTGCAACTGACCTTGTTTTAATGCTCAAACACAGATAAGTTTCTTCAATTTCAGTTATTCAAGATCAAAGATCAAAGATCAGGCATATAAATGTTCATTGTCAGGTAAATGTGAACGATTATACCCAGTGGCTAATTTCCATCTTTGGTCCTTATAAATGGAATAAAAAAATAAAGAAATTGTAACATAATAATTAGTAAACAGCATTTAATTACATAAAACTGATGCATAATTAAAATAATGCATAATTAATTATTTCATAATAAAACACAACCTTCCTTAATCCAATAGTGGACATTTGTAGACACACACCAATTAGACAGTAAAGCAGTATGTGCTTTGGGATACACTCAGCCTTCTTTTTTAATGAATTAAGTCCATTATCCCATTTCTGAGAATGAGACATACCACAGATATGCAGCCATCCCTTTAGCTGACATTAGTACAAACCAAATGTTAACTTTTGGGATGAAACTTAAAACTGATCAATTTAAAGAAATGGCAAAAGGAAAAAGAATATTTGATCTTATTTTTATGCAGCAGACAGCATAATAAAGTCAGCAGGTCATCTTATTATCAGCATTATACCTGCAGCGCTACATTTACCTGCACTGCTCTAGACATGTGGAGATCCTGTCCAACAATAACCAGAGAAAATTACAATTAGTTATGGAAGCGCCCCGTATGAACCTAGATATCAGGGTGTGTGTGTGTTGGCATTTAAGAGATGTTCTGTGCAGCCTTTGTTGCTGATTTTTGATGTGAGTCTGTGTCAGAGCTGCTTTCTGCTGAATGGCATCAGGAAGGCAGGCAGGTGAGCCAATCTGTGGTGTGCTCTCATTAACCGCCTGTGGGTGCACAGTGAGTGAGGAGAAAAAGACAGAAGAAGCAGTGGGAATGCAAAGAAAAAAAAACATAATGTTTTAGTTCTAAATCCGGCAAACAAGGGAGGAAAGGTTTGCCTTCTTCTTCTTCATTTGTGAACAAGAGCAGAAAGAACAAAGAGCAAAGGAAGCTGGCCTGGCTGATCATTACATGCATGTTTTACGTGACTCAGACCTGCTTCTCGGATTGTGCGCGCAGTCAATGAGTGTTTGTTGCACAGGACTCTGTGTGCCCCGAGTGTGTGCATACCTATGCATCCCAGCCCATCTGTATGTCTTTATAGAGCGGAGTAATTGAGTGGTGCAGGACAGAGCTCAGCACCATGGGGAAGCCAGCTGGAGTTATTGAGGGATGAGCAGTCTGCCTCTGGGAACTAGACCCTCCAAACAAGGCACAAGAGGTGGGGGTGCAAAGACTAAGCAATAATGGGAGGAGAAGAGACTGAAAGTGAAGGAGAAAGACACATTCCTGTCTCACCAATGAAAGATAGAGGTGAAAAGAAAACCTCTCTGGAAGATGCATCTCCTGCTCTCACACAAAGCAGGAGGAGAGGAGGTGCAGGTGGAGGGACTGGGAGAAGCACTGGGAATGAACCTCCTGGAGTGGTACTTACTCATTTAGCACTTTGCACTGGAATGGAGATCTTTATGAACCATTTTAATCCTAGTTCAGTGATCTAGTTTCCAACCTGAAAGCCAGTTTAAGGTGTTTCACAGCTTGTTGTTATCCATTATTGTGATGAATAATGACTGACCACCATCTCCACATCCATACTCTGCTAAGTATTTCTGCTCCTTAAAACTTAGGAAAGCAACAGGTACACATTTTAATCATTTACTGTTAATGACCTTTTTCATTTCCTTCTGAAAACTGAATAAACAAGCAGGGTGGGAAATAAATTCCACATATATCCAGATATCAGGCACTGCGTTCAAATAAACTTAAACATATTAGGAGTCAGACTTTCATTAGAAAAAAACAGAGTCCATTCTTACTTTATTTTATTCCCTTTTTAGAATGATAAATATGCTTAAAATGTAAAAAAAAAAAAAAAATTTTTTACCAGGCTTCTGAATGACATTTGATTCAGGTGTGATAAGGGAAAGGTTGCATCTAAAACTTCCAGGATGGTAGAAACCCAGAGGACCAGGCACTTTAAGAAAAAGCTAAAAAGAAAAATTTTCAAATGTCTCAAAAGGTTTTTCACAAATGAAGAAACTTTCTTACTGTTAACAAAACAAACTCTAAATGACTGGATAAGACTTTGTGGCCGTTCTCAGGTTGTTGTGCTTGTTGGAATTCCTGGTATTCTGTGAACAAACACCTGAGTGATGCAGACATGAACACTGTAAACGTCTGCTTTTATACATGTGCTCACAAAAACTGACAATCAGTTAATCAGATGCATTTGTTTAGCAGCACCTGGCTGCTTCCTAATTTCATATAAGACAGAAAACAACAAAACACTTTTATAGCCATTAAATTAAATTGTTTTTTACTTTGTGTTCATTGATGATTATCATCATCAGACAAGCACATAAGATGATATGCATGAAGTAATGCAGCATTGTCTCAGTGGGGGGCATTTTATTTAAAGCTAGCTCCTTTGGCTCAAGTTAAACAGATAAAACCCATATTTGCAGTTTACTGGAGAGTTCATGGTACAAATGAGCCAAACTGTCACTCAAACGTTGAGGCTGAACACGGTTGTTTGTAGCTAATTAAGCTTGTTCAGTCTTTAGGATTAAAGCATATTCAGAGCTTTTATTTGCCAGAGATAAAAACAGAGATTACTGTGTATGAGCAGTAAATGAGTGCTAATAAGAAATTAAAAATACACATTTATAAACATAAAACCAAAGCATTAGAGCCACAATACGCAGCGTCTGATGGCTGAATCTAAATATATTTACTGCCTTTTCAAGTCAAATCTCTAAATCACTCAGAGCCAAATCTAATATAATTACCTTTGACCCTTTTGCAGCTCACTGTTATCACACACACGTCACATTCATTCACAGAGCGAGAACATTACAAACGACACACGAGGTAGTCAGTGGGAAGAAAAAATCCGGCTGCTAATTGACTCATCATTGGCATTGTTTTCATAGTGCCTGCATGTGAAGCATTGTGCCTGCTCCACATATCTCTCTAAGAGCAGAAATACTAATCATTCCAGGCCTGAATGAAGATGGGCTTAAGAATGGGATTGGATTTTACTCCTAAAAGCCATCTGGTAACGAGTAATGGTGGATCACATTGCTATCGCTAATGTCAGTTAACCCAAGAGGCGAGCACATGGCTTCATCATCATCATAAATCATGCTTCCTCTTGGGGAAGCTGGTTCAGCAGCGGGCAAAGCGTTTGAACACTTACGGATAACTAAACCGTTCTCTTACTCACATCTACATTCAGAAAGAACTGGAAGCAGCACTGAGGTGCCCTGGCCCACATTCTGCAGGAAAAAGTTACCATCGCTGGTGTGCTCTGGTTTTGGTGTGACTTTTATATCTCAGTTGCCCACACACGGTCAAATTACAAGCAGTTCACAATAATTCTCTCCTGTTTCACTTCATGAATAATCCCGTCTTATGATCGGCAGGTGACAAGCGGTGGGCAAATTCCACAAGCAATATAATCAAGCCACATACAGTCATGTAATCACTGGGTTTTATAATATTGGTGCTGAACACGTAATGACTGGCTTGATATGTGACAGTTCAAAAGTACCAACATGCCCAAGCCAATGAGTAATGCATTCCAGGGAGACCCAAAGTCACTCTATTTATTAATGATGTCACTTCAACTCTATTTCAGGTAAAGCCCTGAGAATGGATACAAATAAGTCTGAATGAGCAGAGCAAGCAGTTCCATAAATCTCTCTTTCACTTCCTGCAAATGTTGCTGGTATCAAAGAGCTTTGCAAGACTTCAGGCATATCTGTAAATCAAACAGGGAGGAACAGAGCTGTTATAATTGCTTTGCAATGCCTGTGATGCCCCAAAGGATTATACATGTCATAGCTTATTGCTTTTTTATTGTTAAGTGCCTCGTAAAAGCTGCATCAATACATGACCATTGATTTGTGCATGGCCTGGAAAGCTTCCACAGACGGTGAACATGATACACAAGGGTACACATGCGTGCACATGCAATGGGTAGAGAGGAGGAAGACTGTGAGGAGGCAGTCACATGGATAAGAGGCTGCCAGCATTAGATCTGCCTGAGACCCCCCACACACTGGCCCACTGAGACATGAGGATGAATAAATGGATGTGTCCAGATGGACAAGAGTGAAGGTGGGAGAGACAGGCTGAAGAGAGAGAGGGTGGTGGGGTGAGCTGAGCCCCCATGCTGCTGGATGCTATATGGCACTGACTTTAAAACCTAGCTGCTTTTCACAAATGTGTGAGTGTGCATGTAAGGAGTGCTGTCTGTATTATCTCAGCCCTGGTTCCCACATGGTGGCCACACAGTTGCTCCACACACACACACACACACACACACACACACCATACACAGGCTTATCACAGGCACCAGAACACTGCTCTGATTAATAAGCAATGGCACTGCAGACTCACAAACCAAAAGAACCAAATCTGGTTAGCTCCAGGCTGCAATCCTTCCTAAACATTAACAAAAGCTTGTAGAAACTGATCCTGCTCATTAGAAATTGAAGATGACTTCATCCTTGATTTAGAGAAAAGCAGCTCACACAAGTCCAGTGTGCAAAAGTTGTGTTTTTAACTCGGCTCACACCCCAAAGCTCCCACCCTTCATCATGAAAACATATCGGGCTCCAGTGAGAATCTCAGCTATTATTCAATTTCCAGCCAGGCATGAGTATTAATTGTTTTGTCTGTGCCGGGGCCAATCTCCTAGATGTTGTTCATTACCATCTCAGAGCTGTCTTCATTACAGAGACACGCTGTTACAGTATGCTTATATGTACGAGTGTGTATGTGTGTGAGCATGAGCACTCAATGGGGGTTTATCTCAGACTATTGCTCATAGTTCTACATGTCTGCTGCTCCTCTGTGTCACATCATCGGCTGTCTGGCGTAATCAATCAAGAGAACCCATTGTGGCTCACAAAAAACCAATGAGCTGCATCAATAACTGAGCCTGTACTTTCCACCCATGAATATTCCCCTAATGAAACAATCTCTTATCGCAACATTGGCCTGGAAGAAGAGGAAAAAAACAGAGCAGCAACTGGAATGACCATGCTTTGTGTCTTTATGGCTCTCAAATATGTTACCGTTGCAATAATGGCCACGTGCTGCACGAACAAAGAGGGACATTTGAGAGAAAGTGGAAAGCACGCTCACATTGATTCATGTGCTGCTTTCTGTCATTTTGCATGTAAACTAATGTCATTAACAAAAGGGCACAGGCTGACTCCAATTCCCATCCCCCATGGAAATAATGGCCACATCCACTCCTTCAAAACATCACACATGGAAGACTCGCAGTAATGTCCTCCCTCAAGCAGCCTTCATTTCCATTAAGGCAACATACCGCTCTCTCTCTCGTCCCTATTAAACCCAGGGACACAGGCCGTCCTGGTCCTGTGTTCGCTGGAATAATTTGCACTGAAAATATTGTGCTCGTCCCTTGGCCTCCTACTACTGTCATTAACTCTGTGCTAAGACCATTATTTAAACACTGAAAGCTATGCGAGTTATTTGGAGCAACGCTGTGCCAGCTCTCTGCAGTCACAGCTGCAGCATGTAGTCAGAAATCTGTTGAGGGGCCAGTAAGTGACGCTCCATTGAGCCTCCACAAACAACACAAGACAGAAATGAACCACTGAGGCAGGAGAAGAGAGGGAATGTTTTTCCTTTTAAAGAAAGAAGATGGATGGCAGAGTACAGAAGAGGAAAGGGACCACAGAGCTGAGATGCAAATTGGGGAAATGAGAAAAAAAAGTTTCTGCTTATGATTTATTGAATCATATATTAAACATACGCATCCAGAAAGCAAATGCATCATCAACCAGGAGAAAAAAAACTAAATGTGCATAAAAGAATCACGTAATCACGGTGTGAATCCATAGCCTTTCGCTTGCTGTGACTCACATGGACCCCCTCCACCCCACCTGTGTCATCCCTGATGCTCTTTCCCACAACATGCACAAACACTGACGCACACAGGACTGAGCATCCACTCCCCACAGAGCACAGCTTCCACATCAAAAACAACAGCGATATTTACATCCAAGCCCCTTTCCCAACTCCAAGAGGGCCACGTTTGTGTATCTTCTCAGCACGTACAGAGCTTTGTGACTTCGATGATCACTGCCAGTCAGAAAGGGGACAGCTATTCTAGACTCTGACAGGAAGTGGAGTGCTGGTGTGAATCTATGCATCCAAGGCCCTTCAATCCTCGAGAAACAATAACCGAAGCCTGGCCTCTGACGTCAGAGTGCTCGTAAAGGCAGAAACGAGGCTGAAGATTAACAAGAGCTCTCTGAGGGGGCGCAGACCGTTTTCCTGTTGCTAGGAGGTCCAAAGTGTCTCATCCTTTGATGGTTTTAAAAGAGAAACATTTAGGGAGGGATGGAGAAGGGCAGGAAGATAGAGAACTAATAATAGGATGTTCTCTGCAGGTCAGAGCGTCCTTTACTACACCAGCACAGTTCACTCATTCAATCATATGAGACACAACTGAAGGAAAGCATCTGCTGGTGTCGTCACACTCCTTTAAACTCACAGTGATGATAGGTTGTTTGTTACTGCAAACCATCCACTTTACATAAATACTCCAAATATTAACAATGTTTACACAACCTGTGTGCAACTGCATGCAAATTAATGCACAACTGGTCAAAGTTTCTGTTCTGAAAGACAGAGAGCTGATTTGGATTAAAAAAGAACATAATTATATCATATTTTTAACATAATTACTTTGTGCCTTTTCATCTAATTTCACAGTGACAGAAAAGATGTTTAAGCCCTCGATGTCTGCTGCTGTTGCTGCTTATTTGCTTCTATTTCTGTAATATTATTCTAAATGTAATAATAATTTTATTTATTTTAAGTTTATTTTACTTTATTTGACATTTCATTTTAATTGATATGATCATAGTATTTTCTCTTTTTTTCCAAATGTTTTCATGTATTTATTTAGTTTTTCTGACTGCAGATAAATTGAAATAAAGGAGACATTGTGTAAATTTCAGACTTTACAGCTTTGCGTTTCAGATTTGTTTATTTGAGCAGTGACATCAGTTATGTGCATTTTTGCAGCCGTTGCTGCCCAGTAGCGTCCTGATGCTGAGAATATACGATAATAATAAATAATTATAATACATTTTATATACAGGAAGCTCAAGGTCATTTTACAATATAAAAGGAGTCAATGTGCAAAAAATAAAGTGAAAAACAAAAAACAAATAAAAGTTAAACTGTTTAAAGCCAGAAGTCATGCAGGTGAGGTGGGGCAGGTTTAAACAGGTGAGTTTTGAGATGATGACATTTAAAGAGAAAAGGGAGTCGATATTACAGAGGTTAGGGGGTGTTACAGCTAAATTTGTGACCCATCAGAATCTATGACCACTGGGGCGCTAGTCTACATTTCACTGCATATGATGTTTTACAAAACGTTCGGGGGCCTGAAAACACTTATAATAACAAGAAAAAGCTTTTTTAGCCCCTCAGTGGGGAAATTATCCACTTAGTTCATTATAATGAAGTTACAGTAACATCACACATTCTGGTGATGATTATAAAAGGTGACTTTTGTGGTCCTGGCTGTATTAGGCACACATGTGCCAGAAGAGTGACATGAGTGATGAACTTGGATGTTTTTAAGTGCATTCACGTGCTCCCTGTGGTCACAGATTCTGATGGGTTACACATTTTGTTGTAACACCGAGACGCAGTGTGAAGTTGTACCTGCGTACCAACGCTAGCAAGCAGACATAAACACACTTTGTGTGTGTGAGTTGCTATCATATACTCTGGTGTGTAAACTGTTTTGTTATGTAAAGCACGTATTGTTGTTTTTTGCATGAAACACACTATAAACAATTCTGATTTGATCTAAATGTTCGTTATCTTGTGTATAATCACTCGCAGAAGCTTTGATTCCTCGATGCCCAGACATTTGCATGCCTTGTGTCTCATTGTGTAAAGATCAGCTGTGTCCAGGTCCAGTTCTTCCATCCTGTAACGTTTAGATGCAACCCGTCCGTCACATCTGAACATAAAGGCTGAATTTCTGCATGTCCTTCAGCTCTGCAGACATTTGCTAACGAGCTATTTGTATGATTCAGGTGTGTTGGAGAAGGAACGCTTCTAAAGGTTGCAGGATGGTAGAGCTTGAGGACTGGACTTGGAATCCCCTGCAGTAGATTATTGAGTAAATAATCTCTGCAATACAAGATCTATTCTCCTTTTACTGGCTGTGGATAAACCTGAACATTTCAGAAAAAACTAAACGTGCTGATTATATGAAAAAAAAACTTGTGTTGTGAGCATATGTTGCAATCGCTCCATAGGAACAAGCCTCATAAAAAAACACAAAAAACTACATGTCCCTGATTCTTTGTGCTTTGTGACCACAGTCTACAATGTGAGAAGCTTGAAGGACAGAACACGTGTTTTCCAAATGTGGTGAACAAAAACAAGCTACAAAAGTTTATTTGTAGAGAACAAAGTGCTTTGTATAAAACATAAAAATTTTGCAGCAAGTTGCAGAAAAGGTACTGAAAAGCAAACTAAACTGGAAGAAAAAGACGACAAAGAGATAAAATACAAGCAATAAAAGTTACAGCATGATGGATTAGCATGAAAAGTTTTTACTGGGCAGTTCACAAACATACATGCATGTTTCTTATGCTGTGAATGCAGACATGAGGGTTGATCTAAGACAAAGAGATAATATTCTGTTTGTCTGCATGCTCTGATGTGGGTTAAAAGCATGTAGGATGCTCTTGTTTTTCCTGTTTCTGGCCAGACATACTGGATATGAACACATATAGACTAATTAGAGGAGGTATTCTGGGTTTTCCTCTTATAAAAGGGTTTCTGGATCATCAGCTTTGTCTGTTTGGGGCTGTATAACAAACAGGAGAATGTTTGTTGCAGCTATGTAACAACCTTGTCCTTGTCCCCAGCATCAGTATTTATATATATATTTATTATACCATCGGTGCCAGTTCAGCAACTACAACAAATGTACCTTTCCTTGACACTGATGCTTCTAATGTTTAATCGTGACTTGGATCTGAAGCTGTGTTAGTTGTAGCTCTCGCCGTGCAGGCAAACTCTGCTGAAAGTCAGCATCGGTTTCTGACACGTTCCTGGAAACGTTCATTCGGATCCATAGAAGCTTAAGTTGAGTGAAAATTGAATAAAAAAGAGAAAAGCTAATAGGAACTGGATTTAGTGGATATAAAATACAAGTAAAGGGATTTTAGCTGTAAATATGAGAGTGTATTCAGAATCTTACATCCTTTAGCTTTCAGGCAAATAACAGTGATCTAGTTAACACAGCAGGGAAAAAGTGAAGCAAAGCTAAGAATTAACATGCGTAGCATCTAAGCTAGTGGGTAATGTTCCTACCATTTCTATAAAGATGCATATTTTAAATCATCTGGACTTTTGTTTCCTTTTCATGCATCACACTCACACTGAGAAACAAATTTCCCCCAACAAACCACTGTCCACATCCACGAGCTCCTCCTGGAGACCGGACAACAAAACTGTGTGGCTGCACACGTCAGCAGTCGGTCGAGTCAGATTTGCAGGGAAATATTTCTGCACAGGCCTGCTGCTGATTTCAATACGTCACTGAGCTGTGATTTATAGACTTAATCCCCCTCAGGCATCCTGTACAGCCAGTCCTAATGAAACACACTGATCTGGATGGAATCTAAAGAGCACAGATATCAGCGCCATGTGGAAAAGAACATATGGATTACTGAGCTCTTCTCCAACATTCCTGAACAATCTGGACAGGACATTGAGCGTTTTATCACCGCCAAGGACTCTGCAGTGAGACTTCCAGTTGCTCACTCCCAGCAGGGTCAGCATCCCATCCTGCAAAAACAGGAAGAAACTGCTTTTATTTTGCTACCGTAAAGTCATGTTAACTTTATCCTGATCAGACTTTTTATTTATATTGTGTATCTTTTGTTTTAAATCTACACTCTGCTTTATGATTTAGTCCTGGTGTCTTTTCAGTAACATGATGATGATGAGTTGAACTAATTTAAATAAAAAATACATAAATGGTCTTTGTCTTCCTGGCTTGTGAGCAGATATTTCCATCAGCAAAAGGAGCAACAGGAGTAGAAAAACAGCTTTACATTTGCTTGTTGTGAGATCATTTAGGGAGAAGTCGTCAGTTTGCAACCTTGAATCCCTAAATGACCTTTGAGTTGTGCACAGGCAGACCCCCCAGCCTCAAAAACACTTCTAATCCCCATGTACCCAGCGTCCCGTGATGGGAATTAAGACAGATAAACAGTGCATTTAAAAAAGTCTATTTACATTTCATTCTATCTAAATGCATCCTGCCCTAACTCTATATCTCCAGTTCCTAACCCAGATCATTTCTAAGGGAGAGGTGAGGTTGTAATTATAAATGTCCAACAACAGTGTACAACATGTGCACAAGATGGTTATAATGAGAGGCCAACAACTAAAGAGGGATGCAGACATAATATAAAGTTTGAAAAAAGCAGTGGAGAGATGGTGAAATGACATTTAGCATGCTGGGTAGTGCAGCCAGGCTACCAGCTACCAGGTACCAGGTACCAGCTACCAGGTACCAGCTACCAGGCTACCAGCTACCAGGTACCAGGTACCAGCTACCAGCTACCAGGCTACCAGCTACCAGCTACCAGCTACCAGGTACCAGGTACCAGCTACCAGGCTACCA
>JBAMHV010000010.1:25862427-25895491 GCA_037177535.1 Pseudomugil gertrudae
GATGGTCGGTGAGACTGAGGACGATGCGGGTGGTCGGTGAGACTGAGGACGATGCAGGATGGTCGGTGAGACTGAGGCAGTTTTTCACATCATAACAGAAATGTCCTGATGTATTTCATGAATTTCTCTTTACACAACCACAAAGCAAGGTGTAGGAGCATCATAATTCCTCTACTAGAGACACATCACAGCACCCCTCACATAATAGTTTTCTTTAAAAACTGTTGCAGAAATTCATAAAAAAAATCTTATAAGAAAATAAAATCCACTTTAAAATACTACAGATTTGTGCAGGTTTGCATGCAAACAAGTACTCCTGCCTTCTGCTGCAGATCTTCTTTACCTAAAAAACAAAATCATACTATCACAAAACAAGCATGAGCAGACCCAGTGCATGCCATTTTGCACACTATACCCCACTCATAGCAGAGAATTACTGCATAATTAAGCAGGTTATAAGGGTGCACACTGCATAGGCTACACCAGGGATCTGCGGTGCTACGGGGTCGGTGTGCTTCCCTGCAGCAACACATCTAATTCAAATGAATGGGTCTTTAACAGACATGTGCAGAACTTGCTGTGGAGATCACTTTCATTTGAATCAGGTGTTTCAGTGGGGAAACTTTAAATACCTGCAGGAACCCGACCCTCAAGGAGCGGATTTGGAGATGCCACCCCATCATGAAAACTTCATTTTGAGCTAACTTTGTGTGCAGCTATTCTCGGGAATGAAGACTTTACTTCTTTTTAGTGTTTTTGTTGAAGAAACATGAATAAACAATGCACTGCTGATGGGAGAAGTGTACTGTTTGGTGTTTTAATGCTTCATAAATCTGGGCACAAAGTGGACCTCTCCTCGCTTTCTGCCTGCCCAACAGTTACATCATCTATTAAACGTGCAGTGGTCAGCTCTATGTGATGCTGAGCTAACAGAGGGACATACTTCAGCTGAATGAGTAACTGCATAACTCCTTGTAAAGCTGTGCAGTTCATGGCTTACACGTGCATGAAATAGCTCATCCCTGAATGGACCCCACCCCTTCCCCATACACAGTCTGGCATTAAACATTTATTTATTGCTTATACTTTCTCCAACAACAGTCTCCGGACTTATATTTCTCTTTGACTTTATTTCAGAGGTGTGTATCCAGTGTTTTTGTCAGGGCCACGGGGTGAAATAGCTCCACTCTGAGCACCACTGTGTTAACAACCGCCCACATGTCCAAATTGACATGTTTAATTTAGAGCAGGGTGCACATATTGCTGCGAGTGCAGGATCGCTAGTAAATGACAGATTACTCACATTTGTGTGAGCCGATGTAATCCGATTCCAGTTCATTCTGTGCAAATCTCATGTCGTCATACATTAGGAGCGCTCCAGCCTCGCGCAGGCGTGAGCAAACAGCCACAGAAACATCCAACCCAGATGCACTTTGCACGTTAATGCCAGCAGCTGCTTGATGATGGAGCAACAGACACAATGCAGGTTCTGATGAAGTAAGTGGAACCATTCCTTCATCAGAGCATCCACTGCGAGATTACAAACCACTTTTTACCATTAAAGAGGGCAACAGATGTAAAAAGATCCAAAAACAGCATCTAACAGCTCGATACGTGTGTGTGTGTGTGTGTGTTTGGCTGTATTCACTACACACACGTATGTTACTTTTCTAATGATGAAAAAAATGTCACAAGGTACTTTGTATATTTTTCAGCATCATTTGTTTTTTAGGCTTTCACAAATACCACATCTGGTTTTTACTACTAACACCATACCCCATGCAGGCAGTTAGTGAGGAGATGCTGTAAATGCTACAAAATGATCAGAAACGTGTTGATACCTACAGGGTAAAAGCATTAAAACCATTATATTTCACAGCCATTTCTGAATTTTAAATTATTATTATAAATTTGAAAAAAGAGATAAAACTACTAAAGTATCAAAAATAATATGATTGCTTATATATAATATAATGAGTAATAGTATAAATTATATATATATAATTTATATTGTAATATTATATATATTTAATAATATTAAATATATATTTAATAATAGTATAATATGAATCTATGACTGTTGTTTTATTAACGGGAACACTAACATAAATTTGCCTAAATCCATATTGGTTCCTAAAATTAATTTCATTGTTAGTTTATAATGTATTTTTCAACCTTTTCTCTTTATTCTGATCCATAAATGTGACTCATGTGATCTTATATAAATCCTTTATGAAGAACTTCTGACCACCACTAAAAATAATAGTCCAGGATAAAGTGCTGAATGTGTTGTGGGTAAATGGAAAGGTTTGGTTTGTTTCCTTCATCCTCGCGCACTCGCGCAGACTCGGGTCTCCGCTCATCGATGCGCTCGCGCATCGACTCGCTCACTGTACACCAAACTCGCTGCGCTCTGACCACTGCTGCAACTTTTGCAGACTCCTCACTCCACAGACATGTCGCACAATAGCTGAAGTAAAGCTGTGATCGTGGCTCATCCTCGGAGCCCGCAGATTGTCCGCAGGGTGCACGTGAGACGCACAGCCGCTCTCCTGCAGCTTTCCTCGCATCGGACGCGACGTTTCCAAACGCCTGGACAGGAATTATGAGCGTTTTCTTCACTAATGAACCGGGCCAGTAATGCAGGAGACCGCGGCGACCCTCTCATCACTGTTCCAAGATGGCAGATTTTTATTGAGTTTTGAGCTGAAAGGTCGCTTTATTTGTTGCCATGAATAACAGAAAGCCTTGCACCGATGGCCCCTGTATACGAAGGTAAGCGGCTTTGGGCTTTTATGCTGGAACCCATCATTTAGGATCGCTTCACACGGTTGCTGACTCCCTCCTCCTGTCAGAATAACACAGAGTAAATGAACATGATATTATCTTTATAAAGATGTTAGAAACGGGAGCAGTTTGGGTCACAGTTAGAGAATATTGACACATTTTGGTGCCAGTCTGCGCGGTGCTCGTTACGCTGATAAGGCAGCAGACCCCCCAGGTCTGAATAAGGTCTAAAACAGCCCTTTATTTAACACACAGCAGTGCACACTCGTGCCTCACATCAGAAAACGATCCGTTTTGCTCTCATGTGAGCTCCTGATGGGAATATTAGCTCTGCTTGGAGAGGGAATGAAAGAGGGTCGGAGCACGATCGGTCCCGGTCTCGTCTGCATTCATTCCCAATCTTATATCTGCACATATGCCGCACCAGTTTAGAAACTACAACACTTTTCACCTTTCCCTGCCATGAAGCATTAATTCATGCATGTATATTTGTCTCCCGGAAGTGAAAGTCAAGCTTAAATAGAGCGAATTGTCGATCACTGCTGCATTGTGACTGTGACTAATCCAATGAGGGAATGCTTCCCTGCAAGCTTCTCTAAATTATTTGCAGACATTCAGGATAAAGTAGAGATTCAGACATGAAACGGTGTTTGCTGTTTGCAGGCTTGCTGCAGAGTGGATTATAAATATAAGACAATGCAGGCGGCCCACATTATCCTGAGCTGGATCGGTCTTTATGGTCAAACTGCAATCACGCAATTAGCAGAAAAATGTTTAAAAAAACAGGTGTGAGGGAGTAATACTGTTCCGTTTTTATTTTTAAATCAGTGGAAATGAAGTGTTGTGGTCCAAACGGATGATGCATGTAACAGGAGCAGGTTTAGTTTATTAGGATACTGAGTTAAACATGCTGATGTGCAAACTGAGAGTAGCGCATGCAAATGATGTTTCTTATCTTTATTTTGGAGCAGCCTCGTGTTTTATGTGCTTACTCCATAGTCCCTCTGCTGGCCTTACTAGGAACCCTGCTTTCCTATTCAAAACACACTATGTAAAAGAAGGAACTGCTTAAAAGTATTTACATGTAGAGAAAAAGTCTGTTTTAATTGTGAAGGATATTAAGGTTGCTCCAAATGCTTCTCTCAGTGCCATGTCCCTATAGAAGTATTATAGTGATATTTCATTAGGGGTGTTGAAGCTTAGTGGCATAGCTTAGGACTCAGGCGCTTCATCATGAAAAGGAAAGTTGAAATGAGACTCCTATGTAAAGGTAATTAGCGTAAATTACATCCCCGACTTTTCCCTCCACGGCGAGGAGTGGAAGGGAAGAGATGGAGGCAGCAGAGGGAATTAATTACCTTGCCTGTCCTCCTCAGTGTTAGAGAGGGCTGTTATGTAGAGCAGTCATGGAAATGACCAAAGTCTCTGGTGGAAAATGGGTTTGGGGGGCCCTTCACATAGAATAGGACTGGCTATTATAGTAATTACTCACCCCTTGGCTACAGGGCAACTAATAACTTAAATCTATATGATTAAGTGCTTCCCTTTATTGTTTAAAGTTGAGACTGTTTAGGGAACATGTGTTTGTTTTTGTTTGCTCAAGATCTCAATGACAAAATAATTCACTCTTAGTATTAGTTTTTTAAGGGAAGGTTGCTTATGCAATGATGTTGTGTTGATATGAGTTACATGTTTGTCTTTGGTCCTTCTTGGCTGAGACGGAAGGCCATCAGGCAGAGCTGCTGGCAGGAAGGGGTGTGATCACTCAGGGATCTGGGTCTCATAACCTAAACTGACACCTTGATGGATGTCTGATGAATGGAGCAGGTCCAGCAGCCCCCAGCTGTGGAAAAGCTAATATTCCAGCCTTGCTTTCTCGCCCTTCTGCCCTCTTCTCTGGCTAGATGTGGGTGTTGTTGTGTGCTCATGCATGGATGTACATATGTCTCTGTCTGTCTGTGAGTCTCTACACAAGCCCAGGTCTGCAGGAGGATTAGGCAGCTGCAAATCTGGGCACCACGCAGGAAGGCAGCATGTGCAGATCTGTCCCTCACAGGTCATCCAGTACTATTCCAGAATGGATTCAGTCACTCGCTCCTGGAAAAAAACGGACAGAGTATGACTCAGAGGCTGTGATGATGAAGATGATGATGATGGCAGTGAGACACTATGCAGCATCGCAGGCAGATTAATGAATTATCCATCCACGGGGCCGTTATGCGTTAGTGTGACTTTGAATTACCTTGCGGTTTCTGAGAAAGCAGAAAGCGCCGTGCTTTCATTCAGTCATCTGAGGTGGAAAACAGAGAAACTTTCTGAGAAAAACCTCCAAACTCACCCTCCCTCTTCCTCTCATGCTTGTTTGGAGCCACTTGATTGATATCTTCCTCACTGACTGTGGTCCGGCCTTAGCCTCCAAGGTTGCAGCCTTTTAAACTTTTAAACTGATTAGAATTGCAGGAAGGATTCTGGGGGCCAGTGGGGGCCACAGCAGGCCCCACCCTGAGGCAGGGCCATGGAGCTTTTTTTAATGTTGTGACAAGCGGAGTCGTGTGTTTAGCTCTGATGAAATAGACAGATATGGTGGAGGACAGCTGACAGTAATAAGAGAAGAGGGGGGGGGGGTAGTTAAGTCGTAACACCAGGAAGGAGGGAACTGTCGTCGCCACACATCCTCACAGAACAGTTTGACCTCTTATTGCCCTGATTTATCATTTTATGACTAATTCGTAGCAAGATATTTGCTCTCCAATGGAAGATCTGTCTTCACAGGTGCTGGTTTGGCATTGTCCGGCGCTTCTTATTAAAGAAGAAAGCGAAATACGACGTTTGAGGAATTCTTTATCGACTTGCTGAATGATGGTAGAAGATGCTGAAGCTTCTGAGGGAGGCAACATGTGAGTTTTGTGTGAAGACAGAAGGTTATATGGGTCTTCTCATGTGCTGAAATAGTTCCCAGGTGTGATGTGAGGATTATGGGAACAGATGGGTGTGTGTTAGCGAGGCAGAGCTGAAATGACAGGTTAGTGGAAGAGGCCACTCAGAAAACAGTAGACCCAGCCTTAGTGTGAGCAAAATGCATTTCAGCAAATTCTCCCTTTTTTACAAGCTGCCTTCAATAATCCAGCTCCACATTTTCACATGGACATGCAACAGAACTTTACCCAGTAAGCCTCCTGTTGTGGAGCGGCCGCCATATGCTGCAAAAAGCTCTAAAATCCCGGCTGTGAGGTCATTGAACTTGGGGAGACCACATCAGTTGCTGACATTTGTTTTTTTATATTAAAAACAAAAAGAGAGACTGGCTGGGATGGAGCCTCAATCATGTCAACTGCTTACCCACGTGTGTGGGCCATTTTTTTTACCCCCCTCTGTAATTTAGTTTCACATTGTGCATATTGTCAGCTTGTTTGGAACAGCTGGCTCTGACTGCCAGCATAACAACTTCAGGCTCAGGTTGGGAGGAAACTGGTACTGGTGTCTTTTAGCTGCACAATATTCCATTTGCAAACATGAAACCTGCTTTGATGATACAAAACGGTAGCATTGGGAATTGGGGTTTGTTCCTACATCATATCGGTTACAAATCAACATGTAAGGTAGGGATAATGCCCAGAACACCCTGCCACCAGTAAAGTAGTAACCACTCAGTGTGTGTTTAACGGGATGATGCTGAGAGTCGCTGTGCCTTTTGACACATCCTTTTGCTTTCATCTGCTGTGAGAGCCATGGTTCAAACAAAGGTTCACATTTTACCACCTCTCCACACAGTCCAGAATGAATAAGACCCTTTGTTAACTTGGGCCAGTTAAGCAGTAATTACAAAGGGATTCCTGGAGCATAAAGGGCACTTTATATGCTGAGCATGTCAAATCGCTTTTCATGTTTGTGAATCATATTGCACCATGCAGATTGAAAACGATCAGCGTTTCGCTCACAGTCCACATATTATTGCATGCTCACTTTGCGCTCTCTCATCACTTACCAGTGACCCCCCCCCCCCCCCTCCAGTTCCTGATCAGTGTTTCTCTGCCCCACCCCCATGCACGTCTCTTATCTGTCCTTCCATCCCGCTGTGTTTGTTGATAAGCCGAGAGGCCATTGGCCAGCGCACATGGTGCCCATGTGACCCTCAGCAACAGCCTGATGGCCAGATTGGAAGCCCCCCCATGTATGTTTGTGTGCATGTTCTGTGTGTGCAAATGGCCGGCTGGGTTGCGAGGAGGACTGGCTACTGTAGCTTTATTGTTCTCCCTAATCATGACCCCCACCCATAAACCTTCCGACGCCCTCCCTCACTGCTTCCCACTGACTGAGTCCCCTCTGGCCAGTCTGATTGCCTCATCCCATCACTACCCCAGCAGCTTGTTTTTAGTGCACACCGTCCCAGCTCTTAATCCTATTGTTTGTGATAATGTCCCGTCACACCGGCCCGTTTGACGCTGCCCTCTCTGTTTTTTTCCCAGCTCAGGCTCTTTTGGCCTTTCGACTCAGTGCCTCACAATGCACATGCACACGGGGCGTAATTAAAAAAAAGTTGGGCAAAGTGATGAATGCTGTGTAGGGATGACATGATCCAACGTGCTACATCTGGATGGAGAGAACAGCTGCTGCATTCACGGGCACTTGATTTAAACAAAAGATCCAAAACGTCTCTTCATATTACAGGAAGCATGGAGTGAAAAATGGTTGGTAGTTTTTAATCAAGCCTTTTATAACCTCTGCATTTCCCTCCTCTGTGGAAGGAAAGAGGCATGGTAGGCAGTGAGGATGGAGAGGAAGAGAGGATAGTGTTTGCAGACAGATATTAAAATGAGCAGAGATGTAGTGAGTTGCACTCAGATTAGGGCACTGAGGTCAGGATGAGTGTTTTTTTTTCTTTGGTTGTATGCTTTTATATGCTTTGACACAGTCACATCTACTGGCTTTACCATGTGTGGCCAGTCGACGTGGACGAAAGTGCCACTGCCAGGCCCTTCACCGCTCCTGGCTCAGTCATGGAAGGGAAGTGGAGCGATGGGCGGCTGCTGGCGGCCTCTTCACAGATGGCTGCAGGTACAGCGCTACGCTTGGCTGATAACCAAAGGACTTCAAAGCTCAGACGAGCGCTCAAGCCCATTTCTGTCCAAAGCCAGGAGGCAAAAGGCAGAGAACAGAAAGAGTAGCAGCAGACAAGAAGTGAAGTAGTCAAAAGAGTCAAGAGGCATGGAAATGAGCAGCTTTAGCCTTTACCTGCTTTTCTGCTCATATCCTGGTTCTCAGAATTACCGTTTATCACCTCTTTTCTTTACATTTTGTTCACATTAAAGCAGTTATGATGATGTACTCAGAGGAAAAATACTGTAACATTATCATGCTATTTTATCATGACTCTGTCTGAAAGTAAAGGACAAGTTTCTCATCCAAAGAGCAGCGATGACACTAAATGTTGGGGTTCAAACATGCAGTGAAACGTTTCTGGTTTCAGAAACTATTTAGCTGAAGTTGAGGAAAGTTCGTCTTTGTTGCTGCTGAAAGGTGGAAGCTGTAACAAGCCGTTAAAGGATAATGTGAAGGGAGAGATGTTAAAAAGCCATTGATTCAGTCACACATTCCAGCTCTTCCAATAAGCCTGAGAGGAACTTTTCTCCATGGCTGCAGCGTTGCACACAACATCTCTGAAGACATTTAGTAGCATTCAGCTGTAAGTGAAAAGGGTCATGATTATTTCATGAAAGTTAAAGTCTTTTTTTTAATATTAAATAACTGCTATATTTAGGGCTTTACTGAAAGGTTGGAAGGAGCTGTTATACCTTCACTGTTCCCTTTTATTTTCTCTCAAAACCTCCAACAAACAGTCTTTTCAGCCATCTTGTTTTATTTGTCAGATTCATCATAAAAGAAAATCCAGGACATACTTTTAAAGACCTTTTAAGCTCATAAAGCATAAACAATTGTGGCATATTTATTCCTCAAATTGCTGCTCAGATGGTTCTCATCTACACACGGCGTGTCAATAAGAAAGTTAAACAAGGCTTCATGATAAATAAAACCGTATTCAGGAATGGCCTGAATGGTTTGCCTAAATTACTGGTCTAAGTGTTGCCATCCAAAAAAGAAAAGGCTGCACACCTTTTATATCCAGTCCTCACTTCAAAGCCTTGGGCACATTATGGCCAGCCAGCAGCTCTGTCTGGAAGCCTTTTGAACTGACCTCTGCATTCAGCCTGACAGACAGAGATGGAGAGGGAAAATGGCAGAGAGATGGGGAATGACAAAGCTTGGAAAAGTAAGGCAGAACTGGAAGCGGTGGTGAAGCTGAGGTTGTGAGAGATGAATACCTTCATCTGGGGGCCCATTAGCCTCAGCGGCACAGCCAGAGGTCAAAGGGTATGGTGACAAGGTAGGAGACAGAGGGGGGGGCGTTAGTGTGGATGGGTGTGGGGTTGTTAATATGGATGGGTGTGGGGTTGTTAATATGGATGGGTGTGGGGTTCCCAGGGAGAGAATTTGGAGGAGGTTATGGGTGGAGGGTGGAGGGGTGTTGAGCTCATGATTTCTCTTATTGAACAAGCTTCCTCGTCACATCGGGGCTGTCCACCTCAGCTGCCTATGCACACAAACTTGTTTGCGCCCCTCCAGCACTTGTAGAGGCGCCGGTTCAGAAAAAAGGCCAAAATGTGACCTTTAGCTATGAAGACCTGCTCTGATTTCTCTGCTCCCAGACCAGGCCAGCCGTTTTCCCGCTTCAGATTCCAGTCACACAATTAAAGAGGCATTCACAGCATGAATCGCTCATTCGGCTTCTTTAAATACATCAGACTACCAAAGTTTCCATCTTTATTCTCTGTGAAGCAACTCAGTGTAATAAAGAGGAATTTACTGACTTTTACAGCTTTGTCTCTTTTCCATCGTGTTAATGACCCTCCTAGCCAGCACAAATCTGAGTTTAGAGACGTGTCCGATCACAGGAACCAGCCTGGAACTGGCAAGTCTCCAGTAGGTGGATCTTTGTTTCATCCTAAGGAAAAAGTTCTTGTTAGGTGTATAAATGTAAAACACAGCTCTCATTTCCTGCTTGAAGGTGTTATTTGTGCAAACTTATTCAAACTTCACATACATGGCGGCTCAGTATGTGGCTGTTAGAGCGATGGTGAAAATAGCCATTTCCTGCCTGGTTTTTTGCTTCTATTTGTGACTCCGAGGACACTGTAAATATAATCAGCCAAAGCCATGATTTTCACGCTGAATCAGACGCATAGGGCTGAGTTGGCTCGCCATATTTATTACCTCAGCTATGTGGCCAGAAGGACTCAACAGCCATGTTTACGACACAGTCAGTTGGATTAAGGACACATATGCCTTGCTAAATTGGTATGGGTGCACATGTTTGTGTGTGTGCTGTAATCTTTTAGAAGCTGTTAGAATACATAGCATGGTGGGCCTAACTGTGTCAAAGAGAAGACGAATGAGAAGCTCTGGTAGGAAAGAAGCTTTAAAAGAAGATGACGTGAGATTAAATCGTTTTAATAGGCATGCATATTTATGAGTTACCTGCTGTATGTACCAGGAGTACATGTCGAGGCTTCGTCGAGGAAGAAAAGGGGCTTGTAGCCTAGATTAGTCTGCTCCTGAGCCCTAATATGATTCCCAGATTCACACATCCCTCTGAAATATCACACTCTCTTGTCATAGGGATGCATTTGATGGGGAGGCAGTATACTGGGGCACACAGCAAAGAGGAGTCAGACCAGATGTCACAGCAATCACTGATGGACAGAGCCTAAATTCCTTATTGTTCAACTTTTTTGTGGGTAAAAGGTGGAATTTAGACATAAGCATCAATAGCTGTGACACATCTTGCTACTCAGACCTGAAACTGACAGTTAGGGCGTAAAACCAACAGAATACTATCTCCTTAATCATTTCTGAACAGCTCCTTCCATTTGTGCTACACCAGCTTTCAGCCTTTTGTTTGAATGTGGTTGTGTTTTGGAAATAGAGGAAGTGATGGCTCCGCTGTGCATGATTGGCCTCCAGATGCCTGGTCAGGTTTAACCAGTTCCTCTGTAGTTGGGGTTCATCGCTGGGGCTGCAAACGGGTGGGGCATCACATGAGTCCCTCTGGGCTTGTGTATTGTGGGGTGGTACTTTTTCTGTAGATATTTCTGCAGGTTTTCAGAAGCAGCAACTCAGAATTTACATGAGTGAAGATTCCTGTAAAGAATCAGAAATGCATAAGTGACTACACACCCACTGGCACGTACAGCCACACGCTTTTTGCATATATGCATACTTCTCTGCGTGGTTACGTGCACATCCTTAGTTGAGGAAAGCCTGTCGAGCAGGATGGGCATTATTCCAGCTGCCTCTGCTGGGTATTAATGCTGCAGCAGACTTTAACCCCTATAAGCTCAAGAGCACGCCCAAAATGAATGCTTAGCAGTGTGTTCCATGAGACAGGGCAGGGTGGCAGGGTGAGGCCATGATGATATCTCTTCAAAACACCGTCCAAGGCTGTACTCCCTTCAGCTGACATCTTTCTCCCATTACTACAAACTTCATTAGACTTATTCTCCTTGAGCTTTTTCCGTCCCTCATGCAGGAGTTTGAATAATGAATTAAATGTTGATAGGTAGTGAAGAGGATCCCGGCTCTGTGTGTTTGTGCATACGGGCATACGTATCCCCTGTGGGAACATCAGCATAATTTAATCTCTCTCTGTGTTTGCATATCACTGGCTTTTGTCCTGGTCTAACTTAAGTGCCATCCTCTAAAACATCAGTTCGAGGTGCATTGTAAAAGTGGCAAATGAGGCCACCATGCACAGTAACACTAAAACCCCACACTGTGTGTAGATTACAGCGCAACACTCAACACAATCTATACTGCTCTGGCTCCGCTCGAATCAGTTCGTTCACCTGCATCTCGCTCATTTGTGGGGGTATTGTTTCTTGTCTGTAGTTCGCATATGTTCATCATCATTCACATCATGCTGTGCTCTTATTTTGAATCCAAATGACACACGAGGAAGTGTGGTTTAGTCCGGTGTTTTTTTTTATTATTTATTTATGATAACCAGCCTGAAGAACTGCTGCTTATCAGGTGTGTGGTCCTGCATGCCCTCTGCGCTGTGTTTGCAACTGCAGTCAAAGCAGCACAGCTTGTTGCATGTGGTGGATGTGATGTCGGCTGTGCCGCTGGTTAATGGTTGGGCATGTTTTTAGTGCTGCACACGACACTTTCTTTAAGCTTCTTCTACATTAAGCTGCAAGGAGAACATTATTTATACAGCTAGTTTTTTCTCTGTGTGGAGGAAGGACTCTGTAAACCAACAACACTCGTGATTTTATTAATAAGAAGTCCCACGTTGCCACCCGCTCTCCCATCCGCCCCCTCTTCGCCTCCTCATCTCTCCTCCACCGTGGTTCTTGGTTCAGAGCCTGATTAGGCTGACCTGGCAACATAAACAAGGCAAATGTTTTTCTCACTCCAGTCGTTTTATGGCCACATTTACAACAGGAACAGCAGCCTCCTTATCAACTGACAGATGTCCTGCGGTAGTAGGGTTTTTTTTTCCCACAAGTCTAATGCAAATGTTAGCGTTGAAACTTTAACACTCAAAGTAATTTATATAAACCAAGAAAGTTGGAGTTTCAGATGTGAACTTGTGTGTGTTAGCATCCGTATATGTGTGCCTCCACACATGGACATATGTGGACCAGCTTGTGCGTACGCTCTTGCTCTTTTATCAATGCATGTGCATTTTGGCAAGTGCTGACTGATCACGTTATCTCACAGCTAACACAACATGTTGTATCTTTGGCTGTTTGCTTCCAGGAAGGGCAGAGTTGAGGGAGTGTCACATTTACAGCAGGCATGTTGTTTAGCAAAGCGGCCCTGCAAATATCTGCGAAACGCCACTCATATTTAGTCTCGCCATATGCCAGATGACGGTTTTATAAGAACGGATTGAAATGGCAAGACACTTCCAAGCAGGCAAAAACTGCAGTGAGGCAAAAAGAAAAGGCCCGATGGAGCAGAATCCTGCTTGACAGGATCCCCTCGCTAGCTCATCTGATGCATTATTCTATAAATAAGCAGGGATGAGAGAGCTAAAAAAGTAGGCAGGGTGGTCAATAGTGGCCTCAAGAGAGAGCAGGAGAGAGAAACACTATGCAGTGTCAAGCTCCAGCTCCCCACAGAGGACGGTGTTCAGGCAGGAGGCAGGAACACAAGGCTAAACTGTTCTGTATGGACAAGATGTTCCTGTTCAGCCCTGTAATTAACCCCAAAGTCTCTGTTTCAGTACTTACAACAGGTTCTCTACCAGTGGCCTTGCTGGCTGACCTGGAGACTACAAAATAGATGCAGCATGCTGGAGCGGAAGCATCTGTGACAAAGACAGAGCTGAAGCAGCTCTTTGGGATTTTTATTTAGCTCATCCTTTTCGTCTTTAATGCAGCGGGCGTTCAGAAACTGGGCGGAGGAGTAACACACAAAGAGGAGTGAAGGGTGAGATAATGCTTTGTCTAGACAGTCAGAAGTCATTTCATTAGCAGGTGATTTGGTAGCCCTCACCCCCACCCCACTCACCCAACTCCTTCCTGGCCTGTCCGGTAAGGAGACTGGATCATCAGAGCGTCTCTGCTGGTGTCTGCAGCCATTAAACCTCTGGAAGCAGTCCAAATAAATCTAAGCTAGGGGACACAGGCGAGACAGACTACTGTCTCTGGTAGTCTCCCAGGTGATTGCTGGTGCGTTCGTATTGGATCTCTCCACTCCGATCCTTTGGTGTAGTCTGAGCATTGAACAGCCGCTTCAGTGACTGATGAATTTTTAAAGGCATCAGCCTGTTTCGGAGCAGTTTTCCCATTAAAGTTCATACACATTTCATTTATTTCTATCTGGAATTGAAATAGTTTTAAAGAGCTACTTTTCATGTGTGGTGGCATCTAAAGCCTCCCTCATCAGCACTCTGTCAGGCTTCTGTGGCGTTTAAATGACAGGTTAAATAAAGGACGGCACACAGAAGCAGGTCACAGACTTTGTGAGGGCCACTCATGACCCCGCTCTCCAGGCTCTATTCTCCTTCCCTTCCTTTCAGTCCATCTCTCACCCTCACATGGCATGCAGAATGGCCCCGATCCTCCCAAAAAGAAGATTAACAAACTCCTGACAGAGAAGTAATCTCTCTGAAAACATTGACTATTACCATTTCAACATGCTGCCTCTAAACAGTGGAAATGCCTCTCTGCTATGCTTAATTGCAGTGTGTGGGACACACAATGTTCCTTAGGTATGCTAAATGGAAAACCTTGGCTACTGAAGGCATTCCAACAGTATAAATGTGCAACAATGAATGTTTAAATTCCAGTAAACCTTAGGAGAACATTTATAAAGGAAGGCGTTTTAGCACCGTGTGACAACATTATAGAGGGTTTGCTTGTTCAGATTCCACATCGGGAATATGTTTGAACTTCACTTTTGGGTGAAGACAGATTCATGTGGACTCGAGCTGCTTTCCCAATGAAGTATAATTGGTCACATTGTTGCTTGTGAGTGTTTCCATGCGATAGCATTACAGCCATTTGACCTCTTGCTTTTTGTTCATTTAATTACTTATCTCCGTTCTGCAAAAGGCTCCAAACTTTGTTTGCTTTATCATTTATCTTTGCATCTTTTAAGCTCTGCAGAAGAAGTTTTTTTTAGTGTTCTGTACATTTCTAAATATTTTTGTTAGGATTATTTCTTAGTCCTCCCCCAGTTTAGGATAATATGTGCAGCCTTCAGTTCATTGCACTGTGTAAGCATGTTAAATGAACTCAGTGACCACAGTGTTAGAACTGACAGAGAGTCAATGAGTGACTACAGCCATGGAGGAATTTCTGTGATACACATGCAAAGAGCAGCAAGCCTCAGCTTGGCCTTGTGAAACTTAAGCTATTCATAATCATACTAGCAGATATGTAATATTGGAATTTTCCATAAGAGGAAGAAGCCAGTTCATCCATCTTTGGGTCCATCAGTCTGTTCCTGTGATTATCCCGTCCTTCTCTCAGTCACACACTGTTGACGCTGCTCTGTGACGCAACCCATCATTCAAATTATTTTTAGCATAAAGTCCAGGCACAGGAATTGGTAATCCAAGGAGTGACATCTGGCCTTCTGGGCTTATGTGATTAGCACAGAGCCTTGCCCCTAATAGCCTAGCGGACGTTCTTCATTACCTCTCTGGAGGAGTCATAGTTGTGGCACCAGACTTGAAGGAAGCAGGCAGACTTTATGCAACATCAACGAAAAGAGCAACATCTTAATGATTGTTTAGTGGACAGATGTGTAGATCTCATAGCTGAAGTTTAAATTACAACTACAGGAAGCATGGAGGCGCTACGCTAAACCAGCTACTGTGCAACACCAGCCAGGCTTACAGTGAGCCCTCTAATATGTAGTGCAGCTCAATCCTAGCGCATTAGGGCTAAGACCAGATGACCAGAAAGATAGCTAGTAAGTCAAAGCAAGGCCAAACAAAAAAAAAGCAAAGAAAAAAGCAAAGGAGGTAGAGGAGAGTTTGGTAGTTCTAGGGGGAAAAACAGTTGAGTGGATGGCTGCCAGCTTCCTACTGAATTAATCATCATCACCACTGTGAGAGCTAATAATGACAAAGTGACCGTGTCCCATTCTGGCCGCACAATAGAACTGCAATTATAATAGTTGTCCTGTTTTGAAGGAGCTCTGCTCCTTTAATTATGTTTGAAAAGAACAAAAGTTCCCAACTTGCAAGATGTCCATTAAACACACAAAAGCAGCTATTTTAGCCTCAGTAAACAGAGTTTAAGGCCTGTTTGCTCAGGTTTTTATCAGGGATTGTGTTTTGACCTGCCGTAACGTCCTCTGAAATGAGCGTCGCTGGATCGGCTGCGAGCTCTAGCTGTGTGTGAGGGTGTCCACATGGCCAGGTGGAAGCTCTTAGTTTGTTAGCAGTAAACTAATTTTGGGTTTACAGGAACCGGTTTAAACATAGCATTACATCTATGAGCATAAGTCTCATTTAATCTTCCCTGTGCTGTAATAATCACTTCAGTGTTACAAACAGGTCTGTTTGTGAAAACAGCAGATAAAGAATGGGACTATTTTTGGGCAGTTGTTTGCTTGGAGAGGCTTTTGCTTATTCTGAGGCAGCTTGTTCCCAGGAGTTCAGAGCGCAGCCTTGCTGCTATTTTGTTTTGTTGTCTTCAGTATCTGTGCGTGTGAGGCAGTGCCCCCTCTCCTGTTTTTATACTTACTTGGGTAATGCTTTGCATTGCACCTTCTCTAAAGTGAGTAATTGTGTTGTAGGGTTGTGATTATATTCTGAAACTTTTTTTTGTGTTTACTATATTTTTGTGCATTATTATGTATTTCTCCTGCATCTCTGTGAAGCATCCTGTAAAAGGCTATTCTTTCAGGCCATTTCAGTATGTTTACATTGCTGCAGATGGTAACAAAAGGGAACTGGCATTTCCTTTGCAGGAGCCAGAGTTTTCCATAAGCTCCACTCATTAGATCTAAATCTCTGTATTAAACCTTTTCTATCTTATATAACAATATAAAAACAACTTAATGTAATATTACGTATTATCAATGTCTTCATATATCATGTTTAACACAAAAATATTAGATAATAGCAATGCATCAGCTGATGCTGACTGGCAGTTTGATGGTTATTTAAAAAGTATTTTGATGTTAAAGAGTCGGTGGGATTAACATGGTGATGCATCAGCATATAAGCCGGGTGTTTTAATGACCTGCTCTGACCCAAGCTGTTTTTATTTAAAGCTTGTGACTACCACTCGTGTTTCAAACACTCTCATATTCCTAACCTCTCACTTTCATTCCCCTGCTCCTCCTCTCCTTTCCCTCTTGTCACAGGTATGGCCTCGCATGTGCAAGTCTTCTCCCCGCACACTCTCCAGTCAAGTGCCTTCTTTAGCGTAAAGAAACTGAAGGTGGAGCCGAGTTGTAACTGGGATATGACCGGGTACGGCACGCACAACAAAGTCTACAGCCACAACAGCAGCAAGAACGTGTCGGCCACCAGTGCCCTAGGTATCAACAGCTCCCTGCAGGTCGCCAGCTCCACCCTGCCCTACAAGCAGGCTCTCATCTTCCCAGCCAGCGCGGCCCACATAGTGGTCGCCTCAGCGAGCAGCACTTCGGGGGCCATCGGGTCTCTGCTGGGCAGCGGTGGCGGAGGCAACAGCAGCAGTAACAGCAGTGGTGGTGGAGGTGGCGGGGGTGGAAGCGGTGTGGGCACCGGGGTCGGCGTTCACAACCTGACACGCCGCAGCACGGTGAGTCTCCTTGACACTTACCAGCGATGCGGGCTTAAACGCAAGAGCGAGGAGCTTGACAACAACAGCAGCGTGCAGATTATTGAGGAGCACGGCCCACCGATGATCCAGAACGGAGGAGCCAGTGGAGCCACGGTGGCGACCGTAGCCACCGCCACCTCCACGGCAACATCCAAAAATAGTGGCTCCAACAACGAGGGAGACTACCAGCTGGTGCAGCATGAGGTGCTCTGCTCTATGACCAACACCTACGAAGTCTTGGAGTTTCTGGGGCGAGGAACCTTTGGACAGGTGGTTAAGTGCTGGAAGAGGGGCACAAACGAAATAGTGGCCATCAAGATCTTAAAAAACCACCCTTCGTACGCACGGCAGGGCCAAATCGAAGTCAGCATCCTGGCACGACTCAGCACAGAGAGCGCGGATGACTACAATTTTGTGAGGGCCTACGAGTGCTTCCAGCACAAGAACCACACGTGCCTGGTGTTTGAGATGTTGGAACAGAACCTGTATGACTTCCTCAAACAGAACAAGTTCAGCCCTCTGCCACTCAAGTACATCAGACCCGTGCTGCAGCAGGTAGCCACAGCGCTGATGAAACTGAAGAGCCTCGGCCTGATCCACGCAGACCTGAAGCCAGAGAACATCATGCTCGTCGACCCATCTCGACAGCCCTACAGGGTCAAGGTCATAGACTTCGGTTCAGCCAGTCACGTGTCCAAAGCGGTCTGCTCCACTTATCTACAGTCCAGATACTACCGGTAAGAGCATCTAGCTGACATAAAACTGTGTTATAGGACTGCATGCGTATCCTTGTTCTGTTTGTGCTATTTTGCGCTTTGCTTCTTGTTTAATTTATTATCTCTTTAATGGGAATGCTTTTGTGGTCGAGCAGATTATTTGTCCAAACATCCAGATTTGCTGCCAACCTTCTGAGCTGCTGCTGAAGTCCTTTCTGCTCTGTCTCTTTCTTGTGCTTGTTTACTCCATTAGTTGATGTGAAGCAGGGCATTTAAAGGCTTGCAGAGTAGCCAGCTGCTTATTATGTTAATGTGATAAAAAAAAGGCACATTTTGGTTCTACTTTGAAGATTATATAGAACCTGCTTAGTTATTTAGAAAACCCAAGGGAGTTTTTGAAGCATTGTTCGGTGGCCCAGGGAGGTTTTAGGGGAAGAAAAGTGTTGCTTCCTGCTTTCAATACTGGGTTATTGAAAAGATCCCAGACAAATTCCCCCATAGAAGGGCACTGATCATGTGAGGTGGCAATCTTCCCGAAGGCATCTATTCACCCTTCTGCTCTCCATGCCCTCAGACCCTCATCCCCCCCCCATCACTGACTGGCTCCCATTTCCCTTGGGTTTGAGATGAGGGGTCAACCTGAGTTCTCCTTGTAATATGTGCTTGTAATCCACACCAGTGGGTCCTGCATTAGAACCAGATGACTCTCAGGGAAGACCTCTCTTTCTTCTCTCAGCACTTTAAAAAGCACTTTTTCACCCCTAGCAAACAGCGTGTTTAGGTTTCAGCGGAGGCAGCTTTCGGGGAGCCGTGCAAGGAGTCAAACCGTGTCTGTGTGTGCACAGAGAGCAGCTTTGTTTGGGGCTCAGGCCTGGAGCTGGCTCTGCAGCTGATGGGAGAACAGGTGTGTGTGTTTGAGCTGCCGAGCCACATACGAACACACACACACCATGTGGCGTTTTGTGTGTTATTATTTCAGTAGTTTATCATTGGTTTTCTTTCTTCTAAGAGCAGAAAATTAAAGTGAACAGTAATGAAATTCATATTTCCATTTTCACTTTATTAAACATTTGATCCCCAATGACAGGTGGATCATTTTAATTGGCTTATTGTGCTGATTGAAGTCAGTTTTTAACCACTTCCTCTCAGCCATCTTTCCTAAAACCGCAGCATGACAAAAGCTGTGCATGGGAATCGGATCGTACCTGCCAACGGGACAGCGCTGTTATGTCGGTTAAGTTTATCAACCTCAAGTAAACAACAGAAGTATCCTGTTGTAGCTTCTTACAGTAAGTCAACAAGCAGGTTATAAAACGTTGTTTGTGTTCTTTTGGAGCGATGAGGGAAGGAAAGCAGAGATCATCCCTTCATTTCCTGTTGGCAGCACAAAGGAGGAATGAAAGACTTACATGGACCAGACAATTACCCATCACCGACCAAAACCCAGACCTGGGACTTGGCAGACCTGCTGTGAAGCACTGGGATGGTGGTGTGAGAGTGTGTGGCAGGGTTTTTCTGAGCTGCATGCTGGCTGAGCGTCAGCAGTGTGCGTGCTTTAACAGGACTCATTGTGAGGAATCAAGCAAGTCTTACAATTCATTTCAAAGAATGAGCTCATGGGAGATGAGTAGCATGGGTGTCCTAACACAATGCAGTGGAGAGCAAGCAGATTTTAAGTTCAACGCAAGTTCAAAGCTTAGAGGAGAACATCAAGGCATCTTTTATGATTGCAGATGAGAAGATAAACAGGATAGTTTCTGTTGCCTGCACCTTGGCAGGGTGGAGATTACATACAGGTGTGCTTTCCCAGCTTCGTGGAACTGCCTCTGTGTTACTTTATATCGACCGTAACGGCAACCACATCCCTGCTCTGTATTGATTCTTGTTGAATAAAATGTCCATCTTTTTTCTGAACAATGCCCGCCTTTGTTTAATGAGATGAAATGACCTCGGTGAATAATACCAATAGCTGTTTGCATTTCGGATGTCACAGATATTGTTTGCTGTTGACATTATATGTCCTGTAACAGCCTTGCGAGTGAGTTATGGATTTTCCACAAGGTTGAGTCATGCAAATAAAATACCAGTATTCAAGGTAAACAAGATGGGCTATCAGTGTGCTTTGCGTTGTTCGCCTCGCTGCTCTGAGACTACAGGGTCACGTAGTTCAGCTCATCTGTCTTTGTCCAATAGGCCTGTCTGGACATGGTGTTGACAAAACACATTCATCTGAAAACTTCCGAATCATATGTGCTGTTTACGTCCAGGTTGCTTCATTTTAATGACCCGACCGTCATCCTGCATCTTTCTCTCCTTCCTGTCCTGCTCTTCTTCCTCCCTCTTCCATATAGCTAATGATGTAACAGGTAAGCCAGCTAGTCAAGCTTACCCTGTGCCAGATAAAAGGATTATTCTCTTGTCCCAGTTGGACATTTTTGTCCTATTTATCTCATCGGTGTTAAAGCCACGAGATTAGTGAAATGCAGCAAGACGCTACTTAGGTTTATGTGAAGTTTCCTGAGGCAGTTCAGCTGGTGGGAACCAGCATTTTGGTGTCTGCTGGCAGACACAGGGAGGTGTAGTGTGCAGACAGAGGCATGTATTGAAGGGGGAAAAGTGAGTATCTGCTAAAATGTCTAAAAGACCCTCTTATTCAAGGATGGCACGCTGACGCTGCCACATGACTAGTTTTTTGTTTTATGCATGTTTTGTTAAGGCCACAAAGCGAACTTAACATTATGTGTGTGATTTTTTTGGGCATAAATTTCAGAGATTTTCCGGTTAGTGGTTCAGGTCATGAAGTTATACAGTTTTTTTTTTACCCAGCTTTTGAGACGTTGTTGCCAGAGAGCTCGCTCCCACACTGCATAAAAATACTGAAACTCTGTATTTAACATTCATGCATCTTGTTTTTTTCTTTTATGTTGTGTATCAAACCATATCATAATCTTTTCCTGAGTCTATATTTTATTCATTTATTTTGGATAAGATTAACGTAAATAGCACCAGACTGGTGTTGCTGTGGCTAAACATGACTCTTCCAACCTGTCTTTTAAATACCATGATGCACCTGTTTATCTTCAGTATCGTCCTTATTTATGCATCAGGTGAGTTCAGTGAAGACACCAGTGAGTCCTGAATCAGCTGAGATGATTCAGTTAGCTTAGCTTAGCATTTGTTTTACAGGCCCATGCTTTTTGCTCCAGAGAATATATCACATTATTTTTATTTGAACAACACTTTAATATATCTTTAACATTATTTGTCACTGAAATCAAGAAATACGAGTCACTCGGCTTTTTAATATGTCTCTGCAGAGTTACAAGGTCATGCAATTTAATAGAAAAAAGTGAGACACTATGAATGACATCCTTCAGTTTGTTTCATCACATGAGATCTTTTACACCAGCTTGCTTCACACGTTGCCAAACAACAGAGACCAAGAAGCAGACAGAACAAATTCCTTTTCTGATTTTAACAGCGAAAAAGCCTGAATGTGAACAACTACACACACACCAGCAACTCACAGCTTGTGAATCAGAGTGCCAACAGGTGAAAACTAGTATGCACAACCATCACACTTCATGGGAGGAGGTAAAGGTGTAGAGTGGATGTGGGAAATTGTGGGTGAAAGTTAAACGAGTCGGGAATATCTAAGACAAAGGAATGCACTTCAACCCCAATGAGGCCATACCAGGGATGATGGGTGCAGAATTTCCAACATCTGAATGCATCAGTTTGACGAGCAGTGCAGTCGTCTGAGTGTAAGACGAGTCTCTGCCTCACCTGTCTTCCTAGCTCTCTATCTGTTAGCGTCACACATCTCGACAGACAGGACAGACGTTCCAGCACATTTACCCTGCCTCCGTGCGTAACATCAAGGGGTGTTTTAATGAATGAGGTTGCTATTAGTTACTGTTCTCTGAAGCGTGTGTTAAAGTCTATGTGCCAAAGAGGGAGAGGGGAAGGCAGGTAAGCGGCAGGATCAGGTTGCTACAGTGGGGGGTGGGGGGTGGGGATTAGAAAAAGAACTAAAAGACAGATCAGCTCGGGGTGCCGCTAATAGTCCAGGTGTTGTTTAGCAGAAGATTCTCAGGAAAAAGCTTTGAAAGGGAAGGAAAAATGAGGGGGAGAAGGTAGAGAGGGATTTAGATAGAGGTGTGTTGATACTTCTTTGTTTTGCATTCCTTACCAATACCTGGAACAAGGAGTTCTCTCCCCAAGCAGTGGCACATTATTACAAATGCAGATGAGCTTTCATTAGCTGAAGCCTGACGGGGTTGCTGTTGAATGCTGTAACTTGTTTGTTTTTTTGCTGACTTTCAGGTTGGTTTGTTTTATAATTAGCTTTTATATGTGCAGCCTGTGACCACTCAGGTCCAGGGCTGTCTTGTTGTTGTTGACTGTAGATGCAATTGATTATCATCAGGAACTGGCATATAAAAGGAAGAGCCCTAAAATGATAATTACTGCACCGTGTATCCACTGTTGTGCTCTTTATGACAGTTATAATACCTCACTATGCATGACAGAATCCTAATAACTTATTTTTCATTTATAATTTGCCTCTGGGCAGCTCTTCCATGTGTCTCCAAAGAGCAGTCAGCAAGCAGGAGACGTAGCAGCAAAGCTAATTAACTACCGGTAGTCGGGCATATGCATCAGAGCGTATACAGTCCTATGCTGCTCATAGTCATTTTGCCAAATTATGAATGAGAATTATTTAACTGGTCGGGAAGAGTGTGAACTTTGCCATGTAGCCGATGGATACACATATCATTACACTCTGACAGGCTGCCCAGGTGTGCGCCTGACACATATATGCATGTGTACCCCTGCTAATGTGGGACCGTGCTGATAAGACGTGGCTTTCTGAGTTTCACCACAACATTTTATCCTGGATGCTTGTCTTTGTTCTCCCTCACAGTTCAATTTCCATACATTTCCCAGGATATTAAGCTGACGGAAATTAAGCTGCCTTGATAAAACGCAGCACGCCGCCCACTCAGGCTCGCTAAGGCTGCAGTCTCAGCTCTGTATTGATTGGCTTATTTGAAATGTAGGATTTTTCCTCACCCATGTGTTTGTTTTTTGTTGTTTTTTTGTGAGTGACGACAGCACAAGTGCGGTAACTTGCACTGTATTTTAGTATTTGTGTTGTGGAGTTGCTGCACAGCGCTGCAAGCTGATCTCATGAGGCGGTAGGCCACTCACACATCTGAAGATGCCTGAGAAAGGAATTTTCCTCCCATTAAAGTTTGAAAATCATTAACGGTGCAGGTGAAGTTTCTCACAGCAGTAGTCGCATATTAATTTTCATGTTTGCCACAGATTTGTGTCTTTTCGGTAGGATTGGAGCATCAGTAGTTTGGCAGGGTGATGGCTGCCATCAGAGGCTGACTGGCACAGGTGCCTCTGGGTCTAAATAAATCATGAGGCTGCCTGCTGATCCCCTCCCTCCACCATTCCTGTATGCCCGCTATCCCTCCGCAGGGAGCTCCAGAAAGGGGGTAGCCCCCACCACCACATGCTGGCTTGGCTTCTTCTAACCCCCCTCTTTCCTTTTCTTTGCTTTCCCGCGTCCCCTCACCTTCCTTTCACCACCACCCCCCTGCTCCCCCCATCACCTCTTCCATCCACTCACATGAATATTTAAAAGCTAACACGAAGATGGAAAATATGCAGCAAGGGCAATGAAGACTTTTGTAAAGAAGAGGAGGGAAAAAAAAGAGAGCTCGTTGTGGGAACCGTAATTTCCTCATATGATGAGGTCATGAGATGAAATGTAAAGTTGCATAAATGAAGCAATGAGGAGTAAAGATCTTAATACAGAGAGTGGACAGGAGAGACACCATCAGTGTGATCTAAACATTAGCTGTCCAGCTGGGGAGGGAACTGTGGGCAACGGGGAGGCCCGGTAGGGAGCTGTAGTTGGCTCCATCATGACTCTGTGTGTGTGTGTGTGTGTGTGTGTGTGTGTGTGCCACTGTGACAGAGAATGCCTGGTGTGCAGGAGCCCCTGCAGACTCCCATGAAGTTTTCTGCAGAACAAAACAGATGCATTTGTTTTCTCAATTAAAGGAATTTGCTAATGTGCACATATGAAGGTAGATAGTTTGGCTAATTTGCAGCAGGCAAGTGGGCAGAGCTCTCCACTGCTCAGCAAACCAGCTGGGGCCCCTGCACAGAAAGGAAAAAAGAGGCTTTGGTGACCCCTATTGCACCTCTCTTTCTTTTTCATCATTTAGTATCATCTCTGCTCAACAGTGCGACTCTATTCTCCACCTACAAGCATTCATACGTGTATCTGTGGGCTTTGTGTTCAGCCTTTTCATGGCTTTTCGCTGCTCGATTGACAGAAAATGCTAAGGAGCCCAGTTAAAGACAGCTTGTATTTCCTCTGATCTTTGTCACTCCATAAAAACGGTGCTATTTTTCATTGCAGAGTTAAATGAGTCTCTAGTCTTACCACCCAGGCTATTTTCAGCACTTCATAAAGTCTTAAAGCAACTTTGCCATGTCACTCTGGAGAATCTAGCTATTTGCATGCCATTTTTTCACATTTAGGGCACTAAATTCTAAATAAGTTGAGAAACGTTTGATGTATGCTTACATTTCAGAGGATAATATGTTGAGATGGGCATAAAATGAAACTAAAGTATAAGGTATGCAAAGAGCAGAGTGTTGTGTTTTAAATTAAGTTTTTCTGTTGTAATTTAGGGATGATTGAGTCAACAAAGCTCATAAGATAAGCATGTTACTTGCGTATAAATGTGAAAAAAGGATGCTATCGTCATTAAAAACATTTAGAGTTGGTCTAAGATGAGTCACAACATCTTGGTTAGATCTCAGAAGAAGTTCCACTTCCACATATTTTGCATAATTTCAGCATCGTCACTCTTGTATTGACTCTGTGTCTCCTCACACATGGATGTCTCCAGGGGTTTCTGAAAATGAGCCAGAGGAGCTTTTCATAGAAATTGCTTTTTTGGAATATGAAGGCCAGTCTGTATTCTTTTGAAGCCTTGTGCTTGTCATAAAATAGGTCTGAAGAAAATCCTATTTCATCCAAGCTTGATAAATAATTTAAAGTGACTAATAGCTCCATGTGACAGAGAATGTATCGCTGTGGCATATCAGATTGCGGTGGTTTCTGCCCAAGGCGTAATTTGTTTGGAAAAATAATTACTCCTATATTGGATCCTGGTTAAATATTAAAAGGGTTAGCATTAGGAATGGGGCAACATCCAAGAACGTTTTAGTCGGTTTCTTGGCAAACCTGTTGTGTTAGATATCATGTGTGCATGCAGGCTGCCTCCGAAAATGTGTATTCTGTTGCACAATTCAAGCTACTATGTGGCTAAATTTAATAAAGAATAACCTGCAAAATAATGAACTTTCTCTGTGTGCTTAGCCACTGAGCTTTAAAGCCTAATCCCTGTGTTTTATGAGCAAGGAGCGTCGGATTGTCTGTTGAGTTCAGCTGGTTATTGAGTGCACAAGCTGGGAGGCACCAAAAGAGCATCAATGCGCTATATATCAGCCCAGAGAGGGGAAAGAAAAAGCCAGATTGTAGATAACAAGACAGAAAATAAAATAAAAGGTAACAAAAGGGAGGAGAAAAAGAATAAGAGACTACATTTATCACTGTGAATAAGAACAGTATCTGGTGAACTTACATGAAACAAATTACAAAGCTGTTTGCATGCTCATAAGGGGAACCCAGACCACCTGACACCATCGTGAACCTTTCACTGAACTGAGACAAGAAAATACGTTGGTGTGTGCTATCAACATGATCTGAACATAACTCACATCACCCCCTTTAAGCACAGGAGAGGCATCAGGGTGGCTGCAACACGACCACTCCGTCTTTCATTACAGCCACAATCTGTAAATCATACAGATGGCTTCGCTTTGCCGTGTTCTCAGGATGCATGTTTCTCTCCTGCTCATTTTACGATGGAACATCTATATTTTCTGCATTCACCTTGCCTTAACCAGACCCGATCTGCCAGATCCATTCTGCACATGCAGAACACACACTAATGGTGCACGCAGAGGATTTTCTGGCTCGGCACCTTGCACAGACCGCTTTCCCAGCTCAGGGTGTCCAAATACTTTTAATCTGCATTTGTTTTCCGTTTTTGTTTAAACACCATCAACATGCATCACTTCTCCAGTTCTAAAAAAGTCTTTCTGTTGCTTAAGTTGTCATGGCAACTAAGGCTCTTGTTCCAAAAGGGATCTGTTAGTCTGCAAAGGTCCAACACCTGAACTAGGCCGCAGCTGTTTTGATCTTCCTCCCTGCCTGCAACCGACAGCTGTGCACTTTACGGACAGGGAGGGCCCTTGAGCCACGCTCTCATCTCGCTGCTATTGTTTTCCCAGGTGGGCCCGGACGCCCCGTCAACCCCAACCCCCCCACAATCCTGCCAACGTCTCTTTTTCTATCACCTTCTCTCTCTGGTTCTTGCTCTCAATCTCTTCCTCCCTCACTCGTCTGTCTTTGTTCCACAGGGACCTGTGGTCCAACTGAAGCTCTCAGTTACACAAAGGAAACCCAAATTGGCTTTCATCTGCAGCCTGTTACCAACTGTGTACATTGTGCATTTGTGCTTCCTTTCTTTGCAGAGAAAGTATAGATTTTACCAGTGGCAATGTTATCATTATTGGCTTTGAGTCATAGCTCCCTTTGCAGAAATGCTTGCCTCTTTTACAACTCCCTTTCATTTCTTGTTTAACTCTTTGTCAGTCCCAGCCATGTGTGTGTGTGTGTGTGTGTGTGTGTTCATTTTATTTCGAAGCAGGTTAAAAATGCATAAATAAAAAAAAGTTGTGTCCTTTTTGTCCTTTAATCCATTCTGTGTCAATAAGGGTGGCCCGCTCTTGACATAGCACATGTAGGTGCTACAAGAGCACAAAAACCCCAAGGAGCCAAAGTCCCAAATCAGCCCTGTTATTCACAGTGTCGCCATGGTGACAATGAGGCTCCAAGCCAGAAACAAAGATGTGTTTTTTAGAGAAGCTCATGTCCCATTCCTGACAGTGTATGGTTTCAGCCGTGTTTCTGGCCTTCCGTGCAGCCCTCCTCTGGTCACAGAGCAGAACAGCTGAAAAGGCTGCAGGTAGCTTTCATTAGCGATACTTTCCCCTGCCTCCTTTTTTCTATATGTGCTTCTTTTTCACAACTTTCCATCCATAAGCCTCTCTGAACCCCTGACTCTCCCTCCCTCCAATGTCCTCCTGCTTCTGTCCATCCCTCCCTTCGCCTCTCCATTTCCTTTATCCTGACCCGTGTCCCTGATGCAGATCTGCCTGGCATTTCAATCATCACATCTAGAAGTCCTAGAGGATCTCAAAGCCTCATCCCTCACAGCTGGCCATAAGGGTACAGAGCCTCTGTATGTACAATATTTCAACATGCAGTGCTTGGATGTTTGAGCAGAGGCTTTGCATGAGCATGTTTGAGACCACTCAGCAGGCCATGAGGCTGTGAGATGCATTGAAAGTCAAAGACAGGGAAATAAATCTTTTAATCTCTTCATATAGTGAATATGAATATGTAATATAGCAAAAACTACTCAGGAATAATGTGCAAATGTGCATCTGTTTTTTCCTTTTAGTGCACAGGTGGTTAGAGGAAAGGAGGTCATATTCTATTGTGCCTTCCTTTGTACGTGTTTGCTAACAGGTGTATGCTTCTCGGAGATATCTGCACCCACAAACATTGCAAACACGCGAGCTGCTGACTGAGTTAACTCTGCCGCGCTTGAATAAGTCAAAAACAAACGTCACCACAGGAGAAGAGAGTTTAACTGACTCCTTGAGCTTGTGCTTGGCTCTGATCTTTGAATCATAAATGCACATTGCAGCTTGAATCTATCTTACTGTAACTGCAGCACCTGTTGTACAGAAATGCCAGCGTCAGTGAAAAGCCCGTCTATTTGTTTGTCTGTCCTTCTATCAAGCTGTTTTGTTTGCCTTTTCTTCGTGAGTGCAGTGAATCCTAAATGATGTGAGGAGTGTATCAGCGCTGTGGAGAGGCTCTGTGCAGGGCACCAGCAACCTGACACATTTCTTTATATTCAGTCCTAAAGAGCTTCTTCTCTTTTTGCCCTTATTTATGGTCTTTTTGAAGTTTTAATTTATGAAAGCAAACCTTTTTTTGTGAGGATAATTCCATGAAGTTGGCTCCTGAAGCATCTAAAAACAAGCTGTAACAGCTCCCTCACATATACAGCAGACAGCCAAAACCGGGCAAATTATTGCTCATGAATGTTTAGATAATAACCTTTAGTTTGCTCTCCCAGTCTGCTTTTGAAAGGTTTATTTTGCAGAAACTATAAACAGTGCATTGTCAAAATAACGTGTATTATAAGTTCAGATTATCTCAGTCATAAACTGTGTTTGTTTAAACAAACACAAAGTAAGGACAGAGCAACTCTCTCCCATTGTTAAAGCTGAATGTGAAAAGTGCTATTTGCATTACAAGGTTCCTGTGGAGCAGAATAAAATGCAGACAGAGCTGTGAGCAAAACGAACACTCTCAGGGTGGCCCTGCGCTAATTGCAGCCGGGGTGCATTTACTGATTATAGTTAAGTGCTCCAAAATGGTCCCCTGCTTTCTGTTACATTGACCCGCTCCCTCTCCTGGTGGATGTGGTCAATAGCAAGCCTGTTGAGATGTCTTTCCGCTGAGGGAAGAAAACAAGGTCCAATAGTGGCGGTGTCTTTGCTCCATCTGAGGGGAGATTCAGAGGGAGGAAATACTGATTGCTGTTTAAAGCATGGTGAAGACATAAAGAAGCAAACTGATGCTATGTCTTGGTACTGGAAAGAAAATATTACGGTCGAAAAACCAAACCAGACCTGCGGTGATTCGGGAAATATATAAACAGTTGATTGATGTTATCTATCTTTTGTTGTGTGTGTGCATGTGCAGCTCATGACTATTCATGCTGCTGCAAAATCATGAAAGTGCGGTCAAATGGAAATTAATGGAATGCAAAGTGGGATGTAAATGTACTTTCAGAGAGAGAGAGTGAGGGGTAGGAGGGGTGTTGAATTCTGGCTGACGCTTGTATAGATGGGACAGTGTTCCTTCTCTTCCCCGATGCCTCCTCTGTAACAGGAGGCCCCGCCGTGGGGGAGCAGGCTGGGGTTGATGCAACAGCTACTGGATCACATGAGCTTTGATCTTCCCCCTGGGTTTCTCTGCCTCCACAGGATGGTCTTTAGGCCTAGTGATGAGAAGGTGGGGATCACACACCCCCACTACTACTGGCTCACCAGCAGGTCTCACCGTTTTACCACGCTGATTACACGTTTTATCAAAAAACGACAAAGGTGCTGAAAATGTTCAAACTCATTCTGAGTAGCTTAAATATTAGTTTGGATGACGTGTTCTCCTAAGGAGGACTTTCACAGAAAGGTTTTAGGGCTTTTCTTCCGGTATAATGTACATGACCATCACCGTGATGTAATTCCTTCCCCCTCTGAATACTGGACTCCTTTGTCCCTGTTGCCTTCAGTCTGCCCTTGTGTCATAATCTCTCTCATGCCTGGCATGAGCTTGATCCAATTTATGCAATTAAGTGATGTCACTGCTCTGCATTGCATCAACGCAGACCTGGTTCTTCTAAGAAATCCACAAGGATCTGTGATCCAATAGAGCTGTTATTCACATAGCTTACAGTTATACGAGGGGAGATATCAAAAGTCAGAAAATAACAAGCCCCATTACAGGAACACAGAGAAGTAATTGGGGTAGAGAAAAAGTTTCTTTTATTATAGAAGCTAGCAAAATCACTACATGCCAATTAGTGTGTGTGTTTTATGGGTTTGGCTTGCTGACGTGGAGGGATTTGGGTGTGTGCAAATGTGTGCATGTCCTAGTGTGAGATAGAGGTCAGTCTTGTGTGACTAATACAACACAAAACCTTTGTTTTTCAGCATAAATCCCAGCAAAAAGCTCATAGCAACCGCGGCTCTGTTAAAAAAAATAGTGCTATCGTAGTGTGGTAGGTTTGTGTACATGCTGGACTTCTGTATGCACATCTGTGTGTGCATGCACAAACAAACACCCAACTGTGCTGCATGATTACATTTCCAGGACATGGTCAGTGGTTCTCATAGGTTCATGCATCCATACAGCTTAAAAGAATTGCTGTTTTTCAGGTTAACAAGCACACCTGCTGGACAATGAGTCAGGAAGGCATGTCGGGAGATTTTCAACCCAGGCAGAGCAGCAGGACAAACGGCAAGCGAGAGGATTGTAAGGAAGAGACAGATAGACTTACAGACAGATAGAGGTCAGGGTCTAGCTGCAGGGAGAGACAAGCCTTTTGAATGAACATTTAGGTTAGACAGGCTTGGTGCTTTGCCACTGCCCTCAGACATAGATCAAACCAAAAGAATAGTCTAGAACCAGCCATCCAGGACACATCACATCGCTCAAGGCCCAATGTCATCCATCTGGACTGGGGCAGGGTCTCTGCCTCCCTCCCCCCAGAGGCGAGAAGACCCAGTACGCCTTCCAAAGTTTCCATGGTTGCATCTCTCTGCTAGATCCAGACTTTTTTTGCTTGAACGTGCTTTACAGTGCCGACCCACATTAATGAAGCGCTCACAGACTTAACCCTTTGGCAACCAGCTAGACAGTTAAACACATCCACTGAAATCACGAGTTCTTATTTCATCCTGTTGTGACATTTAGGCAAGCGTATGATGGGAAATGAGGTTGGCTTGTGTTTCCCGTGTCCTGTGCAGCATGCCTGATGATAATGAGGGAACGAAAGGCTGGAGGAGAGAGGTGGGGTCAGCATGCTAGTAATGAGTGTATCTTGATGCCTCACTTGCAGCATGGAGTGGCTCCAAGATGCATGCTATCATTCTCCACCTTTTTCCCCCTCATTATCCCCCCTGCATTTCTCTCCATCTCTGTCCTCCCCCAACCCATGCTTCTTTCTCATACCTCTCCATGCCCTTCACTACCTCGCCCCCCACCCAGTGCCTCCTCCCACTCCATCTCCTTCTGGTAGTCCTCTCCTCCTCCCACCCCCACAAAATGCCTCTCTCCCAGAATATGAGATACATTTGTTTTCCTCCGCCAAGCTTCAGGAGTAGGACGCATGGCGTGCAAAGTGCTGATGTGATGGTTTCTGGGTAATTATAACATCCCTCGGTCTCCAAGAAAACTCTAAACTAATGTTTAATTTGCCTCCTCGCTCAAAGGAAGCCCTCCTTTGTTATTGCTCTGGCAATTAGCTGGAGCCAAGGCCCAGGCATTTCCTGTGATTGTTGTGATTTGCATAGAGAGCGAATCAGACGGTACCAAAACCCCGTACCTCTGCTCTCACTTCCATACGTTCAGCCACCATCTCTTCCCTTCTTATGCTTTCTTCTTCCTCCCCTCCTCTCCTGCTTTGCTGAATTTCCATCACTGGTTCCTCTGACACTTCAACCCCAGTATCTGATACTCCTATACACTGTAGCTGATTGACAGAGCAGGTATTGACTGACACTGTGATTTTATATATTTATTTTTCCTTAAAAAAATGAAAGTATCACATATCTTTTCCATGCATAATCCCCAACGGTCAACCTCTGTAGCTTCAGCCAGCAGCTCCTAATTAACTGCCTGTTTGCTGCGTAGCTGGTGGCATTCCACTGAGGACGGCACTAATGGAGGTTGTTAACTGAAGGTATAAACATATTTCTGTGCTGTAGATACAGATGCCACACTACATCTATGTGTTATGTAGCCTGCTGCAAGCACACCATACCCACATGCATACAGGCCTGTTTTATCAATAAAAAGCCAAGTAAAACAATAAACTTTGTTTGTGAATGTGTTGTTTGAGAGAAACTATGGCCCAGCATCACTACATCACTGTGGCCGTTGTGTTTTCTGCTCTGGCCAGATAAGAAATAGATCCCTCCTGTCTATTTAATCTCAGTGTGAGCTGAGCTGCCTTGCTTTATGATAGCGCTACAGTACCAAATGTGTTACATTTTCCTTGATCAGCAATCATGTCCTACTTTTTGAGACTCTGGGTTTAAATGCATTAAACTAACCTTAATGATCTACCATACAATTGTTCGTTTCCATAAAAGCAACCCCTCCTTTGCAGCGCCGCTGTGTTAGATTGATTAGAATACCTGAATGAATTTGCATTCCCTTATCAGCTACTGCCTCTGTGTCTATGCTTGCCACAATAGTACCACCTTGTGATATGATATCCACATTTCCTACCCCGCTTCTCTCTTATGCTCTCATCAGATTATTTGAAATGGTATTTTCCCATTTGTAAGTTTAACGCAGAGGGCCGTGGCTTCAGGAGCCTCTTTAGTGAAAAAAGAGATAGAAAGATGGAGTAGAAAGAAAGGGAGAGAGACGGGTAGACACTAAACTAATGGTGAGGTAGAGGGTAAGCTGCAGGGGCTGTTAAACCTGAGGAGTGGCTAATCCATGAGACGGTGCTCTGCACTGATCTGCTCCAGACCGGTGTGTCATGGTCGCCGAGTGGCACATCCAAGACCCCAGAAGTCAAACATAGACTCCTGATCTATATTTCAAAGCTGAGAGTGGAGAGGAATTCAGTAATGAGCTCCCATCTTCCTTTTGGTAGCAGAAGACTCTCTTTGTGGAACTAATTGAAAGTGGCATGTGGAGCATTGGGGAGCTCTTTGGGGGCTGCGCTGCGTTTCAAGGGATGTGGAGAGATAAGCCTTCATGCCGCTGTGGCTTTTGTGTCACTGGTCTGAAATAAACAGATCTCTTAGTGTAGAGTGATGCACTTTACAGCTGCAAGTGTGGCTGTGTAGGACGGGCGGGAGGTTGAGGTGTGTGTGTGTGTGTGTGTGTGTGGGGGGGGGTGCAGATGAGCATGTGTTATTTGGCTCTGAGAGCGTGGGGGGAGCAGCTCTGATCCGAGATGGACTTTTTCTATTACCGATATGGAAATGATGAAAATAGCTCAGGATGTATACAGTTACAGTGTGGCATTTCCTGCAATGAGGGAACACAGGCTGGTCTTTAGTATTTACAGATAGAAACATCAAAGAACATGAATGCAGAACACACACGTGCAGAACACACACTAATGGTGCACACTCGTGCAGAACACACACTAATGGTGCACTTTCATGCAGAACACACACTAATGGTGCACACTCGTGCAGAACACACACTAATGGTGCACACTCGTGCAGAACACACACTAA